>CM043015.1:36266663-36592313 GCA_023690525.1 Holotrichia oblita | reverse complement strand
TAGAGGACCAACAACATGAACAATCCGACGACAACTACGCCTCATCTTTGCACCGCCAACGCCGTTGGCCTGAAAAATACAACTGGCCGCGACTCCAGCAGGAATACTTCGGAGACGGCCAAGTCCAGCCAAAATTCAGCGCCCGCATAGCGGAGGAATACCGAAAAACTACATAACAGGCTAACCAAGGAGGCAACGGAGATGAAACAACGCATCCAGAACTCTATGAATAACTTTGCAATACCCGACAATCGCGACAGCGACGAAGAAGAGGATTTTAGAGTGTTAATGGCCGAAGGAATAGATAGCAGATATTCCCCGAACAGTAACCAACAACTGCAACAACAACAACAACCACAACAACAACACATCTTGGAGGATGTACGACCGTATCCACCTCAAGATGGTTCTGATTTTAGCTTTCGCGAAGGTGATGATGTCGAAGATGAGGAAGGGGGTGAGATGGTCGATAATATACCGGAGGAGGATAACGTCGACGTGATGAGGGTGGCCGGAACTAATTATAATGCCGAAGAGATATACGGTGACTTGGATGGGTATAGAAGTGGAGGTCTTTACGATGCGAAATTGGCAGATCCGACTCACTTTGCATATTCACCGCCCGATCCCAGGTTTTATGAGGACCTAGTACGACCAGGTAAATATTCCGAACATATATATATTGGATTTTTAACGATGAGGAAAGACGATTCATATAGCGTTTTAATTTATATTATGTAATATCTTCGATTTGCATTTTCGTATAGGCTGAAAGATAAATTAGGTAATACTTTTAAAGAATTTAACCGAAGTTAATTGATATTTTTACCGTTTTTTTCTTCTCATTCCTTGTTTTTCTACCGGTATTGTTTTGTAGGCTTTTCTTATTTTATCGAATTGTTGATTAGAATCCCTCTTGTCATATATATATTCACGTCTGTTATTTGTAGAATTCCGTAATTTTTTTCTGCATCCTCGAAAATAACTGAAGATTAAAAATTTCATCACTAATCAGATTATTAAATTAAATTTTCATACTTCTTAACTTAAGTCGAAAATGCATTCATTTTGAAGTACATATGTAGGTACTTGGCATAAAAAGATAATTTTAAAAATAATTTTGAGAAAACCGTGCGTGGGCTCCAATTTGTTATGAATTTCAACTTTTTATCTCTTTCTCAACAGAAGTCATAGACCTTTCTCCAATGTCAATATATTTTTATCTCAAAAGCGTAAACAGATAACTGTGATATTGTTTTCATAAAAAAATTTCTAAATATTCATTGCAATATAAAAATGGCAACATGTGTACGATATTTTATTTGAAACAACAAAGTATTTTAAGACGTATGGTGTAACCGAATATACACTGTTGGAAAAAAACTGACGAACAGACCGTGTATAACATGTGATTTTAACCCAATGAAATTTGATATGGAAATAGTACTGAAGAAGCAGCAGCAGACGTATACGTCCACTATGTATAATCGCATCCCATGTGAATATGGCGTGGTTGGAAAACTATAACATATAATTTGGAGAAAAATGGTATAAAATGGTCTTACAAGCAAAAATAGGGAGCAAAAAATCCATAGCAGTAGTACGGTAGTACGTATTAATTTACGTTTTGGAATAAATGGATTTTTAATTATTTGCTGTGTAAGCAACAAAATAGCTGACAAGTTAGCAAGAGATGCCAGCGGACGACTATTCATAGGTCCAGAACTGACGTGTGGGAGTTGTTATGGCAGCATCAAAGCTTCAGTCAGATCTGAACTCGCTGATAGGCATTTCTCCTAGTGGAATGCATTTGCTAGCGTGAGTGTCACTGTAAAACTCTCGGAATCCGTCCAAACGAGAAAAGATTTCGCAAGGTCTTTCTGAGTAGAGAGGGAAGTTACTCACAAGGGTCTTAATCGGCCACTGCGCACTGAATAAATACATGCATCGCATGGGCATAGTAAACTCTCCCCTGTGTAGAAACTGCAGGAGTGCATAGGAAACTTCGATCCATCTCCTTGCTGACTGCCCAACAGCGGGCAAAGATTGGCGGATATACTTTAGAAATAATCGGTTAGATCAGTGGTTCTCAACCTTTTCACTATTGAGGACCACTTCGTACCCTTCAGAATCTGAGGCGGACCACATACGATAGAATTAAGATTTCCACAACAGTTACATAGGACAAAGGTTGGTTTTAAATGAGGTTTTAAATGATTCATGAGAATATTGTTTTTTTTTTGCAGCCATTCATAGTTCATATATGTAACAGAAATTGGATATCAACATAAAATCAAACGGCTATCCCTCCAAAAGTATGAAAACTCTTAGTTAAAATTCAATTGTTTCTTTTCTATATTTATCAAGAAAATATTCAAACTTACTTTGTACATTCGTTTGAATTTATTACTATTTGCTCATATTGTAATTTGATGTTAAATTAAAGTCTTTATGCTGAATGTCATGCCCATAAAATGTAATAAATAAGCGCTACTTTCATACATGTCACTAGGTAAAATGAAATGAATCCTAAAGTTTTATCAATGTATTTTATTAATTACAAACTTGCCAAATTTGCATTCTAATGACTTCCTTGATTTTGCATTTCACCTGAAAGTTTCTCAATATTCGGCTTGAAAGGGGTCAATGCCAGTCTCATTGGAGCATTCAAATTTAATAAACGATTTCTATGTTTATTCATGATAACATTTAAAGTCGAAAATGCTGTTTCACAGAGATAAGTGGAATGAAAAGGAAAAAGAAGTTTCAGTGCCTTTTCACTGAGTAGAGGACTTTCATCAATCAATCCAACCCAAAAGTCTGCAACGTTTTCAGAGTGAGATTTCATCACTTTGAAATGGGCATCAGACGATATTTCAATAAGTTGCTTCTGTTCACGAATAGATAGATTATTATTACTGCAAGCTAAAAAGGGATCAATTACCCACAGATTATTCTTCCTTACATCCGTATCAACCGGGAAGTGCTTCTCGAAATAACTTTCAAGTGATTCAACGTAGGGCTTAACCACTGTATGTAAATTTTCTTTATTTAAACCTTAATTTTCAGAAATAAAATCTGAAAACAAGTTGAACATTTCAAACGATCCTTTTCCAGTTTCAGACTTTCATAACAATAATTTTTTCTTGAGTGATTCAATTTTGTTCCATAGGTCAAATGCAGTTTTGATGGTCCCTGGAGGCCAAGATTCATAATATTGAGTTGTTCGAAAATATCGGCCAAAAAAGCTAACCTAGCGATGAATTCATAGTCACGTAGTGTTTTGGCTAAATCAGGTTTTTTTTTCATCAAAGAACATACTTCTTCTCTAAGTTTATAAAATCTGGCTAAGACCCGGCCTCTGGACAGCCACCGAACTTCAGTATGCAGAAGGAGATTCGAATGAATAGATCCCATGTCCTCGCATAACATAGCAAACAGTCTCGAGTTGAGAGCGTTACTTTTTATAAAGTTCACAGCCTTTACCACAGTAGTCAAAACCTCATTTAGTTCAGGACTCAAACCTTTGGCAGCAAGCATCTCTCTACAAATAATGCAGTGTGTTAAAACAATATCACTGTTTGCTTCTTTCCTGACTAAACTTGGCAAACCTGTTTTGTGTCCTGTCATTGCCGTAGCACCATTGGTGCAAAGTCCAACACAGTCTTTCCAGGAAAGGTTTCTGAGTTTGAAATATTCGTCAATGGCTTTAAAAATGTCTTTGCCTATTGTGTGACTTTGCAACGCAGTTGAAGTCAGGAACTCCTCAGATAACTTAATACCAGCGCTACTGCCGTCAACACGATACTGCAAACACACACTTCAGGAGGAGTGAAACTCACCGCTAAAAAAATTGCAGTTGCGTGTTGAGTAAACCAATTTCGGTAGATGCATTAATTTTTGTCCAGATTCAAGATTAAAATTAATTAGATGATTTGCTTCGCGGACCACATGAAAATTGCCTGCGGACCACAGGTTGAGAATCACTGGGTTAGATGGTTCGGGACTAAGTACACTAGCTCTACAACTTTTCCTAAGAAAACGATTTTATTTAAATGGTAAAATAATATAAAAATATTTATCATTACATGTTTAGCTACTGAACGTGTACTTATAGAAGTAAAAATTGCGTTTGCCAGATAACAACTATTTTAAAGTATCAAAGTCACCATAAGAAAACCATTTAATAACAAACTGAAGTTATAGAGAAAGTACAACTCAAAGCAAATTAAATGAGAAAACCATGTACCTCTTACCTCTTAAATATCAATACAAGGAATATCTCAGTGATCAGCCAGCAGAAAGATATAAACAGAAAATATAAAACCAATAATTTTTTAGAAGATCCAAACTGTTGTGCATCACAATTTTCCGTGTAGTAACAATAAAACAGGTGAACTAAAGTTACTTTTGGAGAGTAATAATAATAATAATAAGATTTATTAACTAGCCATATAAGCATGCGATATATAAGCAATACTATGGCAAAAAATAAATAAAAAATCAAAGACAATATATTAGATGCTAAGTTCATACATCGCTCCATTGCCACCAATCCGGACAACTAACCATCAATTACCTGTTCAAGAAATAATGTCATATACACATTGATCAGAAAAATATTCTTTTGCTTAGTAGTGGCAGTAGTTTATTAAAAACCTTAATACATACAGGGTGGGGCATTAGTGCGAGGAAGTCCAATTACTCCTGTTTTATAAGAGAAATGAGAAAATGTTATTAAGATAAAAGTTGAAGCGCATGAGGGGCTATAACCTAAAAATATGTTTAACTATACAGGGTGTCAAATAAATACAGGGTAAACTAAACATACTTTATTTTAATCACCCTGTATATTTTTACTGTTTACGATTCTTCTAGGTATTACCTTTATTATAATATACGGTTTTGCTATGTTATTCAGTATACTTTAGAAGATATGGGAAGTTTTGCATTAATTTAATAACAAAGTTGGCGCCTGCTACCGTATTACGGTTTCCACATAAAATAATTCATTTGCGCTAGAAACATTTCTAATGTGATCTCCTTTCATCGGAAGTTATTTATTTATCGGCGTATTCAATATTTATATACAGGGCGAGTCATAACTCGGAATATTTATTTTTTCATGTTTTCGACTTATAGAAACGCAAATAACTCAAAAACTCGCACATTTAACTGTAAGGAATGTTTAATAAATAATAAAGTTCGTGAAGAGAGGAGTTTACTCCAATAATAAAATACAGGGTGTTCCATTTGAAATAGGTGAAAAAATAAACATTCCCAGATTCCGAGTTGTGACTCGCCCTGTATATAGATATTGAATACGCCGATAAATAAATAACTTCTGATGAAAGGAGATTACATTAGAAATGTTTCTAACGCAAATGAATTATTTTATGTGGAAGCCGGAGCACGATAAGAGGCGCCAACTTTGTTATTAAATTAATGCAAAACTTCCCATATCTTCTAGTACACTGAATAACATAGCAAAACCCTATACTATAATAAAGGTAAGACATAGAAGAATCGTAAACACTAAAAATATACAGGTTGTTCCATTTAACATAAGGTAAGTTTAGTTTACCCAGTCTTTATTTGACACCCTGTATAGTCAAACATATTTTTAGGTTATAGCCCCCCATGCGCTTCAACTTTTATCTTAATAAATTTTCTCAGTTCTCTTATAATACAGGACTAATTGGTCTTCCTCGCACTAATGTCCCACCACGAACACACGACTCAGTCCAAAGATGCTTCTCACAATTCTTTTCTGTAGCAGAAAGGATCGTGAAAAATGTGTCGATCGACCCCAAAAAATTATTCCGTAACTGAACTCATTTACACAATTTCTTAATTTGAACATTGCAAAATTCAGCAAACACAATTTAGAACAAAAAGAAGAAATATGTATGAGCTTCCCATGACAGGGTATTATCAACATTTCAAGAACTTTACTGATGCACGAGTATTGATCTGTCAGGTTCTCGTCGTGATGATGAAAACAACAATGACGTAGGCTTAGATTCGTTGATCTTTAAGTCGTTATTATTACATCAGTCAACCATGTTATTTATATTGCAGTTACCCAGTTCGATCACCTCGTATTCGTTAGAACCAGATATAACTATAATCGTAGTTATCATCGGCATATTGATAAATGTCGTTAGCATTAAACTGAATGTTAAGGTCGTTTACATATAATAATATAGGTTCCAAGGTAGAGCCTTGCGGAACACCATGCGTAAGATTAATTGCCGTAGAGGATGATACATGTCCGCTATTACAAACTGATTTCGATCGATAGTAGAAAGAAATTTATAGAAGTGTTCTCTAAATAGTTCAGCCAAACTATTACAGTATTCAATTAGCTTATTGTTTCTGTCTCTTATAACCAATTCGTCTGTTCTTTTAATAGCTGTAGCAATACATCATCATAAAGTCATTATTGTGGTCATATATAGATCGCCTAATGGTGATATAGATATTTTTTTAAATAAACTGGAAGAAGTATTAAGCTATTTAGACACCTTTAATTATTCTCTCATGATTTTTGGTGATTTCAACATTAACTTTTTAAATAATTCTAATGAACGTACATGTTTGATTGACCTATGTGGTACATTTAACTTAAGGTACTGTGTAGATTTACCAACCCGAATCACATCATCTTCAGCAACCTGCATTGACAATCTATTCACCAATGTTGATGAAGAACTATTTTCTTTAGATGTTAGAGATCCACTGTTAACGGATCATTGTGCAATTTATCTTAAGATGATGACAAGCGAACCAAATGTAGTTTCGATATCGAAAAGATTGATAACTGAAACAACAATGAGTAATTTTTATTTGAGTTTAATGGAAGTAGACTGGGAACCAATATTGATAAAATCATCTGCAATCGATGCGTTTAATGCATTCTTTTCTTTATTTGTTTCATTTTTCAACAAGAGCTTTCAAACAATTACATATCGTAGGAAAAATACATTTAATGTACCTAAATGGTTCGATAATAGATTACAAGACATGAAACAAAAACTTTCTCTTCTAAACATTATCTCTTGTACCCTCAAAACAAAAGAATCGGAAGATACTTTTAAAAAGTATAGAAAAGAATACAGAAATGCTCTGAAATTAGCGAAAAAAAATTCAAATATTTCTTATATTAATAATCACCCTAATAAAACTAAAACAGCTTGGAACGTAATAAATGCTAATGTAACATTAAAGTCAAAGAATGTTCTTACTTCAGAAGTTTCTGCTTCCGCTTTTAACACCTATATTGTAAATTTGCCACAGAATATATTCAAAACTATACCTACTCCTCGCGGTTCGCCAGAAGTATATCTCTCCAGTAATTCTAGAAGTACAGCGAATTCTCTGTTTCTTACACCAACGGATGAAATGGAAATTTTAAACATCATCATGAAAATAAACAATAGTGCTACTGAAGATGTATATGGGATGACAGCTATACCTTTGAAACATGTCGCTCCGATAATTACCGAGCCACTGGCTGTGATTTTTAATAGATGTTTAGAACAAGGTTATTTTCCAGATCAACTAAAATTAAGTAAAGTGATTCCACTATTTAAGAAAGGCAACAGAGAAGAACTCAGTAATTACCGTCCTATTGCTATTCTACCTGTAATATCCAAGATTTTTGAGTACATTCTACATTCTAGATTAGTCAATTATTTTCATAAATTCTCCTTATTTTGTGCAGAACAATATGGCTACTTAGAAAACAGGTCAACTATAAATGCACTCATAGCACTTGTTGAAAATATAGTTACCGACTTTAACCATTTTTTTAAACCTTCGGCATTAATGTTAGATTTGTCCAAGGCTTTTGATTGTGTCGATCATAACATATTGTTAAATAAATTAGAGTATTACGGAGTACGTAACTGCCAACTACAACTGTTTCAATCGTACTTAAGCAATAGACGGCAAGTTGTTGAGATTGATAATATGGTATCAAAAGAACTAGCAACTGATTGTGGAGTACCTCAAGGATCGATCCTGGGACCAATTTTGTTTTTGATATATATTAATGATTTGTCGAGTAACATCAACCTCAGTGATACTTTACTTTTTGCGGATGATACAACTATATGTAGCAAACATGCCACAGAAACTGGTTTGATTGACATCGAAACTAGCGGCCTACTGGAGGCTGAAGACTGGTGCGCCGCTAATCGATTGAAGATCAATACCGAGAAAACTCAACGAATTTACTTTACTCCTCGACCAGAATCCTGGCAATCAGCACGACTTTTGGGAGTAACATTTGATTCTGGTTTAAACTGGAAAGAACACACGAACATTTTGTGTGCTAGATTGAATTCTTCCATATATCAAATAAGAAAAATACGAGAACTGGCCGATATAAAAACTACATTGGCTTCATACTATGCATCATTTTACAGTGTAATTAATTACAGTATTATCTTATGGGGAGCTTCTTCTCATATACATAGAGTATTTTTACTGCAGAAGAAAGCAGTAAGGATTATGTTGTGTAGCCACTACAAAGAACATTGCAAACCTTTATTTATTCAACTAAAAATACTTACTGTTCCTTCTCTCTATACCTATATATAACTGCTTAATTTACATAAAGAATAACATTAACAGTTTTCCATGTCTTTCTGATAGTCATAACTATAACACTAGAAATATGTGTAACTTACAAATACCTCTCCACAGATTGTCTATTTGTCAACGCTCAGTTGTATACCAAGGTATAACATTTTACAATTTGCTTCCACAATACATTAAAAACTTTTCATTAAGTCGATTTAAGTTCGAAATAAAAAGAATACTTTTACAAAACGCTTTTTATAGTATAAGCGAATTTGAGGACTATTTTTGATTATTTTTATTTCCTTAGCATACTAATTATTGTTTATTTTGTATTAATTTTTTCGTATTACTACTTATTTTAATTTTATATTGTTAATTTAAATTTTTCATTTTCTTTCTTTTACATTCATTCTTGTGACTTTCTTAGAATACCTTTGTTATTTTGAAGAAGTAAATATATTATTATTATTATTAATATTGCTTTCATTGTTTATTATTTTCCATGCACATGTAGTATGTTTCAGAGCATTGATTTGAGGAGCACCACAAGTAACAGTAAAACGCTGGATACCGTCGCTTATTTTAATCGATTTTGAGCCTTACTGAAATCAATATTTCTAACTTGCCTTTCTCAGAGTCAGATCAAATGTCGTCTAGAATAGGTGTTAATGCACTAGCATGATAACTACGGAAATCGCACAGTTGAGATTTAAGAATTCTTTCAACAAAAATTCTCATTCATATTATGATGCTTATGGAATGTACATATGTAGGTTTTCAACATTTCTGCACGAGATGTCTCGGGAATGGGACTGATTAAGGTCAATTTCCACACTGAGAGATCCGCAACACTTTCGATACATTAGTAAAATGTGTCGAATGTGGTCACTTCGTAGAAGAATACAGAGATCTCAAACTCTTAATAATATCAGACGTAGAAACAGGTTTAAGTGGAGTTGTTTCTGTACTTATTAGCTGTAACAGTAAACTCTGCAGCCTGTGACGAATAAGGGTTGGCAAAAAAACTATTTAATGTATTTATGTTAACAAGATGTTCAGATACTCTGGCAGCTTTGTTGTTCAAATTAAGGTTCTTGATGTTACGCCATAGGTATCATTTTGAACATTTACGCAAACCGTGTAGTGTGGATCTTTTCTATTCATTAATAAAATATTAATGGAAGAAAAATATTATTATTATTAACAAATACAATTTACTAGAAAATTCCTAATAAACATTCATTGTTTAAATTGTTTCTTTAAATCTTGCCGATATAACCAACTACATACAACTAGATTTAAAAATTATAAATAAACTATTACTTACATACATATTATATATTTTAACCTCTATTTCTATTTTCAGACGGTATGGTGCAACGCGAAACTCATGAACGAGTTCCCGGGGAGGTAATCAGTGGTACCCATCGCCCCCAGCAGAATGTACAAAGCGAGCCGGACGTGAACCGAATTTCGTATACGGGCGCTTATCAGGAAATCATGGATGATCCCAGGGAACGAACGGACAACGGCGTGAAGGTGGTGGCCGTTCGACCTAATTCCTCCGACACCGATACTGCTGGTGTGTATATCATCGCCGTTGTAGCCGGAATAAGCGCTGCAGCTACCGTTGGACTTATTGCATTTGCGATTGGATGGTACAAGTAAGTTTTATATATTCAAAATACAACTAGATGAAAACTAACAATTACGTTTTCAAATATGAGTATAGTGGTGCATAATTCCGGCAAAAGAGAATCTGAATAACTCCGAATTGTTTGCTAGCGATTGCCGCAAAAGAGCACCAATCTAATAATTAGGAGATATAGTGTTATTATATGTGTTATCATGTTTAATACCACGATCACGGAGAGCACACAATTAATCCAGATAATCCCAAGCTAATTTGGAGTTTTCTATATTACACCTTCTTTCTTTCCCTTATTTGTCCACGTTTCCTGTTTGAATAATATTGACTCTCATTACTCACCAGTAAATTAGAAATTATTGTGCTACTTGTTGCCTGTTGCGATACATGAATGTGTCAAATAAAGCACATTGTAGAACATAACGAAAATGTAACGTAACGTATGGTGAATGAAATCCGAACAAATTTAAAATACGCGCGCAAAAATACTGTTGTGACTTTTTTTGAAACGTACAAATTAACGTAGATGGCGTTGTATTTTATAGATATCATCAATCTGTTTGAAGTTTGTAATGACGGGTTTAGTTGTCAAAATGTCACGGAACGAAGCACAACGTCGGCAATTAATAAATAAATTTTACCAAGATAATCCGAACAAGAAGAAAAATGAAATTTTTCACCACTTTAAAGAAATGGGATTTAAAAAAACATTTATATATAATACAATTAAAGTGTTGGAGAGTTCGGGAAGCATAGAAAGAAGAAAAGGTTCTGGGAAAAAATGTGTATTAAGTGACTCCAAAGTTCGTGCTTGAAAACAGAAACAGTGGGACGGAGTGCTAAAAGTTTTAGACAGTTAGGAAGAAAATATGGAGTTGATAAAAATACAATAAAAAAGTATTTACAATTAATGGACATTCAACGTAGGACCGTTGATTGAAGGAATACATAAAGATGCGCAACCTATGACAGTTGACAGAAATTTCAGATCCCATCCAATGCAAATCTCCATTTGATGGGATCTGAAATTTCTGTCAACTGTCATAGGTTGCGCATCTTTATGTATTCCTTCAATCAACGGTAGGACGAAAAAAATAGCGCCAAAAACTACAGAAAAACAAAAAAAAACTATCAAATTAAGACTGCGCAACCTTTCAAACTCTTATTTTGCACGGAATTCGTCGTATATTTGTGTGGTCGATGACGAGTTATATTTTACCGTCGAAGGCAACGAATGGCAACAAAAATATTATTATGAATCTCCTTGTATATAAGCCCCAGAAAAAAACAAATTTATACATAAAACTAAGTTTCCAGAAAAGGTTCTGTTGTGGCTGGCCATCAGCGAACGTGGGATCAGCAACCCCGTATTTTTTAAAGGTGGCTTGGCGGTGAGCTCGCAGACTTATATACAAAAATGTCTTCCGGTGCTTAAAGAATTCATTAATAAGTATCACCGCAATGATAAAATAATTTTTTGGCCAGATCTGGCGTCTGCACATTACGCTAGATCAACTCTAACCACCTTGGACGAACTGGGAATTGAATATCTACCGAAAGACTGTAACCCACCAAATGTGCCTCAATTGAGACCAATTGAAACTTTTTGGGCTAATCTAAAGAGAAATGTTTATAGAAATGGATATAGGCCAAAAAATATCCATTGTTTGATTGTTAAAATTAAGAAGGAACTAAAAATTATTAACACAAGTGGAATTCTAAAGTCGATGAAGGAAGTGCCTTTAAAAATCCGCAAAGCAAATCGCAACGGAATTGAGACCTTTTTGTAAATTTTATTTATATTTAATTGTTGTTAAATAAACTATAGCAATAATTAAATATCAAGCGTTATATCTTTCTATACCCAATTTGGATTTGTCCGGATTTCATTCACCATACGTTAATTTTCTAGGAAAAAAAATCCGGTCGTGCGTAACTTTGCTAAGTATGATGATAGTACAATGGAAGTAACAGATATAAAAGTGCAAAAAAGTAGTAACAATATTTTTGAATTTGACGACATGGTTCTGATTAGATTAAAACATTGTTTGACAGATAGATGCCAGTAACTAGATATGACATTGAAGAATCGGAAACCAAGAAAGTCCATTTGAGTTTCAGAATAGAATCAACAGCGAAGTGATTCTGCAATGATTTTAAATAAACAAAGTTAAATACCTCAAAGACAAAAACAAGCATATAAGCTGGCACAGTCACGTGGAGGAATTCTGTACTAAACTGTCACAAGCTTGCTATGTTGTATACAGGCTTGGTGAATTAACATCGTTGGAAGTAGTAAAAAATTATTCTTACGCATGTTTTGAATCTCGAATTAGATATGGTATTATATACTGGGGTTCTAATTATGTTAGTACTAGAGTATTTAGACTACAAAAAAGAGCTATTCGCTGTTGGGTATACCTCGACATAGTTCTTGTCGAGATGTCTCTAACAGCTGGATTTGCTACCACTTCCTTGTCATTTTATCTACGAAGCTCTGCTATGAGTAAAATCTATGGAATCCGAATGGATTAAAGATTTTCACTGCTATTTCGCAAGAGAAGCCGATAATTTCATTTTATACCTAACACAACCTCACCACCTACGAGCATAATCCCGTGTACATTGATATTAAACTGTTTAACAAATAAGATCCAAAAATTAAGAATATTAAGAATGATAAAATTTTTGCTCGAACATTAAGAAGCTACCTACTAGAAAATATTTTCATTGATCGAACCAAGCTGTATTTATGTGTATGTATATACAAATGTGTCAGGGAAAATGTGGGAAATCTCTCGGATTCAGATATAACATTAAAAAATAAGATGACAAGTTCCCATAATGTTTTTTCCTAGCGGCTCTCCCTACGGAGATACGGCCTCCTAAAGGACGCCACTGGACATCAATTTTTCTTGAATAACTTTTAAACTATTTATTATAATTTAATGAAAATTTAATATGATAAACAGTAGTAAGGGGCTCTTAAAATACTGCCCTTAAATTTAAATTAGCTTGTTTAGTTTACCAGGGGCGGACTAGGTTGTACATTTTAATGCTTACATTTTTAACACCCTGTATGATAAGGAGTTAAAAAACAACAAATTTGGATAGCTTGAACATTAAGCTAAAGAAAAGGTACTCTTGTTCATTGTCGATAAAATGAACCGCTTTCGAGAAAAAAAAATAAAAGAATTAATGTTTTATTTCCATTAAAAAGAACCATGATTTCTAATTTTTTTTGTCTGCAACAAAGTATGATACAAAAGTCTGAAATAAAACTGTGGTCAGTACTAAAAAACGCATTGTTTTTACAAACGTTACTATGGTACCTACGAATTAATAAAGATCTTGCATTGACGTGTAAATTTTAAATCTTGTAATCTTTCATATTGTTAACACGTTGATCCTTTACTTCAATATTAATTTATTGAATTTTGAATATAATTTTTGAATTTCATTTGATAATAGGATACACATTTAGTGAGTATGCAGATATGCATCTTATGTACGGTCTTGCATTTTGCAATGCTTTGGAAGCAAGAAGGTTGTCTGAAGTAAGATATCCTAATATTCCAAATCAGAAAACATGTCAGCGAATTGACCAACGCCTAAGAGAGACTCGTGGGCAATTCCATTTAATAAGGTAATACATTATTGACTTTCTTTAATGTTTTAGAAGTTTTGCGAAAAAAAGTACTGATGCTGGTCTGAGAAGAACAGTACGTACGGTGCAATTGGAGGAAAATATTTTGGATACTGTAGGTAATACTCCTTCGATAAGCACTCGAAGATTAGCCGCGTCAAAAACGACAATTCATGAAGTACTTAAAGAACAGTTGTTATACCCTTATCATATGCAAAAAGTGCATTTACTACTTCCTGAAGATTTTCCTCGCAGAATCCAGTTCGCAAACTGGCTGTTAGATCAGCAACGAACAAACCCAAACTTCATTAGCACTATTCTTTTTACCGATGAAGCAGGGTTTACCAAAAATGGTATTGTAAATTTACATAACTCGCATGTATGGACTGATGAAAACCCTCATGCCACTGTTGTTCATCATTATCAACATCAGTTCCAATCAATTAATGTTTGGGCAGGAATAATTGGCAATTTTTTGATTGGACCATGCGTATTGCCGCCACGATTGAATGGTGAACTTTATTTACAGTTCCCTCAGAACGCTTTCCTGGATTCAATAGAGCATTTGCCACTTGCAACTCGCCAAAGCGTGTATTTTATCCATGATGGGGCTCCACCTCATTTTAACGTTGCTGTACGCGACCACCTAAATAACGTCTATCCAAACCGTTGGATAGGCAGAGGAGGTCCCATTGCCTGACCTCCACGGTTTCCCGACCTAACGCCAATGGATTTTCACCTGTGGGATCATCTCAAAAACTTGGTGTATTCCTCTCCGGTTGATACTAGGGAGGAACTTTTACAGAGAATCACATTCCATTGTGATGTGATAAGAAACAATGATGGGTTGTTGTGGCAAGTACAGCAGTCCTCTATTTGTCATGCCCGCGAGTGTATCAGAGTTCACGGAGGCCATGTTGAACCCACTTATGAAGATTTTAATTGATTATCTCTAATTAGCGTATTTAAGCACCCACCACACATTAAAAAAAAAGTTCACTCATTGCAAGCTTTAGTGAGTACATTTCTAAACAGAATTTTTGTTAAGGTGCCTTTTTGGGACAAAACCGCATTTCTAAGAATCTTTGTAATTTTGTCGGATTAAATAACCTAAACTAAAACTTTTGTTTTCCTTGAATGACTTTTGTCTCACACTTTGTTGCAGACAAAAAATTAGAAATCATGGTTCTTTTTAATAGAAATAAAATTATTTTTTTTCTCGAAAGCGGTTCATTTTATCGACAATGAACAAGAGTACCTTTTCTTTAGCTTAATGTTCAACGTATCCAAATTTGTTTTTTTAACTCCCTATCATACAGGATGTTAAAAATGTAAGCATTAAAATATACAACCTAGTCCGCCCCTGGTAAACTAAACAAGCTAATTTAAACTTACGGGCAGTATTTTAGTTTAGTTTAGAGTTCCTTACTACAGTTTATCACATTAAATTTTCATTAAATTATAATAAGTAGTTTAAAAGTTATTCAAGAAAAATTGATTTCCAGTGGCGTCCTTTAGAAGGCCGTATCTCCGTAGGGAGGGCCGCTAGGAAAAAATTTTGGGAACTTATCATCTTATTTTTTAATGTTCTATCTGAATCCGAGAGATTTCCCACATTTTCCCGGACACATTGTGTATGTACCTACGTAATTATTATAAGTATCTTTATAAGTTGTTAATTATTTTTCTCTTTTAAAATAAGTTTTCCCATTTATAATTAATTCTGTAAACCGACTTATCCTATGCCTATTGTACAATTATTTATGTACTATGTGGTCTTTCGGATTAAATAAATTATTATTATTATTATTAATGATAATGCTGTCAAACAGTCGTCGTTCTTTATGCTGATTCTGAAACTAATTTTAAATTTGCTCCATCACGTCAGGATTTTGAGACATTTTTGTAAATAGCTTTTTCAAAAAGTACATTCAACTTTACAGAATTTCAAAGTGACTTTTATATAAGAAAGATATTCTAAGAGATATTGTAGTGCCGAGCATTGAGTGGATATATCTGAACATGTTCTTGCTTGTTTTCTACATCACAGTATTTAAACCACGCCCATTTGTGTTCTGAAGCCAATTAAGAATTGTAGATTTCCGGCTGTGTTGGTTCTATAAGGAGCTACGTACGGCTCGTTAGATTCAATTTAAGTCGTGCTACTTTTACTGCACGAAAGCTTTTGCGTTCTCCAACAAAAATAAGAACAAGATTAATTACACTAGTGTGTTTTGTTACTCGTCCAGTACCTCATTCAGAAGCCTTGCCAGTACCAAGACCGATACAGTCCCTGGCCATATTATTAGACGCACTTGATTTTTTTACAAAAATCTATTTCAATATTCCTTTATAAGCAAATGAGATTTAGAATGTTGATAATCTGAATACATATGAATAGTTACGTATATTCTAAACTCTTCTATCAGCCTTGTAGTGGGTAATATCTATTCAATATAAGTATTCAGCGTGTTAGCATCGTGCAAGTCGGGGCGTGCTTTAGTCTCGCACCAACAAGCAAGACGTTCTCTTGACTTTTATCGTGTTCTAAATTAAGTGCGAATTGTGGTTTGTAGTTGTTGTTTATTTATTTTATTTGTTTAGTTTGTTGACGTACAATAAATTTTTGTTAAATAAGTCATGGGTAGACGCAAGGATCTTTCACCAAGTAGTATTACACAAACAAAAATTCTTACCAATACTAGGAACTATTCAATAACAAAACATCAAAAATATACGTAGAAAATAGGTTTATAATCACAAAAGGCGTTTGTATCAGTCAAATATTAACGTGTCTGAGCATACCATACGGCGGAAGTTGAAGGAATTGGGTTTCAGGTCGTGTAGACCAGTTTGGAAACCAAAGCTGACAATGGTGATGGAATCCAAACGCGTTCAGTAGGCGAGGGAGCACAAGGACAGGGATTTAGAATTCTGTAAATCGGTATTTTCGCTACAAATTGTTTAAATACACGTTTTAGTTGAAGGTTTATTGAAAGCACATTTGAAGTTATGGAAAACAAAATACAATTTGTGCGTCGCCGTGTAGGAAAAACATTCAATGGGGACTGTGTCAGACGGTGAAACTGAGAACGGTGAAACATCCCACAAAAGTTATGATTTTGTCTGTTATAAGCGGCAAAGGCACAGAAAGTCCTCCAAAACCACTTGATCCCTCAGCTGAAGAACTGGTTTCCAAGTGGAGAGCCGTTCGTTTTTATGCAAGATAGAGCCTCCTGCCACACTGCTCGGCCCATTAAAACATTTTTACAGCAGATTAACATCCCTCTTCTTACCTGGCCAGGCAATTCCCCAAACATAACCTCAATCGAAAATGTTTGGGAGCTGGTAAAGCGAAAGGTAGCAAAGGAAGCCATTACCACCAAAACCCAGTTAATAGAAAAAATTATACGTGTTTTGAATCGTCACCCTCGTATGCAGGAGACCGTTCAGAACCGCATTAGTAGCATGCCACGGCGAATTGAAGCATTAATCGCCGCTAAAGGTGGCTCCATCAAATATTGATTTTCTTCTAAAATTTATGCGAATGAAGTTTTTCCTTGAAATATATATATTTTAATGTTTAAATCAGTTTTATTCTATTTGTTTAACTACTAAGCAATTTTCGAGTTATTATCGACTAGCGATGATAAATATTTGCTACCTCTAGAGGACGGACCTCACTTAGTAAATCAGTCAGAATTAAATGACTTTTCGAGATCTGAACTTGTCAAAAACTCAAGCATTTTAGAGGAGGACTAGGATCTAGTATTCAAGGCAGGAAGCTGTTAGCTCCGACCACACATATTTCTGTATATTGTAATCGCCAGAATGAACTGTCAAAGTTTTTTTCAACTGAAGAAGGTCTTGCATTCTGCAATAATGTCGATGATTTGATGCTGACATTAGGTCATCAACACGACCCAGAAAAATGGCATCGTTTTATCGACGCTTCGAAATTGAGTTTGAGAGCTGTCTTTGTTCACATTGGAAAAGTATGCAGTCCATAGGAAGGAAACTTATGAAAATGTGACTCGTCTTCTCGACAAAATTAATTGCAAAGTATACCAACGACATACCAACGCTGACTTCAAAGTTGTAGTAATTCTACTCGGTTTACAACTGGAGTACACAAAGCACTGCTGGTTCCTTTGTGAGTGGGACAGTCGATCAATAAATTCCCACTACGTTGTTAAAGATTGGCACTAGTGGAACCTGATAAAATATTTCTACCGCCACTGCACATCAAATTAGATCTGATGAAGAATTTTGTCAAAGCAATGAACAAGGAAGGATTGTCGTGGATTCCAATAACTTCAACAAAAATTTCCTGATGTTTCAAATGCAAAACTTTAAAGAGGAATTTTTGTAGGACCCCCAATTACATGTCCGCAACAAGATTCATAATTTTAAGAGACTTTAAATTACTTAGAACGTAGTGCTTTAGAGGCTCGACGAGTATGAGCCGAAATTGTCTAGGAAACACAAAATCTGAAAATTACATAGCAATTGTTAATGAACTTCTTGGAGGTTACCATGAACTGGTTTGTAACATGACCTTTAAAATATATTTTTTACACGGGTACCTGCATTTCTTTTGTCCGAACCTTGGCGACATCAGTGATGAACGCGGCGAGAGCTCTCATCAAGACATTTCTGTTATCAAAAATCATTATCAGAACAAGTGGAACAGTGAAATGTTTGCTGATTATATTATTGTTGGAGTTTGATATCAGATTTTTTATTCACTAAAGTTATCACAAAGATTTTCCTTGGGGAACGGAAAAAATGTGCCCACTATGGAGTAAATTTCTCAAAATACACTTCTGTCGTTTAGTTGCTACTACTGTATAATAGAATATCTTATTCGGCAGCTGTGACGTTAACTCGACAAAATGAATTTCTAGTGTTCTATGTGTTAGGAATACGCTGGTAGCATTTGTATATAAGGTTTTTATGTTTAAAGGGTAGTAACATTAATTTTAAATTTAGGTTGGATGTTCTTAATAAAACACAAACAATTTAAACACTCTAATTTGTTGAACAAATATTTATTTCATTATTGTAACAAACATAGGAGTACCAACATTTTTAAAAAAGATTTAAAATTTAATACAGGACAATATATTATCGTCTATATGTCTTAATTTAATTAATTTTTCTTAAAGTAAACTGTAATGAGTGTTACTTTGTTCTCTAAGCATTGCAGCTGCTTTTTCCGCTGACAGATCTCTTTGCGATTGCGCTAACAATTCGTAACCAACAATAAATTTCTTAACAGTGGCAGATCTTAACAATGGCGGAAGATATATACCATGAAAAGTCCAATGCCTCTGATCGCTGTTTAAATACGCTCCGGTAGGTGCTCCGTGCCACCCCATCGAATAAGGAAAACTACATTTAAATAAGTTATCATATTTAGCTACTAAAACTCGCATTAAATCAGCTAAAAAATGCGTCTGCTTCTCGTCAAAATCACTAAATCTAAGTATATGTCGTTTGGGCAAGACCATCGTTTCGAAAGGCCAAACTGCCCAGTAAGGTACAACTACAACCCATTCCTCATTTTCGTATACTATCCTCTCCTGTTTCTGTTGTTCTTTCTCCATGTAATCCATTAACATCGGTTTACCGTATTTTTCGAAATAAATTCTTTGATTCTCACCTTTGGCTTTCGGTTCGTTCGGAAAAAAACTTGACGACCATATTTGGCAATGCGGGTGGGGATTAGAGCAGCCCATCATGGCACCACGATTTTCAAAAATTTGCACCCATATGTATTTTTTACCAAGTTCGTTAGTTTGGTTAATCTAAAATGGTAAAAAATGAAATAAATAAAAATTAAAATGCAACGTTGTAAATCGGTATTTTAATGACCTATGTATACATATGTATGTATATTGCTTAGGTACTTACCCATTCACTTATAACATTTTTTACTTCTTCAATCGACATTGTACACAAGTAAACGTTGGACTTGGGATGGAAACATATCACCCGGCATGTGCCTCGTGCTTCAGCAGTTTGGAACAGCGGGTCATCTGATTCCGGTGGTTTGGGCACCTCTTCCAAGAGTGCTGGGAAATCGTTCGTAAAAACATATGTGGAGGTATAATTTGGTGTAACTTCGCCAGAAGATCTTCTTACTCCCGGACATAGAGGATTCGTTGGATCAAATTCGGGAATATTTTCAACTGCCGTCGCTTCAACTTGTCCACTCCATGGTCTCCGTGTTCGATGTGGGGATACTAGAACCCATTCGTTCTTCAAAGGGTTATAACGGATGTGTTGATGTTCTAAAGAAGGAAATAGGAAATTATTAGATTTGTTGGTCTAGATCTTGTGACAGGCATTTTTTTATATCAATAAATATATCAGAGTTGGGCAAAAATTAATTTGAATAAATTCATAAAGTTAATTTATCTATTATTTATTATCCGTGCATAATAAATGAAAGTATCTTTTATCTTTATCCGTCGGTGATAAATAAAAGTATCTATCATCTGTATCCGTAGGCGACAAATAAAAATATCTTATATTTTTATCCGTCAGCGACGAATAAATTTGTAAATAAAAACGAATATTTATGGTATTCGCTAAAATTACTTTGGCAACGTAAACATACCTATATAAATAAGTAATCTTTTTACATTAGGCTAGGGTATTAATTATTTTTTAAGTAAACATCAAGTAACCTTAACATGTTAACATGCTTCAATGTTGAAGTTATTAAAAATTATTGAAAATTTAGATATTTCTTAAATAACGTGTCAATACTACTTTGGTTGAAGAGAATTCTAGTTTCTGCTACTGAAGTATATATGTATAGGTATATGATGCATAATATAATAATTGACCGGACATAACTACGTTCAAAGCAGCTATTGTATGCATTTTTTTCGGCGTGGGTTAAGATTGAAGTAAATGAAAGCGTATTTAACGCTGTAAATATATTCTTTTTTATTGTGATGTTCGGACTTTTAGAAAATTAGGGAAAAATACATAAGAATAGATATTTATTATGTACTATTGATGAGTATTATCAGCAAACAATACCATTCGCATAAATAAAAGAAAATAAATAAACATTTCTAGTAACACATATTAAATAATAAGATCAAATAAAACATATAAAATATATAAAACAACACGTCTTCTATTAGGTATATTGATATAAGAAAATAATGTAAAATAAAAATATCTCACTGGTTCGTTGGTTCTTTCAAATTATAGTTTGAAACAACCTGTCTTTCAAACATGTAATCCGAAAGTTTATTGCATTTGGGCATGTTTGTCATTGATGCATACGAAAATAAGCGTTCAACTGAAGCTGAAGACGGCAGGGGCGTATTGTATTTAATGAAAATACATTTTATATCTGGATAACAATCCAGTATTTTTAAATCACAACAAAACGAATCCTCGGCAAAAAATTGAGAAATGATAAGATCCGCTTTGTTTCTCGGCGACTGACTTAATTGCCTTTGAGTATCACACTCACCACTGGAGTCCAACTCAAAATCAAAGAAAGGATTTTCTTTCTCTTTATTTTTGTCTCTCTCGCTCTCTCACACCATTTATTTTTTTCGAGATTACATTCGTAAAAATGTTTTTCATTGTTCCCTGTTGCACCGGGTCAAGACAGGAGAACCACCTATTCTTAAATCGCGGATATGACAATGCTGCTATTACGGAATTTTTACCGTTGGGTGTTGCAAATACAAAAAAATCCTGAAATCTTTTCCTAACACTATTTAAATAGGTAGCAACAAGTTCTCCACAATAACGCTGGGAACTTCCTTCTAATTTTTCTAACTTTTTCCGCAAGGCCATTAAACATGGTACCGAAATGCCATAAAAGGTATTTTTTTCACCTTGTAGTATATCAAGTACTTCTGCAATTGGACCGGAGCAAGTTAGGTATTCTTTGATATATTCAAATTCATCATCGCTCAGAGGATTCCGTAGGTTCAATGCTCTATGCAGTTGCAGGTTTTTTTCTTTAATTGAATAAATTTGTTTTAACGCGTCGTACAAGCTGTTCCATCTTGTAATACCGGGTCTACTTAAGGTATGCCCTAAAATATTATGAAGTATCTCTGCTGATTTAGGTCGGTTAGCGGCATTCTATAAAAGATTGCACTTTTTAGTCATTATGTTTCGCAGTTTTAATTTGTTTCTCATTTTTCTTCTGTTTTGCGTATTGGTGATAGTCCTCCACAATTCGTTCGCCATGCTTCCTTTTTAAATGACTAATTAAATTAGACGTAGAAGATAAACTTCCTTTAATTTTGATAATATCAGGTAAGCACTTAAACACATATACCTACAAGACGTCTTCCATTAGAACTACAGGAATCATACTTAAAAAACTTCCCATCTAGAAGGGTGAGTGTAGGAGTCTGAAAAGAATTTTCTCTATTTTCTGTTTGACTTGAACAAGGCGAAGGACTCCCAGAGGATGATAATAATTCACTCATATTGCGAGTAATGTCTGCTTTCCTCAAGTTATAATGTTATACTGACTGTATACTGGATAAATCATGCACCTATTGTCAGCGCTTGGCTTAATCAGGAACAAAGTTAGCTCGGTGCTTAGTTGCAGTGACTCCGTAAGCTGTCGTTTGTATGGCTATCATGCAACTCTCGCGGTGTAGTTTTATAACAACTAGAATAGTGCTCTTCTCAAAATTTTGAACTTGTTCTTATAAGTTTTCTTCATATCTTATACGGTTAAAGCTGGATTCGCAAAAAAAGGGAAACTATCGCAAAAATCATCCTAATTGTCCCTTTCTTTGCAGACGTGGGCGTAACGATAGAATATACGAAGAAACTTTTCAGACTTTTTTCATGAAATCTTCTCGAAAAAAGTCTGCGAGAGCACTATTCTAATTGTTATGGTTTTCAAGTTATCGAGCTACTAGTTCGTGATTAAGCCGAGCCTCGATCATAGGTGCAAGATTTGTATAAGCTGTATAATAAATATTTTACGTTATTATGTCTACATATTATATAAAAAAATATGATAGCATATCTACAAATCCGTTAGTATGTAAATGTGTGTATTTTGTGGCAATACACAAAAAAAAACTAAATGAAATAAGAGCAATACGATAAAATAGAACCAATTGTTTCCACCGAAGATTTTATATAAAAGGTTACTTACAAAACAATAAGAATGTCTGTCGCCAACGAACTAAAAAACGCAAAAGCCTGAACATCTGGCGTACATTTCTATGTACAGAAATTTCATACTTAGTTATATATGTAATTATTATATAATATTTTACCGGTACCTAAATGAATGATAAACGATATTTAAAATAAAATTATTTTTGTAGTTAAAATATATTTATAAAGATGAATTTCTCTCCTAGTAGTTAAAATTATTTATGGATAATTTTGACAATAATTTATGATTTATTCAAAGAAATTTTAGAAAAAATTTGAATATAAAACCATAGATTTATAGAATAATTGACGAACATTTTAACATTTAACATGAATAAACAAAGTAGGAAATACTAATTTGGTAAACACTTTATGAAAATAAATTAATAGCGCAATTATGGCAGATAATTTGACGAACTTATTTAAATAATCATCTAGATTTCAACATTTCTAATTTGACGTTTCATTTCCAAAAGTAACTATTTTTATAAGTCACCAACTCTATGATTCCGAAATCTGCTGAAATAGCAATAATCATAGCAGAGATCGTTCCGTTAGTTCACTAAGGTAATTGAGCTTTCACGCAATTTCGGAACGATTTCACCATTCATTATTAGTTTGCATGTAGTGCTTGACAGCATATAAACTCTACTACAATACACAGTCAACAGCGTTTACACCTGGCACACCTGCACACCTGCACACCTATACTTCAACCAATATGAAGAATCTAGCACGGAATAAAATCTCATTTGACATTAAATGTTTATTCATTTGTTTTTACTAAGGTTTTCTATGGATATCTTAAATTAAACATTTATCGAACGATTATATTACATTATTATTGAGAAAGTGGTTAAATATGCTGTAAAAATAGTAAATAAATCTACAACTTACAATATCATACATCTTTCTTATGAATTTGATTTTAAAATGTGCACTGTTTTACTACGTAGTTTCAAGATAGTTATATGAACCTTGTATAGATGTCTTGAAGGAGATTTTGATAAATTCCGCCATAGCTTAACTTGTTTTTTGAAACGATTACCTAAAAATAAAGAAATAATAAATAACATCTAATAATTGGGAATTTTAATGAATAAATATTATAGACTTATTTAAATAATTATCTAGATTAACTTTAGATATAAGTAATTCCATATATTTGTAAAATCTCTTTATTAACGCTGATATAAATGAGTCTATTCATGGGAATATCAGGGCAACAAAAACTAGTAGAACTAGAATCGATGCTGAATCGTAATTGATTCATCATTATCGGATCATAGAGATGTAGTAGGTAATGTAGTTACAATAAGAGATGTAATAAATGTGTATCAAGTACAAACTCGAGTAGCTTGAAATCGGCCGACTACAAATACAGTTTAAATAGTAAACTGACATATTCAGATTGAAGATTAATGTTTTTGCAGTGATAGAAACTACGTTTAGGGTTCCCCAAGGCTCAATCTTAGGACCAATTTTATTTATAACTTATTAATGACATAAATGATACCTGGCATATGAAAGTCTTCTGTATGAATGATAGCAATATTGTTGTCGGATAAAAATGATCGTGAGTTGTGTAAAAAATTGCATCTGGTACTGTCTGAAACTCATGACGATGGCTTCGCTGGCTTACCTTTACATTCCAGACTGACATAGGATCATATAGATGTTATCTCTTGTCATTTATCTACATGTATATATCTAGTTCAACGATTGAGGGAAAGTAGATCGGAATGCATTCATGGCTTGTTACTCATTTATTCACAGTGTTATGAGCTTTCACATTGTTTTGTGGGGGCATCTGTGCATATACGAACAATTCAAAACGAGCTAGGAACCATGATGCTTTAATGTATTTCATGTCGATCATTTTTAAAAAGATCGAAAATAGTTACTTATGTACCGGGTGGTCAACTAAGAATGTCGCCCGGCCATATCTCCGGAACGGTTTATAGTACAGCTTTGGGAAAAAAATATTATTGACTAAAGTGACCCCGAGAAACATTTGGAAATTATTTAGCAAAGCGTAGGATGACCGCTAGAGGGCGTAACCGATCACAAAAAATTTTAATTCTTATTTTACGCAAATTTTACTAACTTAAGGTTTATCATAAATATGAAAATCGGAATTTTCAGAAAATTTTGCATATTTTACGTCGGACAACTGTTTTGTATTTTGTCAAATGAGGGGAAGGGAGGAGGGGAAACTTTGTTTTGAAGGAACGTTTATAACTCCGGTTCTGTTGAACCGAATTTTGCAAATTTAGTCTCGTTGAAAACAGCATTAACCCTCCAATCTAATGTTTATAAATTGAAACCGATCTAATATGTGACGTGCATGCTAGAGGGCGCTGTTTAAATTTTTCCGGGAATTTTGTTTTTCTCGAAAATATTAAATGGAAACATATATTTTTGACAAGAAATTAAAAAAGTTGGCTAAATTACCAACAAATCAGCGTAAACCGGATATCGCTATCTTTTACCAATCCGAAGATATCTTCAGAAACGTATGGATGGTAAAAAAGTCTTGTATAAATTTAAATTATTCTGCTTCCCATGAACGAAATTTAGCAAATTTGATCTTATTAGAAAGGATATTCATTGCCCTATGTGTAGTGATTGAAGCTGTTTAATTTTATCTTGTCCGTCGCCGCTAGAGGGCGATGAAGGAATTTAAATACATAAATTTTATGATTTTTGAAAAGAACAGTGCGTGGAATGCTTGGCGGCAAAAAAAACGGACTATCATGGATTTCCCTAAACCTACTGCTAGTGATTTAAATTGTTTAATATTATCTTTATTTCTGTCGCCGCCAGAGGACGTTAAAGAGAACAGAATAGAAGAAGTCGCTAGCAATTCGCAACATTATGTTTTTTTTTATATGATGAGTGTGCTGTGCATTTTTCCGTAAATATTCGAAATTTTCTGGCCCCTGATAGGTGGATATAACACGCCAGTCTATTTCCATGGCCATCCAGGACCCCAAATTTGACTTGTTTAGATTTTTATTTGTGGGGGCGAAAAAATATCTTATTTTTGCAACATGATCTACTGCTCGTAACAACTTGGTTGTGCGAATAGGAAATATCGCGTTCAAATTATTTGAATTATACTGTTGTGCTTTTCACTAAAATCTTAATCTTTCAATTCATTATTTTATAGTATTAGCATAAATATAACTTTCCACGCACTGTTCTTTTCAAAAATCATAAAATTTACATATTTAAATTTCCTTAACGCCCCCTAGCGGTAATGGACGAAACAATATTAAACAGTTTCAAGCACAAAACATAGACCAATGAAAATTCTTTCTAATAATACCAAATTTCGTTGACAGAAAGCAGAATAATTTAAATTTAAAGAAGAAGTTTTTACCATCGGATTGGTAAAAGATAGGGAGATCCGGTTTTCGTTGATTTGTTGGTAATTTGACCTACTTTTTTAATTTGTTGTCAAAAATGTATGTTTCCATTTAATATTTTCGATAAAAAACAAAATTCCCGAAAAAATTTAAACAGCGCCGTCTAGCATGCACGTCACTTATTAGATTGGTTCCAATTTGTAAGCATTAGATTGCAGGGTTAATGCTGTTTGCAACGAGACTAAGTTTGCAAAATTCGGTCAAGCGTAACCGGAGTTATAATCGTTCCTTCAAAACAAAGTTTCTCCTCCTCCCCTCCACTTATTTGGCAAAATACGAAAAAGTTGTCCGATGTAAAATATGCAAAATTTTCAGTAGATTCAGATTTTCATATTTATTATAGATCTTAAGTTGGTAAATTTTGCGTAAAATAAGAATTAAAATTTTTAGTGATCAGTTACGCCCTCTAGCGGTCATCCGACGCTTTTCTAAATAATTTCCAGATGTTTCCCGGGGTCATTTTAGTCAGTAATAAATTTTCCTAAAGTTGTACTGTAAACCGTTCCTGGGATATGGCCGAGCAACATTCTTAATTGGCCACCCTGTACGTACTCGCATGCATTATATAATGCGTCATATAGCAGGCGCATTTCAGATTATCAAAAAAACAAATTCTTTCAGATATCAGTCTACTAAACTCTACAATTTATTATCTAGAAGCTGATTTGAAAGAAGATCCGCATTTGTGATTTTCCATACGTAAAGTGGATGGAAAATTATACATGTATTTATATCAGCTAAAGGAAAAGGATATACAATTTAATTTTGCTTAATTTTAGTTTAGAGAAAACAAACTTAACATTTACCTCCTTTCAAAACTGTAATTCAAATTTCAATACCACTTATCTATGTTCAAATAAAAAACTTTTTTTTTCCTAATTTTTTTCATCGACAGACCATTAGTCTATTATTTTTTAAAGCTGGTATTGAAGCATTTGACTTGAAAATGTCAAACACTAATTTATTTTCTTAAAAATAACTTGAGTTTACAAACTTTTTAATTCTGTAAAGTTTTTTTGATGAAAATGTTAATTCAAACGTTATCACAAAAAATATATTTAATACAATGTTACAGTATTGGGGAAAAGAGCTATCGTCGTATTGTTGAAGAATTTAATTATCAAAATTTTTAATACAATGTAACTGTTTGGAGAAAAGAGCCGTCGTATTGTTGATAATTTAAGGAAATTTCCCGAAAAACTTTCCCGTATGGAAACTGGTTCTGTTCTGAATTTAAAGAAAAAGAAAATAGTACGTGATGAAGATGATGCTACTACAGTTGTGATTTTGGATTCGGTGCAAGATAATCCTAAACTTTCATTGCGAAGACGGGCGCTTCAACTGAATATGAGCAAATCCCATATTCAAAGAGTTTTGAAGGAACGTAAATTATACCCCTATAAACCGATTTTTAATCATACGTTAGAACCGGGAGATGATGAGAAGCGTCTTTATTTTTGCATGTGGATGGGAGATGAAATAATGGAGAACCAAAATTTTCACAAAACCATTGTATTTTCCGATGAAGCAACTTTTTCTAGCAATGGTACCGTTTTGTCACAACATGTTCGTTATTGGAGTGATACTAATCCTCACTTTAGAATTGCATCAAAACGTCAATACTTTGTTAAGGTAAACGTGTGGTGTGCTGTTTCTTATCATGGAATAATAGGGCCATATTTTTTTGATGCTAATGTAAATCAGCACAATTATTTGGAAATGTTGAGCAATTTTTCCTGGGATGGTTTAAGTGAACTCCCACTTGTTTATCGGCAGAGGACGTATTTTCAACAGGATGGTTGTCCGGCCCACCGTTCGTGCATCGTAGCTGCCTGGCTGAATCAAAAATTCGAAAATAATTGGATTGGCTGGAATGGTCTTGTTTTGTGGCCTCCAAGAAGTCCTGACTTAAGAATTTTAGATTTTTATTTGTGGGGACGGTTAAAGCAACTAGTCTACATGGACAACTTGCTTAACAATGTGGAAGTATTAAAAAATCGCATTAGAGATGCTGTTGCATCCTTGACGCTTGAAGAAATTCGCAACAGTTACAAGGAACTGCGGCTTAGAGTCGAATTGGGTGCTAAAAGGGGTGGCGATTTAATAGAATAGTTTTAAACATCATTGTTTCTAGCCTAGTTCTTTAAAAAAAAAAAAAAAAATGTAATTCCAAATAGGGGTTTGACAGTTTCGTAATTCTAATTACAGATTTGGTCATTTGAAATTAAGCAAAAAATTTTATTCCTTTAGCACTTTTTTAAAATAAATTTTTTTTTTCCTCTTATAAACTCAATCCGGGGACATATTGTACAGCGTGTCCCAGGATTGATGTTATAAGAGGTGTGTGGAACTTGTGTAAGTAAGCTCTGCTTGGTTTGAAAGTATACTTTCGAGTTTGTAAAATCACGTAGGCCTTGATAGTTGAGCAAGATCTATTTCCGTTTCTGGTAAAGTACCTTTCTCGTTTACAGTATACTAAAATATTATTAAGAAAAGTTGTTCAGAATGACAAACTATGATCCTATACAAAATTTTGGGATCGTATTTTTTTGATTCAACAAAAATGTTTTTACAAAAAATTTTATTCGTAGAACATTGAACGACAGAAAAAGTATTTACAACCCGTTTAACTTCCGAAACTGATCTACAATAAGTTCAGTAACAATAACTGTCAGCGTTATCTGCGAATATCTGAATTTTTAGAACAGTATGATCTAAAAAATATAAAAAATAACGATTTAATCAAAGTAGGTAGATCTTCCTGAAATTTTGTATAGACCTATAACTTGTCATTCTGAACAACTTTTCTTAGTAATATTTTAACATACTGTAAACTAGAAAGGTACTTTACCAGAAACGAAAATAGATCTTGTTCAACTGTCAAGATCTACGTGATTTTACAAACTCGAAAGTATACTAAAAGTAAATTTCAAACCAAGCAGGGCTTACTTACAAAAGATCAAATTGAGATTCAAAGATTTTTAGTTCCGCACATCTCTTATAGCATCAATCCTGGGACACGCTGTATATTGTTGAATTTCTTCATTAACTTGTTAATTTTATTTGGATATGTATTAGTACTGTCATCTTCCAATAAGGCAAAGAGTAATTCATTAACTTTACGTATGTATTTCCTTCTTTATAATACTGCATGACATTTATCGGCTTTACAAATAATAATATACATATTTATGCAATTTAGTCTTGATGAATTTTAAATTAACAAATTGATTCCTTTACGTTTAATAGATGTTTTAATCTGTTCTTAGTTTACGCCTATCCAGAATTCTGTAACCTAATTATATGATGAATAAACTTAAACGTGAGAACTTAGTATACCAATTTCTAACTTCAATCATTACCAATTAAGGTTCGAAAGCTGATAGTACTCAATGACTAATGCGAAGTTGATTCTATCAATAACTGAGAATAATTAGTTTGAAAAAGGTGTTAGATGTCTTGCTATATACTCTTCTGCAGTTTATAGGTTAAAAATAAATATTCGTAGAAATAAATCTGCTTAATAAAGGCTGTTAAACTTTGGAAATCGTATTAAAAAAAATATTTTCCTAAAAATAACGATTACTATTATTTGCTACGCTGCTTACGAAGAACCTTTAAGGAAACTTGCAGCTGTTGACCTCTTATTGCATGTAAGTATGCAATTTCTATGATCGTACATTGCACGAGTTAAAAAAACTGGTTAAAAATTCGACGTGACCTTAATTTCTTTTATATTTGTGTGTACGCAATTGTGTACTGGACAAGAGCACCACACTGATTTACTGAGTTAATTCATAAACATATTTGTCAATGCAAGAATGTCACAATGCCATTCTCTAATTTTTATGCGTTTTCTACATTTAAATATATCAATAGCTTATACAAAGCTATAATAATTGTAGATAGTATTTGTAGTAGCCCAACTCATTTCCGATATATCCTCTACATCAGGCCATGTAAAAGCTGTTTTGAAAACTACTGTCTTTGACTTTATCCTCTTTAAGAATATCGGTTTGGTCAATGCTTTCAATTTTTTCCTACATAATATTGTGAAATGTTTCTCCCTGAATTTAATTTTGTCAATAGCCAATCTTCAGGTTTTCTCTCATCAGTTCCATGTCGTAGATCTCTCCTTCATTGCCAATTTTCTTCTTTCTGATTGATTGCTTTACTTTGCAAGACTTCTGCTCTTCGGTAATAATCTGTTTTGAATCTGCTCTCGTTTTCTTGACAGTACAGTTCTTGCGGATCACTTTCCTCTTGTTAGTTTGTTGCAGCCTTTTTTACGTCTTTGTTTTGTTATTAATTCAGTCCTTGGACATACCCTCTTCCTAGACTTAGTGGTACATTATTTTCATTGCAATTTACCAAATTCAGTAAAGGTTTCTCAAAAATTTTATTCTTCTGTTGCTCTTGCTACATTTGATTGTGTGGTAGTATTATCTTCCATCTCACTTGTTATAGCAGGCATTTGAATTTTAAATATCCTCACTTATTTCTAATAGTACTAGCTGGTCAATCCCTTCATATCGTGATATAACTTAAATTTCCTTTTTAATCGGTAATATAATTTCTTTTGCAACTACTGGATCTTGCATATTAAGTGGTCTATGTTTTTACCAATCGTCCCTTGTTTGCACAAACCGAAAATTAGATATGTAGATGTCATCTTTCTTAAACGCTTCCAAAATAATCTTAAGATCTACATATTTCCAAATATTTCACAGCATTTTGACCTACCTTATTTTCACCTAAATAATTCCTACGCCATTTAACAAAACACGTTTACAGGTTTAAAACAGCTAAATAAAGATGTTTGAAAAGAGCACTGCTGTATGGTGGTAATTTTATATGAAAATATTCGTTGCCATAGCTGCTTTTCTTAGATTAATGTCATTATGAATTGAATGTCCATCAAATATTACTAAAACTGAACCATTTTCTTCAACAAGGGATGCAAATGTTTTTAGAAAGTAGTGTTTGACAATCTCGGACTCTCTCTTATAGACATAGAATTAACGGTGAAGCCTTTTGTTGTTTTGTTGCAGCGGCAAACAGAAGACTAGTATTTGTGCTTCCTGGCCCGGATACAGTTGTGGTGGCCTTTTTCACCTATGCCTACTGCATATATTGTAAAGGGATTCATGTTTTTCTTTCTAGCATATTCTAATGTTTGTCTTCAATTTTTTTTATCAACAAATAGTACCTTTTTAGAGTCTTTAGCTGCTTCTGCGTAACATATTTGCACACACTTCCATTTGTAAGATCATCGTCATCTTTGGTAAATAAAGCTGTAGATCTTCCCATTGTGGCAGTTTTCATACCTAGACGACCTTTATCATATCAAAGGTCATCCTTCGATGTACTTGTGGCACATTTTCCTCTTTTTATGTGCTCCACAGCTTTTTCTAAGTCCTTTATCTAACACAAGTGACTTTTTATGGTAGCCATATTTTGCTAAATTATTCGAAGGCATTACTTCGTTGTAAACGGGTTTTACTTGAAAAGTAATTGGTGCATTTACCCCAAAAACGCACTCCACTTCATCTTCCTGTCAAAGCAATATAAAAGTGGATTGTGTTCATTTATTTTCTATAAATGTTTACAAATTTATATACATATACGTTTATTTTTCATTTGAAATACGAGGAATATCACGAGAGAACTGTGGATAATGAGTTCAAGAAAGGCTTGAGCGTGTATGAGTGTGAGGAAAGTTTAAAATCGGTATTTGGGGATCTCGCACTATAATTGGCTACTGTTTATAGATTGTATAAAAAATTTGAATGAGGTTGCAAGTCGGTGATACACAGAAAAGGAGCTGGCTCTCCTTTAACAGCTGGTAACCCTGAAAACATTGCTGCGGTGAAGAAGGTGGTGGAAGAGGACAACCACATTACCTATGCAATGATAGAGTCCAATCTCGAGATTGGATTTTCGCAAGTGAGATTAATATTGCATGAACATTTACATTTGAAAAAGGTTTGTACCTCATCATCTGACAGATTAAAAAAAAGCAGAACGTGTTAGAATTTGCTAACAAACTTTAGATATGTTGAATGCTGGAGGCCATCAAAGTATTTCTAAAATTGTAACTGGCAATGAAACGTACACACCGTTTTTTGCTGTTACCACTTGCCAAGAAAGCCGAATCTGGATACATGAAGATGAGGAAAGTACGGGTTTGGTGGCCACAATTAAATTAGATCAGAAGACAGTTACCGCTAAATGGTATGTTGAAAATTGTCAGCCTACTGTGTTCAGTAACGTACCAAGAAAGGGAATTGTGTTACATCATGATAACGGGTCCTCCTATACAGTAGGGACAACTGTTAGCGGAAAACAAAATCAAAATTATAGAACATACTCCTTGCTCACCGGATTTGGCGATGTGTGACTTCTGGCTATTTTTTGACCTCAAAAAACATTTGAGAGGGAAACGGTTGCACTCAGAAGCAGAGATTGACATCGCCGTTAAATGTTTTTTTGATAGTATCCCTAAAGACAGCTGGTTGAGAGCTTTTAAACAATGGAAGGAGAGAAGGGTTAAGTGCATTGTTGTAAATGGTAATTAGGTACTTTGAACATATTTAAAATAAAAATTCTAAAAACTTGTGGCTTGTCCCTCGTATACTAAAATGTAATAATATATGGTATGTTTCATCACAAGGTATGTTTTCAAAAACCAACTTTCAATCTTTTTCAGATTACTTTCGGGACTACGTACATTCATATACGTGAAAAGCAGGCACAATATCTTTCAGAAAATCAATAAACTTGTTTTCTTTCCGCTTCCTATTTAAGAACGCTGCATGCTTTTTATAGAAAGTGTTTCTATCATCGATGAAAAGATCCATTCATTTTTAATCCGCGGAAAAGCCTAAAAAGCAAATTCAACAATTCAAATGTTGGGAACAGTTACAAATGCACTCCCTCCAGTCAAGCCAACCTCACGTTTCTCCTCCAATAGACACGGAAAAGAAAAATAAAATTCACCCTACCATGGAAAAATTTAATATTGTCGTTCGAGTAGAACGAGCAGAAAACGTAGTTTATAATTTCTTATTTGAGTTTTTTTTTTACATCCACTGAATGCCAATCAATACAAGCAGCAGACTTGTTGAAGTATTTTGTTCGCGTAGTTAATAAAAATATGAAATATCTTGATGCGGTATTGTGATTGAAATTACTCGGATTCTTCATTATTTTCAATTATTATTGTGTTAATCCCTGATGGTTGTGCGTAGTTGTGGTAAATACTTTAACATTGATATAATTTATAGCGATAATTCCCATGTCGAAGCAAGTATTCGGCTAACTGCAGATCGTTCAGTGTATCCTTGTTGGATATCTCATAGATCTTTTTTAACTGTGTACTGGAATGCCCTTTCGTGTGTGTTCGACGTAACTTTTCCGATCTTTATTTAACGAGAGAAACTGCTCTATCTTATTGACTGTATTAAACCTTGTGATAATGTTCTTTTTTTTACCTTTTTCTTTCATCCGTCAGTTACTTCATCGATGTAAGTTCGATATACATAAGTTTTTGGTTTGTTGATTTACATCCTCATTTTTCTTTTTTTTGTGTTGTTGCCCTCTACTAATCGTTTCAATTTTACTTATCAACGATTTTATAAGAGATATCTTTTGTTATGAGTGGTAATTAATCACAGCGTGTATGTATTGATGGGGGCATTTTCGTACGATGTATGCTGTGGCTTATGTTGTTGTTGTGGTCATGTTTCAGTAACAAAACTTCAATAGAACGTATTAGTAGTCGATCAGCATCACCAAGGCCATTACATGAGTTTGTAATTACTTAATCAAACTTGCTAACATGACCAAGAAGTTATGCATCTGAGTGTGTTCTGAAATGGTGGAAGGTAACACCATACAAAGTAAATTCTTTGATGTGTTGCGAAATAAATAGAGATTCCTGATAATTTTTTTCTGAAGCAAAAGCACAGCATCCCATATAAATGTACGATTCAATAATCTCTTTGAGATATGACTGACACAATATAATACTTCGGAAATTGTCTATACAATCCGTACTTATTTATTCAAATTTTTCTTCTCTTCCGTTTAGCCGTTAGTGTTCTATATGAATTCTATTTTGTTTTGAGAATAAATAAAATAATAATAATCTTTTTTATTTGTCATCACTGAACACAATAGACATTTATACATATACTAAGATGACAAAGACGTCAATGATTTTAAAATACACATGCTTTATATAACTAAAACGAATCCAGTCAGACGCGAAAAAATAATTTAATACATAACAATTCTACGTGAGAAGCAAAGCTTCAAGTTTGGACTTGAAGCTAGCAAGGCTTAATTCATTTTGGGAAAATATCATTAACAAAACACAAAATTACTACATATATGGGTAAACACATCACAAACTTTAAACTTTACAAAAATGAAAGCAATAACAATATGACTTTAATAAAAGGCAATTGTTTTGCTTTATAGAATATTAATGTATAATACCTGGTTTCCTTTAAAAAAGCAACAATTCTTTCAAATCGTAAAATTTAAGGGAAACAAGTTAAGCAACGGTAAACACAAAAACAACAAAAGAAATTTATGTGCGGTCTTTCATGAAAGAGCTGAAAATAATAGCAAACGGTTTTCTTTCTTATTTATTGAGTTTTATGAGAAAATAATAGACGTAGCAAGCCGAAAATAATTATCCTGGTTAACAAACTTTTACTCTTCACATTACCACAAAATGATTATTGTGGAAATTTAAAAAAAAATCCGTTTTTCGCTGAAAGATTTTGTTTGGTTAATTTCGATCCAAACAAATGATTTCTTCCGATAACTCGCGCAATTTTATTAAGACAAAAATAATAATTTTTAAGGAAAATAATCTTGTTTATGAGAGAATTAGCCTCTTAGACATGAAGATCTATATAAAACTAGGTACTATATAAAAAAACCTATAACTACACACAGTAGTACAGTATGTATAGTTCAACACACTTGTTTCTATTGCAACCAACTGTTTTTAAATATTATCTTTTCTAGCCTATCCCTGAAAAGACTTATCGCCCTCTCCCAGTTATATTCTGCATTTTTTAAAATTTTGGGACTGCTGTTTTATGTAATTCCGTCGAAAAAGTCTAATAATAAGCCATTAATAGTCGGTATCACTTGCTGCTGTAGAAGCTGAAGATATTTTCCAATTATACGCCTGCCAATTCTCCAATAGAAGCCTTCGGTCTTTCTCGTAGTGTTAGGAGGACATCCAGTGATATACAGTGGAGGAAATAAATATAAAGGCAGTGGATATTTAAGGGATATTTATTGCTCTATTGTCATACTAACGTGAATAAACGTAATTAATAACATAAAGTTAGGAATTTTGCTATAATAAAAGGGAAATAATTATAAGGGCACAGATATTTTTTAACTAAAGAAAAAGAAACTAGTATTTTGTGTGACAACCATTGTGCCTAATTACCTCAAATATCGTCTGTGGCGTAGAGTTTATTAATTTTTGAATATAGTCCATATTTAAGTTACCCCAAACCTCTTCTATTCTTTCTTTTAGTTCTTTAGTTGTAAAAAATTGACGATCGTTTTGATAAACTTGACAGGCTATTACTTCCCATACATTTTCTATTGGGTTTAGATCTGGGCTACGTGTTGGCTACTCTAAAACTGTCACGTTGTTCACCCTAAACCATTCCACTCTTTAACGACATTTCCAATTAGGGCCTGCTAGCATTTCTGCAGAAGGATGTAATGCTTCTTTTAAAACTTTCTGATAATTACCACTATTCATTTTATTAGAAATAAACACGAATCACATTTCCACCGCCAATGTTGCGACGCAAATTTACATTCTTTGGTGCCCTCACGTCTCACTCGCTAAAAACAAGCATTTGCCATTCTTGATCCCAAGACATGTACTTAGAAGCACAGTCCAGTCTCTTCTTCTTTAGGTCTGCAGTTAACAGTGGTTTTATCATAGTCCTCTGCCATTTGACCCTGGAATCACTTTGTAAAATTTGTCTAACTCTTCTGGTAATTACTGGTAATTCTAGCTTCTTCTTTATTTGCGACGCAGTTAAATATTTTTGCATTATTTCCCGAATAATTTTTCGTTTATCACGCTCTGTCAGCTCTAGTCAGTATCTATCACCTAATTTAATAAAATTATCTATAACAGTAGAGGATCTGTTAAGATCTCGAGCAATTTTACGATTTGAAAAACCATTCTTCTTGAGAATGCAAATTGTGCTCTTCTCCGCGTGGCATTTCTACAAGCAACAATGTTCGCGATTAAATAATTTGAAATTATAGTAAAACGACTTACTAAATTTATCTTCGTATCGAGTTAGTCAAAAGTTTTCGAAACAAGGCGATAATTACTTTTACATATCACTGTCTTTATATTTATTTCACCTACGCATTCAGTATATGCATAGAGAAATGAAGCTAAACTAGTTACATCTTGCATATATCAAGTTTAAAGGTCATGTATATATGCGCTCTTGGTGGGGTTGATCTACGTATAAATGTTGCAGTATGCAATAAAATTCGATATGAAAATATTTTACATTAAGGTGTATGCCTTTATAGCTATTTCCTTCACTGTATTGTCATTTGTAGCCGTTTCAGATTTTGGTTTCTTTTTTATACTTTAAAATCAAATCTGTTTAAATTTTTTTACCACATGGCGAACATTAGTTCTTCTCCTATCACCATACTTGTACACCATCAATATTACAATGCGTTTTCTTTCACTTAAATATATCACCCTTTAACCACTTCGACACAAATCATACAGTTGGCTAATAATTTAATTCATGGGTTTTTAATTTCAATGTTGAGTTTGATGTAGTATTAATGTTTAATACGTAGTTGTACGTTTTCTTTTTTTTCATGCGACATAGTAAAATACAGTGTGTTGCCGGCTAGGTGTCCCAATAGGAAAAACTTTTTTATCATGGATGTATGGAAAAAAATGTTTTTTGTAAAAGTTTTTGCTTGATCTGAAATACACAAATAATACTATACTTCTAAATTAATACCATAATAATGCGTAAAATAGTTCGTTTTTGTAAATTTTGGAGTCACATTTTTCCAATAAATAATTACTAAAAGGAAGAGTTGTTTAGAGGTAGAAATATATTTTATTTTTCCATATAGTCCCTTCCAATTCCACACACTTGATCCAGCGGCATTCCAATTTTTTGGAAACTCGTCAAAATATGCATTCGTTTCGGCTATCACTTCCTCATTTGTACCGAATCTCTTTCCACGGAGTCACTTTTTCAAATTTATGAACAAGAAGAAGTCCGACTGAGCCAGATCTGGAGAATATGGAGGATGCGGCAGCAATTCGTAACCCAATTCTATAAATTTATTTTTCTTTTTAAATAAATGAAATCGTTTTTTCTTTAGTTCCGTATCGAAATGCGTCAGTAAATTAGCCTAATATTGGCCAAGTATTGTGATTGCCTTCTCTAAGTAGTCAATAAAAATTACGCCTTGGCAATCCCAAAAAATGGTAACCACAACCTTATTGGCTCAAAAAACGGTTTTTACCTTTTTTGGAGCACGTTCTTCGGGAGAAGTCCATTGTTTTGATGGTGATTTGGTTTCTGGCGTATAGTGATGTATCCAAGTTTCATCTACGGTGATATACCGACGAAAAAATTCTCTTGGATTACGTTTTAACATAACCAAACAGTTACTGGAAGGAATTGAGACACAAATGCGCATTTGCTCTGCGGTTAGCAATCGCAATACTGTGCACCCGTTCGGTTGAAATGTTACTGCATTAGCTATGCCGGGCACTTTCACCCGGCCGTCGTTTTTTTTTTATAATAACACGGAGTTTAGCTATCATATCTTCAGTAGTTACGGTTTCTGAAGGCCCAGGACGTTTAGCATCATCCGTGGTTGAAGGCAGCAAACTACTTGCAAATCTTTCCATATCAAGGAGCAGACTCACCATAATACTTATGTAAGTTTTCTTCAGTGTCTTTAGTGTTCTTTCCGCGTAAAAAGTAAGTGTAAGTGTGCGTGAAATTTTGACAATAGGCGTCTAAAAAATAGCAGAAGTTAGCAATACAGTCATTTTTGCGATAGTCGTGCCAACTTTTGAATAGTTATTCTCCCGTCAAACAACCCTCGTATAACAACCCTCGTATTAAAACAAAAACAAGGAATATAGCAACACACATCTTAACTATAAATCACATACATATATGTAAGTTCATAAATATATGTTTTTGTTTTTCAAAATGGAAATAATCTATTAAAAAATAAATAAATACGGCTATACCACAAAGTAACTTAAACAACACCACAACTCCATCATTTTCGTATTGAAAGTTATCGTCTACATGTATCTGCCAAGACGTATATTAACTGTGCAAAGTTACAGCCTCTTTGCACCTCCCCCAAAATAATTACGAAGGAAAATTTATAACAATTCTAAAAATGTCTTTTCTCAAGCCATGATTTTTACCAGTACTAGAAGAGCCCCAATTCTGGTTTTGCGCTAGTGTGATTTGCTCGAAACTGATTCTAGTCTAGTTTTACTCTAATTATGACCTAATTTAGAATTTATTAGAGTTAGCCTAACCTTCTTTTAAGCAAGTTTTGTGTTTGGCTTGGTTTTGATCTTGTTTTAACATAGTTTTGAACTGCACAAAACCAGCTTACAACTAGATCAAATCCAGCTTAAAGTCAAGTCAAAACTAGTAATTGCCAGGTCAAAACTAAAAACAAGTTAAACTCGATCAGAGTTTGCTTAGATCAGGTCAACAACAGCTGAGACCGGATCACAAAATTATGATTGGAGACCATCATAAGTACGGCTTAGGACGATCAAAATCACGATTCAGGACAATCAACTAAGCGATGGTCTAAGGGCATTAAAACCACGGTTCAGAAGTGTACAGCTTGTCTGAGAAGCTGTACACAGAAGCTGTTTTTTCGTAAATCATTACAGTTCGTAGTTGCCTCGCCGAAAATATGTAACCATTGCCAAATTAAATAATATTAACTGTGCATCTTAAGTAAATTTCGCCTACTATATTCACTTTAATCTTTGAGTTCATATCGGTAAAAACATTGTTGTTATTTTTTCCACATTTTCAAAGAAAAAACCTTTCCTCAGCTGTAATATTGGTTGCCGTCTAATAATTTTCAATGTAACACTTTATTTATCAATATGAAGTGCCCTCCTACGATGACCTCTGATAAACTAGTGTATTGAACTTCGAGCTATTAGATAAAAAACTCTAGTTTTCATTTCAAAATCAGTACTAGATTCAATACTAAACGTAAAAAAAATATAAACAATTATGTACATTTACATTTAGTAAATAAATACAAACGAACAACATTCAAAACACAATAGTTTAGTGAACTAGTGTTAGTAAATTACTTGAACGAATCGTAAACACATTAAAAACGCATAACATAGTATTCCATCGTTATCATTACCGATAACGCTGCCTGAATATGAACGTTAAAAGCATACTTAATGATGCTAAGGTAGGTGTACTTCAAAATGTACGTCTTAATATTTATCAATTACCGTTAACGTCGAAAGACATCTCTCTCAGTGATTACCAGCAAACGTACAATATTGGATTGCGCTTATACTCGCGGAAACCACTAAACTGCCGTTCTAAATATAAAATTGCCTGGTCCCCTCCACTGCATAACTTTATCATCGTTTTTATCATGTTACGTTGTATGTACATACGTCCCGCGTAATAACATGCATCAAACGCGTAATAGATGCATTTGCGTCCGTAATATGTATTAGATAAGTAATTTTTATAGGAATAGACATTACTAGAGAGACAACATAACGAATATATGTATTTTACTTGCGTATTCTACATACATGTACGTATGTACAGCCTGTTCCAAAATTAATGTCGCTTGATGTGATGGAAGATACATTATAACTTCTGTTGCGAAACAAATGCACTAGGTTTGACCGACATTTATTTTAGAGCGCAATTACAATATAACAATCAAACAACAATATTCATCAATCAAAAATTGTGTCGAGTTATATGGAAGATGATTTTTATCGGACCTTTTAATTGCGGGGGTGACATTAATTTTGGAACAAACTGTACATGTCCTGTACTATTACGTAGTAATTGACAATATGATGATGTTATTCATTCATTAAATATTTTATTTAATAGAAAATACGGAGTGACTAAAATAAAATACCTTTAATTGTCAATGGAAGATACAGCTATCGCCAAAGGTATTAAACACCCTATAATTGACTGAATTTAAATCAAATTAATATTATGACGTTGCAGTTCTAAACCATAGAGTTGATGTGAGGATTTGCAATGCTATTACCTCTAAACCAGTGCATCGTATTCGCTAACTTGTGACAACGAGCAGTATTGTGTTAGAACTTGACTCTATCTAGAAGAGTCTCACCAAAAACGTGCGTTAACGATGTGGCCTTCGCAAACGAACATTTCGTCATCATCATAATGTATCTTTTCCATGCTTAATAGTGGACACTAATCAATCGATGGCGATATTCATCGCCAACAGATTTCAAAATTACTTTATCATATTTTCGGTAGAGAAGTAGGGGAAGATGAGATGGTTGTTATTATTTAGAAAAACGGCAATTCGGTCATCGGACCACTCCTCTTCCTTGAAATGTTGGTATCAACGAGCCCATTCCAAGCGACATTTGTATTATTTTCTGAAAGCCACCATGAACTATGAGTCTGCTTATAAATCACTGAGTATGATAAGTAGGTAATTTGTCAATATCTACCTCTAAATTTGCTGAGCTATAGAAACGTGCCCGATTAATACCGATTTTTTAAAACAGGAAACGTCGTTGTCGAATTACTTTACTAAGCTAGAGGTTCAAACTATCGACGTCCTATCGACGTCAGGGGTCCCTCAAGGACTAAGCTCGGGTCCTCTACTATCTGTAATGTACTTCAGCGATCTTTTGAAGGGACTTAATTCCCCTGCATTGGCATATACTGACGATGTAAAAAATATATACCACTATCAGCAATTCAAAAGAATATTGGGTTGGATCACTACCTGGTATGAAGACAACAAACTGAAGCTGAACGTTAGCAAGTGCAGAAGTGTGACCTTCACTTGCAAAACAAATCACTTTAGATCTGTGTACACAATCAACAGAAAAATCCTGTCGGTTGCTGAATTAATTAAGGATCTTGGCGTGCTATTTGATGATTGAGTTAGCTTCATTCAACATATTGAACATCTTGAATTGACAGCATCTAAAGGTCTTGATTTTATTATGCGGAACAGTTCTTCGGTGATACGAACATATTAAACAGTCTGTGACAAATTGTCTAGAATATGGCTCAACGTTGTGGTCAAGGCGATTTTCATGCTATTAAATATTTTACAAATTACCTAGGTTTGATCGGGGTCCCTAATATTTTTTGCCAATGCTATAGTTGTAGAAGCGTAACTGTTAGATAGGTGACAGTATATCTCCAAATAACGATGAGCACAAAGCAATACTCTATAACTTGACTCTAATGTATTGCATACTTAAATAGAGAAGAAATTCTCATGTCCCTTTAAAAAAGAAATAAGAAACTAGCAAGAAATAGATATCAGGAAAAGTCATGGTTATACCAGTTTCAAAAAATTGCGCATTGCGAATTTTGCGTACCTAGTGTTTTATGAACATGCTGTATAGATATATTAAGATCAAAGTGAAACAATTATCATATTTATGACAGTAGTTAAGTTAAACTTGAATTTATTGTGTTTTCTCTTATTCAACTTTCTTTTAATTCCTGATTTATTTCCACTTAGAGGTCAATAAAACAACAAATAATTAAATACCAATTTATTCCATAACATATAATAATATGTTTTCGTTAAATAACTTCTTCAGTGGAAGAAATTGACATTTAATATGTGTCAAATTACTAATAATATAAATATAAATTGCCATGCCTATCAACAAAATTATCTAAAAAACAAAGAATTCATTGATATATCGAATTTTAATTATATTCACAAGTAATAATGAAGGAATAATGATTTAATATAACATTAGAAATTGAAATGATTTGAATTATTCGTATATCAATCTATTTTTTGTCAAGCTCTAACAATTCTTTTCAAGGACTAGGGAAAAACATGGCAAAAAAACCTAGTCAAGAGCTTAAAATTAATAAAATTCAGGCGTGAATTAAATTATTATAAATAACGCTTAAATTATCAATATCCGTTCTAAAATTTACCGCGTTTTCATCTGTTTTAATGTATATCATTTCGTAAATTAATCTTTTTTTATAATTATTTTCCTTTTTTAAAATTTTAATGTTTTGAAAATCAAAATTATGTCGTCTATCTTTAGAGTGCTTAGATAAAGCAGTTTCAGCGGTGACGTTATGTGTAACACTGTATTGATGATTATAAATTCGTTTCTTTAAATATTGTTTGGTTTGTCCGATATAACATTTGTTACAATCTTCGCAATCTAATTTATAAACGACATTACTTTGATTATCATATTTAACGAAAATCTACAGTATCGGCGATGTCAGGTTTGATTGATAGGATAACTCAAGCCTTCGATCAGAAACGAGATCTGCAATTGTTGTGCTGCGATTTATCAAGAGCTTTCGACAGTGTAGAACATGAGATCCTACTATCAAAATTAAATGCATATGGTATACGAGGGACCGCTAACGATCTAATCAGGGATTACCTAAGAAACAGAGAACAGACAGTAACGTGGAAAGGACATATGTCGAAGAAAACATACATAAAACACGGTATACCTCAGGGATCGATCCTTGGCCCGATTTTGTTCATCATCTATATAAATGATCTTCCCTTATCTATAAGTGGATGCACGACATTTGTGTATGCGGATGATGCTACGTTTTTACTGGAGAATGAACGGGGAGATGTACTTAAGGACGAGGCGGATCGTGTCATGGCAGAGGCAAATGAATGGTGTAGGGCTAACAGTTTAAAATTAAATCAGAATAAAACACAAAAGCTAACACTTACTACGCGTGTACAAAAGGCAGAGTCAAGCCACTCCGTGAATTTCCTGGGTCTTCGTATATCGTGCAATCTATCTTGGAGAGATCACGTCAACCATCTGCAGAAACAGTTATCAAAATCAATATATGCTATTAGGCGCATTAAACAACTAGCTGGCGAAGAAGCTGCAAGAACTGCTTACTTTGGATTGTTCCAGAGTAGAGCATCGTATGGCATACTTTTGTGGGGCGATTCCGCTGACTCTGGACGAATTTTTCTAAAACAGAAACAGGCTGTAAGCGCAATTGCGAGTGTAAAACCAACTGAAAGCTGTAGAAACTTGTTTAAAAAATACAAAATACTTACCATACCATCCTGTTTTATGGTCGAGTGCCTCTTGTATGTTCACACAAGTCTTGGTGTTTTCAATACACACGAAGATCTGCACAATTATGATACGAGGCGCAAGAAGGACTTAGTAATTCCGCATCACCGCCTGAACAAAACACGAGTAGGGGTTAACTACCATGGCGTAAAATTTTATAATCAACTCCCCATGGAAGTAAAATGTCTGCATCATGTAGCATTTAAGTCGTGGCTGTACAAATTTTTACACACTTATATATTTTATTCTTTTGACGAGTTTTTTAAACATAAATTTTAAATATGTATTGTGTTTTGTGTAGTTAATATACCTACTTACGTGCATTTGTATGTCTATGTATTTTGACGAGATTGAACTTGTACAGATATTGTAAAAAAGATCTCAATAAATCTATCTAAATCTATCTATCTATCTAATATGAAAGTTATGTGAATGTCTGATTTTTTTATTCGTGTTTTATTGTGTCGCTTAAATTGTTTATATATGGTATAGTGTGGTATATGTTATTAATTGATTTTGTACCTATGTTATATATTATTCTTTTTGTGATTAATTTATTATAAAACTCTTTAGGATAACTATTTTTTTCTAGTATTTTTAACTTGCTTAAATTTTCTTTTCTAAATTCAGGGTGAGCTAATTTAATAGCCTGATCTACTAAACTGTTAATTACGCTTTTTTTTTTTAATTTACAAGTTTTGAAAAATAGTTTAAATGCCTACTACTACTAGTGTTTTTAATGTACCAGTTTGTTTTTATTTGTGTGTTATCAGCATTATTTTTACATTTACAAAAGTCATCTACATATCATTTGGTATGCTTACAATCAAAAAAATTGCACATGACAGTTTAATTTGTCAAGTGAGACCTGCTCTAAGTCCTCCATTACTAAATTTGCTATAACAGCAGATAATGGAGAACCCATTGCTGTACCGAATATTTGTTTATATATTGTGTCATTGTACTGAAAATATGTTGAATTTAAGCAAAGTTTTGCAGCCAACACGAATTTATTTTTTGGTAAATTTGTATAATTTTGAATTAAATTTCATTTTTTGTTTATAACGTTTAATGCCAAATCTGTAGGGACATTTGTGAATAAAGATACGTCTAAACTGATAATTTCATGACCACACGGTACGGATTTTTTGTTAATGAAATTAACAAATTCCCACGAATTTTTTACATGATACTCCGTATTTCCTACAACATTACTGAGAATTTAGGATAAAAATTTTGATAAATTGTATGTTGGTGATTGTATACAATTTACAATCGGCCTTAAAGGAATATCAGTTTTATGAATTTTAGGCACGCCATAAATTCGCGGAGTTATCGAATTATATATTTTTAAATGTTTAGCTACAGATTCGTCTATATAATTGCTATTTAACCAACTAGTGATTAATTGGTTATTTTCACTTTGAATTTTGTTAGTCGGGTCTTTTTGTAATGTAATGTAAGTGTTTTGATCGTTTAATAATGAATGTATTTTGGCTGCGTAATCTTTTTTGTACATTATTATACTTTTTCTCCTTTGTCTGCCTTAGATATTATAATATTTCGGTTATTACTATTTTGTTTCCTTTAACATACGATTTAAATCAGTATCTTTGTGTTTGTTATTATGTCTGTTTTTGTAATTAGTTATGATGTTTACTAATTTGTTACGTAATGTGTTTTGCTTGTTCGGTACTACAGAATTTTGAATAATCTATTCTATATTACAAATTAAATCATCTAAAGGTATGTGGTTAACATCTACTGAGAATTTAGGGTCTAAACTAATAATTAACTTTACATTTTCCGGAATTATTATATCTGTTAAATTTATTATCCAATCTTCTTGTAAAATTGGATAATAATTCTTGTTATTTTCTTTTAAAAAATTTTCTATCTTTTTAATATTACTATTTTTTATTTTATTAAAATTTCTTTGAAAATCTAAATTTACTTTTTCAAGAAACTCACCGTAATAATGAGATGACATTTTACTACGAATGTCAATTTCCTCTAAGTGGAAATAAACCAGGAATTAGAAGATATGTACATAAAGATCACAAAATACATATATCAACTTTCAATAGCAGTCAAAATATAAAAACTTATATTTTCGAACATTTTGACAGTTGATAGATTAAAAAAAGGAGGTGATTTTCAACGATGTATCACACAATGTAGCTGACTTCGAAAACAAGACGTAGGTAAACGTGTATAACAACTACATACATCTACTGTTTTGATAAAACGCTTTGACAGTGTACGCGTGGTGTTGACAGGTCCACCAGCTCCATCGTAATTACATGCTAGAGTGTATGGCTATGTTCACCACACTGTTAATTTGCTTTGTGTTTTGCAAGCAGCTTGCACTTAATCTCCGCTTGTTAATGAACAGCAAACAAATATCCATTAGTCATGTTTGTCAATCTAGTGGCTAACGGAAGCGTAATTCCCTAATTTCGAATTCTGCACAATTCGATTATGTTTTGTTGTTTTCCTATTTCTTTGATGTTTTGACATCACCAACAACTTTAGGTTTACTGTTTGAGAATATTTTTTAGAAACAATCTTATTTTGTTTGTATGTAAGTATATAACGTACCATCGAAAAAAAAACATAATTAGTGTAGGCTATGTAAATGTTTTTGATCGTTGCTTTAGCCACTACCACATAATGACATTTATTATTTGACATTTTAAATGTTTTATTATAATCAAAGTTTATAACCTCAAATTAAATGTCAAGGAATAAATATCATTATGTGAAAGTGGCTAAAGTAACAATCCATTCGCATAGCCTACTCTAATTATGATTTTTTTCGATGTGTCTATACTACAGTGCAGAATACATTTTTTTTAATGTCTAACCACGTAAAATATATCAGACTGATTTACGAACAAAGCAACAGATATCTTGCGGTTCAATTGTAAACTACTAAAGGAAGAATAACTCAAGTAGCACACTGATATCAATATGACGTCGTATTCTAATGATTATTATGTCGGGCGTGACGTTACGAAGGACGGCTGAAGTACCAGAAACTGACGTCAAATTCTCGCATAAGAAGACGTCAATTAAAGATGTACAAATGGTTTCAACATTTGACGTACAAATAACGTCCAAATTTAACGTCCACATAATGTGATATTAGTAATACAGTAATTTCTATACCGGGTGTTTCTGAGAGGTGGCTCGCCCCTATAATTTCTAAAATATTTGAGATAGAGAAACGAAATTTGGGAATTATGTACGGGGCTTTAATTTACATTTCTTGACATAGTCGATACATTCTTATCACTTCCGCTCTTTTCGATTTTTAAATGGGACTACCTGAATATTTTTCGATATTTTCATTCGGGATAACATTTTGAGTACAACTGCAGCAAAAGATATTTTTTAATACCTATAAAAAAAAATTTTCAAAAAAATTTTTATATTATATAAAAATTTTTTCAAAAAAAATGTTTTTTCATCGAGAATGCTTTGAAGTTCTTAATATGCTGAGGTGTTAAAACCAAAACGTTCTTGAAAATTACCTACTTCCATTAAATGTAAATTTGCTTGGGCCCAGTACCTTCTGGTTTTTCTATTAAACATACCTGCATTCGTAAATCGACTTTCGTCTGTGTAAAGAATTGTGAATGGAAATCTGTTATTCTCAAAATACTTTTGCAAAAACCAATTGCCGTATTCAAGTCTTCTTGCCTGATCGTTTCATTACGTATTGCATTATTTTGCGTTTTCACAAAAAATACTTAATAACTTAACATAGGGTATCAAAATGAAGGTACTTCAATGCTCTTTTGTGATGATCAAGTGAGCCACCCTATTCCCATTCGGAAAAATTATATTAAAACAAAAACAAAATTTTGGACTTACAAATGCGCTTAAAAAACTGGGCACACAGTAAAAATGAAAAAAATTGTTCGTATCATGTTTGTACGGTAACACCTGAGCACTCTCGATGAAAAAAAAAATTTTTTTGAAAAAAAATTTTTTATAGGTACCAAAAAATATCTTTTGCTACAGTTGTACTCAAAATGTTATCCCGAATCAAAATATCGAAAAATATTCAGGTAGTAACATTTAAAAATCGAAAATCAATGTCATTTCAGGTAAAAGCGTAAATGTGTGTGTAAATTAAAGCCCCGTACATAATTCCCAAATTTCGTTTCTCTATCTCAAATATTTTAGAAATTATAGGGGCGAGCCACCTCCCAGAAACAGGTTGCGTGAAGTTATCCACACTTTTCCAGCCACACTTCTATCGTAACGAAAGTTGGAATGAAGTAGTAATTCCAATATAACATATACGATGGTGGTTTTCTTATAAATTTTACAATACATGTACTACAATCCACAATATATTAACCGAATTCTCTCTGGTGGAAGCTATTTGATATATCTAACAACGAAATTTAATTGGCCCGTCGTTTGTGGCCTTCAGAATAAAGAAAAATCGAAAAACCACGGATGGGATAATAAAAACGTCGTGATGCTCTTATTAATTCGAGTGCCTCGACACCGACCATAGGTCATATTTTGGCATGCTGGTCTCGTACCATACCAACCATCGAATTCATTTGGCTGGCCGTTTACGACCTTCAAAAGTAATAAAAATCGAAAAACCGTGCATGGGATTATTAAAACGTCGTGATGCACTTATTAATTCGAGTGCCTTGACACCGACCATAGGTCATATTTTGGCATGCTGGTCTCGTACCATACCAACCATCGAATTCATTTGGCTGGCCGTTTACGACCTTCAAAAGTAATAAAAATCGAAAAACCGTGCATGGGATTATTAAAACGTCGTGATGCACTTATTAATACGAGTGCCTCGACACCGACCATAGGTCATATTTTGGCATGCTGGTCTCGTACCATACCAACCATCGAATTCATTTGGCTGGCCGTTTACGACCTTCAAAAGTAATAAAAATCGAAAAACCGCCAGCCAAATGAATTGGATGGTTGGTATGGTACGAGACCATCATGGTCGGTGTCGAGGCACTCGAATTAATAAGAGCATCACGACGTTTTAATAATCCCATCCACAGTTTTTCGATTTTTATTACTTTTGAAGGTCGTAAACGGCCAGCCAAATGAATTCGATGGTTGGTATGGTACTCGACCATGATGCCAAAATATGACCTATGGTCGGTGTCGAGGCACTCGAATTAATAAGTGCATCACAACGTTTTAATTATCCCAGCCACGGTTTTTCGATTTTTATTACTTTTGAAGGTCGTAAACGGCCAGCCAAATGAATTCGATGGTTGGTATGGTACTCGACCATGATGCCAAAATATGACCTATGGTCGGTGTCGAGGCACTCGAATTAATAAGTGCATCACGACGTTTTAATTATCCCGGCCACGGTTTTTCGATTTTTATTACTTTTGAAGGTCGTAGACGGCCAGCCAAATGAATTTGATGGTTGGTATGGTACGAGACCATGATGCCAAAATATGACCTATGGTCGGTGTCGAGGCACTCGAATTAATAAGAGAATCACGACGTTTTAATTATCCCATCCGCGGTTTTTCGATTTTTCTTTATTCTGAAGGCCACAAACGACGGGCCAATTAAATTTCGTTGTTAGATATATCAAATAGCTTCCACCAGAGAGAATTCGGTTAATATATTGTGGATTGTAGAACATGTATTGTAAAATTTATAAGAAAACCACGATCGTATATGATATATTGGAATTACTACTTCATTCCAACTTTCGTTACGATAGAAGTGTGGCTGGAAAAGTGTGGATAACTTCACGCAACCTAAATTATATAAAAGATTATACGAGTTATAAACAATGAACGAGCAAACGCAAGCAAAGAGGTTGCGTGTGCTTTCTATCGGACTTCCACAAAAAGACACTAACTGAATGAAATGTACTGAATGGGATTTTTGTGGAGATATGGAGGGAAATATTCTATTTACGTATCCATGTACGACGAAGTCGGATATGGAAGCCATTTTCGTATATTATATATGTGAATACATATGGACAAATATGGTATAAATACATAAGTATTGTAAAACTAAGAAGTATCAAAAAGGATATACCTATTGATACAATAAATATAAAAGTAATATGAAAAAAAAAATTGCTTCAACATTTTCTTGCGAAATATCATAATGTTTACTGAACATTAGCAGACGCAAATATTTTAAACAAATCTTCGAAAGTTGTATAATAAAGTAATTGCCAGATACAAGAGTTGGATGTAATACAACAGCGAAACTTTGTTATAAAACACAATTTGCATTATAATAGCTGCTTACCATTAATGTATACCATTTACCGTATTACAAATGCAAATCAAATTTGTTAATGATATTTTTTACAAATGGTACTCGTATAGCATTTCTGTTAAATATATCTACATCATATATTAAATGGTGACTGAGGTTAGGTGTAGCCTATGTCTGTATCCAATACTACCAACCTATAGAAATTAAAAGAGCCGTGTCGAAATGGATTACTTATGTACGTTACTACACGACAAAGCGTGCTTTAATGGCTTTTTTATCGACGCAAAATAGAAAAACTATTATAATTGTATCAACGATATAATTTATATATTGACGTTTAGTGAGATGACTTAGTCTAGTGAAAGACATCATCATAACGAGTACCTTGGTCCTTTTTGGAAATGACAAAAAATTGTAAGGTGGCATACAAAATGTTATAAATATTTTAGGGCTTAGTACCCCCACAAACCAGTAGGCATATTTGCATAGTTCTTTTATCAATTAGGCATAGTTTTATAGTGCAGCTAACCAGGGCCGCTGCGTGCGGGCGTGCAAGGCGTGCAGCGCACAAGGGCGGCATCGGCGACAAAATCATATCGAAAAGAAAACAAAACATTATCATAATTTGCATGTCTACAATTGTACAAGGGGCGGCCTGATCGGTATTGCACGCGGGCGTTCAAACAGCTAGCGGCGGGCCTGCAGTTACCTCCATATAGTCGTAGTAGCCGAATTAATTATTTCCTTTATGCTTTCTTTAAACTTGCATTGAAAACGAATTAGATTTTAAATCCTGTACAGCATAAACAGTTGCAAATACATAAGGAATCGTTAAATCCGAATTGAGATAATACGGATTGTAGAGATGCTTTTACGAAGCGCAGGTGTTTGTATAAACATCTATCCCAAGTAAATACGGATTAGATTGAATTAAGAGCCATGTTACCAACTTAGATAATACTATCAGCTGTTAACGCAGGGAATTATAAAGAAAATACCGCAGAACCTAATATAACATATCGTACAAACTTCACTTGTGCGTTCCTTTTTGGTAATACTCAAATTGTTTGCTGTTAAAACACTCTTATTTTGCCTTATTACACTATTGATAGTAACGTTTATAACGCTACGTTACAAATGCGTATTTGAAATAATTTTTATTTGTTATGTAGTTACAAAAAAAGCATTTTTTATTCGGTTTTGTTTATTCCTATTTTTAATGCGCATTTAGAAAGCATAAACCAGAGTAAATGAATACTTAGAAAAGTCAAAATCGCGAAATGAAACCGTTGTGCATCAAGAAAATCCAATTATCGTACATCCTAATCAGTATTAAAAAGTCTAACTTTGGAGATAGCTGGCGGGCCCATTTGATGTCCAAAGGTAGATGAAACAGTGAAAACAGTTCTGTAAGCCGGGTTTTAATACTGTGATAGAGCCCTAATTACAGGGAATTTCCGTATTGATAGAAATATCTTTCCAATGGAGTTCTATGACAAACACAATCAACGCCTTTCCCTTTGGACTTAGCGAATGGTGACAAATTCGAAGGTATCTTTAATATTCAAGTTAGTTCTGCAACCTAATGATATCGTAAGCACCTCAGATAAGGTAGACAGACAAATCGTAGTCACCGGTCTACGACTTGTCACACAAAAGGACACAATCGGCCGGAAGAGGCAGTTAGTTTTATGTATCTTAGATAGACTGTAGAATTTAGTTCATCGATGTAACCATATCTCTTCGTTTCACATATATATTTGTTGTTGTGATAGTGAAGGGAGGTAGTCGGATCGGTAGACTGGATGGTGTAGGGATTATTATCATCTAATAATTCGTAGACTTTTGAAATCTAATATGATGTATTGATAGTAACAGTGACTGAAACTTTTTCAGCTCTAGTTTCCTCGCAGGAATTATGAGCTCATATACAGGGTGATTGGTGAGAATGGCCTATTAAAAGTATTATACAAACGGATAGGAATTTTAAAACAAAATTTTGCAGTTGGATATGGTTGAATATGAACTATCACGTGAAAATATTTTTGAATAAATATCACTTCCGGTTAACCGGAACCGGACCGATTTTTTAAATAGCATGCTATAAAATAAATTACAAATTCAGCTTCTATGATAAATTTTACACATATTTCGTGTATCATACCCTATACCTAAATACCATTTCTCCTGAGTTATTCGCAATTAAAGAAAAAAAGTGACAGATACTGATCTTACTTTATTGTGATATTACTTCACGTAGGAGTAAATAAGGCGAATGAAATTTTACATACGCACAGCTGATATTATGTAGTTATACAGCATTTGAAGTTTTTTTCTGTAACATTATACAGGGCGTTTAAAAAATTAGTTGCTTATAAATAAGTTCAATCCGGGGAAAGTAGATTTTCTTAAATGGAAAGGTATATATTTTATTAGATATTATGATTCTACAAAATATTCTCTTTGAATCCGTATTAGGCGTTCCTATACCTAAAATGTAAGGTTAATAAGTTATAACGATTAAATTAACCTCCGTACCTAAAATGCTCAAATATGTCAATTTACAGAAGCAAGTGTGCTTAGCTCATTTGTTTTACATACTTACTTGCCACTTATTTTGACGTCTGTCATTTTAGTTAGTTGTTCTCGAGTACACTGTGAGAACTAGATCTGCACCAGTACAATAATTAGGGTAAACAATGCGAGTATTCACTTTACAACAACAAAAAATTATTTTATTTGTTATAAAACATATTGTTATCTTAGTACTTTTTTACAATTTTTATTATACCTCTGTAATAACATTGTTTTCGTTTCTGTGCAATACATTTTTCTCAGTATATTGTGTTAGAATGGATTAGCATTGAGAATAGACCAAATCAGGTAATCATGAATTTATTTATTATGCAAAGTGAATGTAATCAAATAGTAAAATAAACGTATCAAACATTTAGTAAAAGATACTAACATTTACAAGCAATGATCAGCAAAAATTTCTAAGAATTTATAAGATATAAAAAGTTTTAGCGACCGATATGTTCGTAGAACAATGATGAAAGAACAATACCTGTTAAGTAATAATAATAGTTATAATTATTTAAGAAGGCAGATATTTAAAAAATAGTTGAAGTAGTGTGTCCAAAAGAAAATATTTTGTTGAACGTTTTTTTACTCAATGAAATATTAGTTGATTGAAGAGTCTTTTGTGTATCTAAAATAAAAGTAAAATCCAAAGTGTAAAGTAAAACCCAACGTGTAACAATATCAGTAAAAAATTTAGATTATCTAAGAATTTTCTTAGATACTCCCAAGAATTGGTATTTGAATAATCAACATAAAGTAAATCTACATCAAAGGTCTAAATAATTAGTAATAACAAATTAGGTAAACTTAAGAAAATAAAAAAGATAATATAAAAGATACAGTAGAAAAATTATAAGAACAACAATAATAATAACACAAATAAATAAGTTAGATAACTTATTTATTTAAACAACAAACAAATAAATAAGTTAGATAACTTATTTATTTGTGTTATTATTATTGTTGTTCTTATAATTTTTCTACTGTATCTTTTATATTATCTTTTTTATTTTCTTAAGTTTACCTAATTTGTTATTACTAATTATTTAGACCTTTGATGTAGATTTACTTTATGTTGATTATTCAAATACCAATTCTTGGGAGTATCTAGGAGAATTCTTAGATAATCTAAATTAGCAAGTAAGTATGTAAAACAAATGAGCTAAGCACACTTGCTTCTGTAAATTGACATATTTGAGCATTTTAAGTACGGAGGTTAATTAAATCGTTATAACTTATTAACCTTACATTTTAGGTATAGGATCACCTAATACGGATTCAAAGAGAATATTTTGTAGAATCATAATATCTAATAAAATATATACGTTTCCATTTAAGAAAATGTACTTTCCGCGGATTGAACTTATTTATAAGCAAGTAAGTTTTTAAACACCCTGTATAATGTTACAGAAAAAAAACATCAAACCCTGTATAACTACATAATATCAGCTGTGCGTATGCAAAATTTCATTCGCCTCATTTACTCCTGCATGAAGTAATATCACTATAAAGTAAGATCAGTATCTGTCACTTTTTTTCTTTAATTGCGAATAACTCAGAAGGAATGGTTTTTAGGTATAGGGTATGATACATGAAATATGTGTAGAATTTATCATAGAAGCTGAATTTGCAATTTATTTTATAGCATGCTATTTAAAAAATCGAAGTTGATGCCCACTTCCGGTTAACCGGAAGTGATATTTATTCAAAAATATTTTCACGTGATAGTTCATATTCAACCACATCCAACTGCAAAATTTTGTTTTAAAATTCCCATCCGTTTGTATAATACTTTTAATAGGCCATTCTCACCAATCACCCTGTATAGAGGTATGTACTACTGGCCATTAGTTGCAAAACCGCATCTACCACCATAGAAGAGATTGTTTAAAAAACGAGTACTGCTCTTTCTTCTCACTCTCTCCACAGTGGACACTCGATTAACTTTGACAACATTTCTATAATTGCGGCAAAGTTATTCGCTAGTTTATTCACTCTAGTCGCAAGTTTTTCGGATTATTGCCACTTCTATGTGTTGTAGATTTATCTCTTTGGATGAATTTAATAAAATTCGAAAACTTAAGATTAATATAGACGAGTCTTATTTCTCTGTACGAACTATACCATTGGCTGCTAACCTCATTAGTTTAGGATCATCTAAATTCGACGCTATAGCTAACGTTGAGACACCCGTTACTTGTCCCTAATTTATTTTTTTTTTATCCACATCTAACAAAAAGAATAGGACAGAGAACGTTTTAGCTATAGTTTAGGATAGTCAGGGTCTCTCGAATCCCAATTAACATAGATGTAGAAGACGCCACGAGTGTAAATGAATCAACCAAATCTGTTTAACAATAAGATAGCGCTGTCAACCACGCTAGAGACTAAACTGCGCGTCCAGTAGCAGGTAACTCTCGATATTTATTGCAGTTACCTGCAGAACTGTATATACATTTGTGAACTAGACAGCTACATAATACAAACAGACAAACAATGGAGCGCTATACTCCGCAAGAGCGTGGAATAATTGTGTCGGGTTTTTTTACCAATAATCGGTCGGTGGTGTGAATTTCGTCGTCGATTTCCTAATCGTGTCGCGCCAACCGGACAAATATTACGCCGCTTAGCTGCTCGACTCGAACAGACTGGAACCACAAGAGATCTTCCAGGGCGTGGCCGCCACCAGTCCGGTCGTTCTGTCGAGAATATCGCGGCTGTGGCTGCTGATGTTGCTGAGAACGCAGACGGGCCCTACAGCGAATTTTAGTGAAAGACTTACACATTTTCCCATACAAAGTGCAAACAGTGCATCAGTTAATGCCTGCTGACCTTCAGTCGCGTGTGAATTACTGTAGAGCCATCCTCAATCTCAACAACGAAGTGAACGATTTTCAGTCGAAAATCGTCATGAGCGACGAGGCGCATTTTCATTTAAGCGGTTACGTCAATAAGCAAAATATTCGTTTCTGGGGCACTCAAATTCCACGTGTGATGCTCGAAAAGCCGTTACATCCACTCAAGGCTAATGTGTGGTGCGGTGTTCGTACGGGAGGAGTGATCGGACCGTATTTTTTTGAGGACGTCATCGGCAATACGGTTACTGTTAATGGCGAACGCTACAGGGCCGTGATAATCGACTGCCAGAATTGAATGAGCGGAGCTTGGTGAACATGTGGTTTCAAAAAAACGGTGCAACCGCACGCACAGCAGGAGCCACAATGGATATTGTGAAGGAAGCATTTCCTGGTCGCGTAATCTGCCGTTTTGGCGATTTGGCATGGCCAGGAAGATCGCCCGATTTAACCATCCCAGACTTCTTTCTTTGGGGCTTCTTGAAGTCGCGGGTTTATTCCAACAAACCTCAGACAATCGCAGCCCTTAAGGAGAATATTGGACAGGAATGGGAACAGTTATCACCAGAAATCGTGCGAAAAGTTATGGAAGATGCGATAAAACGGACACAAATGTGTATCAATACTGGTGGCAGCCACTTGACGGATATCATATTTTCCAATTAACAGAAAAAATGATAAAGGTCCAAATAAAGATTTTCACCACTCAACAATTTTTTTTTTAATTTACTAAAAAAGTTATTCAAAAACAAAATTGGATGATTAATTTTGGTTCAATGAGTGAATTATGCACGTTCTTTGTAATTTAATTTTTACTACTACTATGCGGTAATAATTCTTTCTAAAAGTTTCCATTTTTTGATTTTGTTACGATATTTCTTATGTTTTACATCTCAGAGCTCAAAGAACAATACCTATCACGATGTTAATTGAAAATTTCTTTTGACCACTTCTTCCATTTCGTCATTTTAAATATATTCAGGATAAAATATATTTTTAGAATCATGCCTTCAAATACAAAACTGTTACTGTTATATGACAACCAATGACTTCCGCCCTCTTTCACCATATCAATTCCTTTATTAACAGCAAAATGATTAAGAGCGCAGCATTATAAATGGCGAGATTGTGCTATAACAAGGACATTGGAACACATTTACACACACACAAATTACACAGCAAGACTTGCAAGGTGATTCACACAAGTTATAGAGCTTAAGGATAATACCGTTGTCCAAATTTTCCATTAAGACGCCTCAGTTAGATTAGCGATTATATTGGTTGAAGTTTTTTCTCGATCAATTTCAATATTTCTTCCACATCATCTGAGTACCGGTTTCACCTCATCTACATTTTACGAACCCAATTTTATCGATACGCATATGTTTTTGGCAAGTTTTGGCAGCGTTGCTGTCACAATATCCGTAAATAAACAAGATGTCAGCGTATTCTATGTTGTGGTACGCTGCTATAGCTATAACACATGCGCCTTCAAAATCTTTCCTCATTAGAGTAGGCTTTTTTTTGTCAGTTTAGTTATCATAGGTTGGTGCAAATGCGATGCTTTTTAAAACTTCAAATTCTGACAGTTGTCAAACTTAAATTCAAATAATTGACGTTTATATTTTTTTAATTATTTTATTATAGAATTAGAACATAATATTTATAATTCAATGTTACTATAGAACTGAGCAAAAATTAGAAAATGGGTTTATTCCATTAAGTTAAGTTAAACCAAATTACTTACGCACAACTGCTAAAACACATTCAAGCTTGCGTTATTAAATTTGGCGAAATAGGTGCAGTAACACGTAGACCTGGCGGTGGAGCACCTAAAAAACGAACAGCAAATTTAATCGAAGATGTTCAATAGCGAATGGAACACTCACACAAAAAATCTGCCGTAACACTATCGCAACAAGTTGGTTTGTCAGTGGGAACATGTACGATTTTAAAAAAGGATTTAAAATTGTTTCCTTATAAAATTCAAGCAGTTTCAGAACTTAAAGAGATAGATTTTGGTACGATAACACAGTATTGTCAATGGTTTTTGAATAACGTAAATAATAACGATGTTCTTGACAAATGTTATCTTTCTGATGAGGCGTGGTTCCATCTCTCTGGCTATTTAAACAAGCAAGACATGAGAATTTGGTCTGTAGATAATCCACATGAATTCACTGAAACTTCGTTGCATTAGCAAAAAATAGGTGTCTGGCTAGCAGTTTCAAGAAGACAAATTATTGGGCCTATATTTTTTAACCAAACCGTAACTGCTGAAAGATATCGAAACGAATTATTACAACCGTTTATCAACGAACTTCATGATGATGAACTTACGGTAGGATATTTCCAGCAAGACAATGCACCAGCGTGCAAATCTCGAGAAACAATGGCTTTTTTTACAGCAATTTTTCGATACAAGAATTTTTAATTTTCCTGCAAGATCTCCAGACTTGACAATATAGCACCGTTTTTGATCAAATTTACGATTATTTTATTTTTCCATATTTAAAGAATACGATTTTCAAGATCAGACATCAAACAATCGAAGAGCTTCGTAATGCTGTTGTTAATTCTTGTGCTGACATCACCGAAGAAATCTTAATAAATGGCTTTGAAAGCATGAAGCGTAGAGTTCAACTTTGTCTACAAAACAACGGTCAACATTTCCAACATCTGCTTTAGTATTATTTTCTCTCCATTTTGGCTTTTGCAATAAATATTATTTCAAAAGCTTAATTACTCTATAATTATTACAGATACACATTTATATGACATAACCAAACTGTGAAAATGATGCATTTCTGACAGATTTACATGCACTCTGGCCAACCATTAAAAAACAGCATGGCCGACTCTAATGAGGAAAGATTTTAAAGGCACGGTATAACACAATAATAAAAATTATCATCAAAACCAAAACTTTCAAGACCAAACTGAAACTAACATGTTATCTTCATGTCTGTTTAAGTTTGGTCTTCCTTCTTTGCTTTTGATGATAATTTTTGTCATAATAATAATAGAATTTTTTGAAAATTAATTTTAGGATAACTAGTTGGAGGAAAAAAGAATATTTTAAAAACCATTAAGTTTCGTATAATGCATATACGAGTAAGAGATCAAATTTTCTCTTAGCTCCTGACCTATCGCATGTCCAAAAGAATGTATAGAATTACCAGTAACCATGTCTAGCATATTTATCACATCAAGTTTCCGTAAATTTTTCACGACACTTCATTCCTTCTTTTACATGTTTGCTTTTCATTGTTACTTAAAATACAACAAAAATAAACCAAATTTAAAGTATAGTCTATAGTCGTGGCAATTCGCAATTCTTGGATCGAGATATCAGATGTAACATCTCGGCGAAATCCTATATATAAGTACACGTTTCTAAAAACTTTCCTCCGAAAAAAGTGGTAAACCCCTCCAGAGAAATTACGGACGAATTCCCTATCTCTTATCTCGTTGGAGTCAAACGCGCTGTATTATAATCCACATTTCACAGTCAACAGTAGGGACGCTAGGGGAACCGGCAGCTTCGAAATCATCATCTGCTTCTATACTAAGCGTCCGGTAGCGCTTTAAGCCGACGACGATTTATATTGCGGGTCGCACTCTCGCCCATCAAGTGGGGAATTGAAAACAAAAGTTCGCTCCCGCGATAGTCATCGAAAACTCGATTCGTATGCTAGGGTAGAAGATGGGATAATCGAGGATTTTGGTATTTTCATTTTTCGCGTATGTACGGCAAAATTCTTCTTTAACAGACTCACTCTTACGCTCGCGGTTATATTCAACGGACATGTATTAATATCCTTTGTAATATAATTTGTAATCAGAACTGGTTATATGAAATATGTTAAAGTAGATTACAGTCTTGCCAAAGTTTGAAAATATAAATTAACTTTTACTATAAGAAGATAAAGAGGTAATTTTTGCAGATGATAATGCGTCTTTTTTTTTGGAGAATAGATCCTAAATATACAGGGTCATTCACGGAACTGGTTCGTTAGAACTTGTTGATGTTCTTGAAATTCAACATTTCTGAGAACTTATAATTATAACTGATACCATCTGAACTCATCAGCAAAATTATTTACGTCATTTTACCACTTCCTGTGTATCGGAAGTTGACGTCAACTTTGTTAATTTAAATAGCACGGTATATTTTTTATGAGTTTTTTGTGTTGGGTATACAATTCTGCATCAAAACTTACTAAGACACCCTACGTCAAAAATCAGCCGTTTTTGAGTTATTCAATTTTCAAAATAGCATACATCAAATTTACGTCCTAGAATTTATCATAATTTATACAGGATTGTCCAAAATTAACGTTCATTTCAACCAAGTTCACATCGATGAAAGTCACTTTTTGTAAATGGAAAACCCTATATATTATTGCATTTTTGAATACACTTAATAATTCTCTATTTTTTCTTATTAAACATATTAGCTTGTATTTTTTACGGTTTCCGAGTTATAAGTACTTTTCGGGTGAAAGCCCGAAAAATATGCTTTTTAATACGTTTAAAATCTTAGTAATCCTTGAATGTCAAAATAATTGATATTGCATTTGTACTATAAATACCATAGATAATATATACATTTCATTCTCTATAGATGGGACACTTCTAATAAAATTTTGTTGGCGTGTTTCTGTGCCATCTAGTGAAATGTGTTAAATTTAAAACAGACCATACTGGGTCACGAAAAGCTTGTTTATTATTGAAAATTGAATTTCTAACTTTTAAACTAAAAAACAAAGCGCCTTTATATAGTTTCTGAATATTGACCTATATTTTCATTAAAAATATTTTTACAAAAATGTTATCTTCGTGGAACACGACGAAATAAAATTTCGTTCCCTAACGCTTCTCGTGAAGTTTCAATTCGGATGATATATGTCACGTATACCTGTAATATCGAAACCGAAGGTTAGGTAATTTATAAAAATGATCTCGAAAGATATTCAAGTTTTAACAATCTCGGAAAGCCACTAAGAGTACTCTCTTAGTGGCTATTAGAATGTAGGTTTAACCATAACAGAATTTAATAACACATCTTGTATTTACCTATTAATTGGATGTTGTATCCTGCACTCTCCTTGGCGAAGTATATTGTATCTGGTGTTATCGCCTTGAAGACATTAAATATTTCTTGTACTGCTTCAATTTGTATGGGAGAATGCGATATGAAAATAAAGTGTCACTGGTTTATGTCAAAACTAGTATGTCAGCTCTTGTCAATTTAATAGAAACGATAGCTTCATCTTTAAGCGGTATTTAACACTACTATTTAAGGTTTAAACTAAACCACGTCCAATATAATCCTTCATACATACTATACATACATAATCAAAGACCTCTTATACCCGAAGGTGTCGAGGTGTAAAGTTCTCTTAATTTAGTTCCACAGATTCAACAAATTCACGCCACTCTTTCCTGTTTCTGGCTAGGGCCTTCGCCTCGTTCCATGTTTTTCCTCTTTTTTTTTCAGAAGTTCATCCGTACTGCTGTTCCACGTTTTTCTGGGTCGTCCTCTCCGATTTTTCCCGATTTTCCTTATCTCCCATACCCGCTTCACCTGCCTACTTTCATTCATTCTGGTCAAGTGTCCCCACCATTTCAGTTTCTTTTCTTCTACTTCAGTTCTTAATGATTTTATTGTCAGCATTTGTCTAATGTCACTGGATTGTAGTCGTTTTGTTTGTCTTTCGTCAAGTATCCAATTTTCTGCTCCATAGGTTAAGACTTGTAAGTATACTGCTTGATACACCGTCATTTTTGTTCTTGTTGTTATCTCTTTTTTATTCAAAAAGATTTTGTAGAGTGCATAATCTTTCAACTTATATTATATCTTTTCCAAGAATATCACAAAAATTACCATATTCTACTAATACTGTTTTTAAAGACGCTTGCGATACAACATACAAAATCAGAATGACAATATAATGTCATAATGACACTCAATTTTCATCTATCAAATTTCAAAAAGCAATGCCAGCGACACCTGGTAAAATGTGTGAGTACCAAAACTTTGACGACAGTACTCGGGACCTTCTGCCGTATCATGATAAATACACATAGATTATATCTGTCAAGCAAAATAGCAAATGAAATATTATAATATACAGAAAAGAAACGACATTTTAGATTTATTTTCCATTCATGGAGAATGTAATAGGATTATGAATAGTACATGTACAGTATTTCACGGCAGATATCCAAATTTTTGCAAAGTGATCTAAAACAATGTCATTACAAAAACTCAAACAAGAAAATTAAACAAAATAGCGTTGCAAAAGACAAAATTCAATATGATCAGATCACGATGACATATAAAACACACTTAACTTACTCCTTTTGCAAGCTTTTTTGTTTAAGATTAGCAAGTTTTGATGCAGAATTGTATGCCCGACACAAAAAACTCCACCATGCTATTTAAATTAAGAAAGTTGACGTCAATTTCCGGTAAACCGGAAGTGGTACGTTGGCGTAAATAATTTTGCTGATTAGTCGAGATGATATCAGTTATAATTACAAGTTTTCAGAAATGTTGAATTTCAAGAACATCAAAAAGTTCTAACGAACCAGTTCCGTGAATGACCCTGTATACTTTATTTTTGTTAGGAAAGAAAAATTATTCCTTAACTTGCAAATGAGCATGTTTAATCAAGCTTGCAATCTCATTTTATTGGACTCGCTTCCTAAACCAAATCAGTGATTTTCTGTTTGAAAGCCATCTTACTTCACTATTCATTAGGAGTGCACAACAATGCCATGTTTCTCGCTCTTAGGTGTGTACATGGGTTTAACTTTGTCTGTACTAACTAGCTTAGCAAACTTATCAGCAATCATTCTAGACACCATAATTTTTGCTTCTGGTAGAATAAGTCGTTACCGATCGTATGAAATTTGCCTTTCTGGACTAAGATTTAGGTCGAAAGTTGTTTTCAAGTTTGACAAGATTTTCTGTTCACCTTTGTAACTCAATTTCTGATATATCATTTTAAAGAGCCAGTAGTGAATGTTGTGGTAATTCAAAATACCACCTTTTGTAAATTTAAATTCGTCAGTGAACAAAAATGAAGCAAGATCTAGCTGTTAAACTTCTCTGTGTTGAAAAATCTAGTTCCTTAACCTTTGCACGCGTTGGATATGGTACGGATCATAGATACAGAGGTATATAGAACGCTTATATGCCGTGTGCGCAGCTTTCTTAGTTGGGACAACATAGGGGCGACCATTGTGACACCAGTTAGTTTTTTTTTAGTTTTATTTGATGTTTTCACTGTGTTAATATGATTAGTTGGTTAAATTGAAGTATACATTTTTATTTGTTTATATGAGATTTGAGGTTATTGTTTACGTGCTTGTAATGTGTCGTGTTAGATATTTTGGTTAATATTTTCTGCTACTTTTTATTTTGGACATACATGCACTGTTTTCATGATGTTTAATTTAGCAGCTTGTATTACATATTGTATTTCTCAACTTGTGTTATTGTTACAATAAAGAAATGCTTTCTGAAATCATGCAACAGTAAATGAGTACATTTTCTAGCTTCTTTATAGGTGTTCTAAGATTTTTTTTGTCTTGGATATTGTCTGTCTGTTGTCGAAGTTAGCTAAATTTAGCGTACTATTATGTGATCACTGATCGTGAATTTCAATTTAGGCCAACGGATATCAAAATTAATTCTTACACAACATGAAACATACACTACGGAGGTTTTGAAATGCAGCAAAAGGAAGCTTTAGTGACAGACAGATAAGCAAAAAAAAAGAAACGTCAGAAAAGAAAGTAGAGAATGAACGAAAAGACATCTGAAAAAAAGTGAAGGAGAGCAGATACTTTACTGAAATAACAATATGTGAAATATAATATAATATTGAACAAAAATAATGTTACGGAAAGGAAAGGAAACAGAAGCTTATTTGAACGGAAGAAGAAACGCAGGTGAAACATACTGCGAAAGGATGATTTCATGCACACATAGACAAATACACTCGGGAGCAAAAAAATCGACTCAGCCTGCACACTCGCATTAGATTACATCTGGCACAAAAACTAAAACTTAAATTCCACTTTTGCTTTCAAAATCTTTAAGTTCCGGATCTTAGCTTTAAAATGAGTGCATATTCTTTTACCTTACGTTTCTTATACACTTAGACCACCCTACAATTTGTTGTGATCGATAATCACAACATTTTGTATAAGTTGACATCATTGTTCTTTGCAAGCCAGTAGGTCGTTTAAAAGGCTTTCTACATTATCAACCCGTATTAATTGGCTGTCAAACGTTAACTGGCATACATTTTCGTCAGCTACATTTAGGAATATTAGCTGCTAATGGATACTACAACCGAAGTAGCGGCTCAAGCGGTTGCATTATTGCAACAAGCCCATAATCAATGGGAAGTCGCTCGTGTGCTGCACATGAGTCAGTCTGCCGTGTCAAGAGTTTACCGAAGATATCAGGAGAATGGTAGCTTTCATCGAAGAAGAGGCTCCGGCAGAAAGCGGTGCACAGTAGTGAGAGCTGACCGTAAAGGCTGACCAAAAAGGCCAGCTACGGGTCCAAAATTGACCCCAGCTCATCGAGCAGCTCATCTCCGTTTCGCAAGAGAGCATGTTGATTGGACAAACGAGCAATGGCTGTCTGTACTGTTCTCGGATGAAAGCAGAGTGTGTTTGCACGGCAGTGACAGAAGAGCAAAAGTATACAGAAGGCCGGGAGAAAGATTCGCACAATGCTACATAACAGAAAAGGTGGCTTTTGGAGGAGGTTCCTGTATGGTGTGGGCTGGCATTTCTATGGACGCAAAAACCGAGCTGGTTTTTATTGAAACCGGCGGCCGAGCAGGAGGCTTGACTGCTAACCGATACATCCAAAAAATTCTAGAGAACCATGTCGTTCCTTACGTTGATTTTATCGGGGAAACCTTCATTCTCATGCAAGATAATGCCCGTCCACACAGTGCAGTTTCCATAAGGCATTCCTTGCAAGAACTTGAAATACGAGTTATGGACTGGCCGGCGCGCAGCCCGGACTTGAATCCTATTAAACACCTGTGGGATGCACTCAAAAGGAAAATTCGGGCTAGAAATCCTGCACCAGTTACGAGAGCTGAACTTCAAGCAGCATTTACCTAAAAGTGGAACGCTATCCCGCAAGACAGCGCGATTAAACTTATTCATTCCATGAAGAATCGTTTACAAGCGGTAATTAGGGCTAGGGGCGGTAACACTAAATATTGATCATGATTTTTGGAAAATTAAAATAAAATTGTACTTGATATTATCTAGTCTATTCTTTTAAGTTTTCTGCGTCTGTTTTGAAGTTTTAGCATCCTAAAACATAACTTTATTTTTTCAAAGAAAAAGAAATGCAACTTAGAAGAATGTGCACTCATTTTTATGTTAAGATCTTGAACTTAAAGGTTTGAAAAGCAAAACTGGAATTTATTTATTTTTTGTGCCAGGGACATTTTACTGCGAGAGTGCGGTCTGAGTCGATTTTTTTGCTCCCGAGTGTATTTTAGTATCGTATAAATCTTTTAGCATAAATCTAGGGAAATTAATTGTCTTTATTTATTTTAAACTTACAATTACATTTCGAACACTGCAATATGTATATGAACAATAATAATTGCTACTGCCATTACACACTATTTATTTACTGTTTATTATGACGGTGTGAACTTCTATTTGATTTAGTATTTTATTGTGTCAACTTACAAAGCCACTGATAGAAGTCCTCCAGCCAAAATATAATTTCATATTACTAGTATAACTACTTTTTTATGTTTCTGAGTAAATAAATTTTCAAATCCCGGCATAATCCCCACCCTAATGATGTCACAATGCCGACCTTCAAATAATCGCACTTTTTGTAACCTATTAGCATTCTATATACCTATATATCTATGGTACGGATGCAGTAAAATTGTTTTCGAAATATTATGCACCGTAGTTTGAGACACGTTTGCTTGCTGGGTTAGGTTTGTTATGCTTAAGCCGAGATTCGCTTTCACGTTGTTTAAAATTTCCTCTTCTGCTTGGCGCACACTGAATGACCTCTCAAGGCCGCGACCTTTGAAACACGTAATTACTGAACCTGTATCCCGAAACTGATATACGGCTCCCACAATCGTCGCAGTCGAAGAATGGCGCCGATTTGGGATTTAATTTATTTTTTGCTGCAAGAATATTTTCTCCTGTTTGTCCATAAATTAAAATCTTGTCGATACATTCGACATTCGTATACACTACCATTGCGAACGTATGCATCAATAGCGAATACCAAGTGTATACTAAACTAAATGTAAATGTATACCGACGGTTGGCGATTCCCGTATGTTAGATGCGTCAGGGCCGAATTCGACTAAAGAAAAATCATTGTCTCATTCTCATACTAATAAAAACTACAGAAACAGTTCGGCAAGAAATAACAGGAATAAAATTGATAGAACTCAAATTAATAATTGCCACACAATGCATAAATCAAATCGAACTAAATAAAAATAACAGCAACAACTCGACAAAACGGGTGAAAATAACAGCCAACTAACGAGAACATGGAAACAGCTATAACGAGGACAAGGCTAAGAACAAGACGAAAAATAACGATATGGCATGAAACCAAATCGGACATGCACGCGACAATTGGCTCTGACAACACACTGAAAACCACCATTCTGGCTCCAGAATGCACTTCGCTTTACAAAAGCTGCTCTGCACGATATATTCATCCGTCTTTTCATCTAGAATGTATACCTAACTCAATCTTTGCTATGCAATTTTAAAACTATAACTTAGACAAAATGAAAGAATATACAAATTTTATAGTTATATCTACCTACAAGATAACCAACTTATAATACGCCTAATTCAAAACACAACATAATTCAAAAGAAGACAACTACAATTTGGTCGTAGTTAATTTAAGTCTCATTTTTTTGTTATTGTTGAATAAAGTATGTACCGCTCGGCCATATCTCAGGAAGTACAGCTTTGGGAAAAAAATATTGCAGACTAAAGTGACTTCGAGAAACATCTGGAAATTATTTAGAAAAGTGTAGGATGACCGCTAGAGGGCGTAACTGATTACCAAAAACTTTAATTCTCATTTTACGCAAAATTTCCCAACTTAAGGTCTATCATAAATATGAAAATCGGAATCTACTGAAAATTTTGCATATTTTACATCGGATAACTTTTTTGTATTTTGTCAAATAAAGAGGAGAGGAAACTTTAGGTTCTTTCTAACAACGCTTAGAACCAGTTCAGAATTAGCCAGCGCATGCGCAAAATGAAATGCATATTCGAACAAGTAAAGAACTGGAATCGGCATAGAAAAATCACTATTCCTACAGATTACGAACTGGTACCAAAACAAATTCAAGAACGGTGAAACCAGTACTTGATTCAGGTTAGGAACTACTAGAATCGACATGCGTAAAACGCATGTTGTGGGTATTTGTACTGTCAGATTTGAAGTTTTGTTTTTTAAATAAATACTAAAATGAGCGATTTTGAGGACGATAACGTTTACTTTGACTCAGATACAAGCGAAGAGCACGCATTAGAATTATTAATAGGAAAAACTCGTGTAAAAAATGACAATTTTTTAGGTAGTGTACAACATTCATGTATTCGCAGGTTTTAGTTATTAATTATGCAAAAGTCTCAAAGTAATATTTACCTATGTTGATACCTTATTTTTTAGATTAAGCTATCTGTCAATATTTGAAACAGCTGAGTGTAAGTTCTAATTTGTGTTCCAACAAACGCTTATTTAGAATTCGTTCTGAACCGGTAGAGAAATCGCGCTTGCGCACTTTGCCGTTATGAACGGATTCTGGAATTAGTTCTAACGGTATTGTTGGAAAGAACCTTTTGTATTGAAGGAATGCTTATAACTTCGGTTCAGTTGAACCGAATTTTGCAAACTTAGTCTCGTTGAAAACAGCATTACTCCTCCAATCTAATGCTTACAAATTGGAACCAATCGTGACGTGCATGCTAGAGGGCACTGTTTAAATTTTTTCTGGAATTATGTTTTTTCTAGAAAATATTGAATGGAAACATTCATTTTTGACAACAAATTACAAAAGTCGGCTAAATTACCAACAAATCAGCGTAAACCGGGTATCGCTATCTTTTACTAATCCGAAGATATCTTCAGAAACGTGTGTATGGAAAAAATTTCTTCTATAAATTTAAATTATTCTGCTTCCCGTGAACGGAATTTAGCAAATTTGGTCTTATGAGAAAGGATTTTCATTGGCCTATGTCTCGTGATTCAAACTGTTTAATATTGTTTTGTCCATTACCGCTAGAGGGCGTTAAGGAAATTTAAATATGTAAATGATTTTTGAAAGGAACAGTGCGTGGAAGGTTATCTTTATACTCATACTATAAACTAATGAATTGAAAGTTTAAGATTTTAGTGAAAAGGAAACAGAATAATAAAGTTAATATTAGTGGGCGGCCTAAATCTTGAAGTTGTGTCCTATTACTTTCGGTGCAAACTTTCACTCTACAACGAGCCTTAGAAATACTTTGAACGATATTTCCTATTCCCACAACGCGTTGCAAAAAGATATTTTTTTGCCTCCACAAATAAAAATCTAAACAAGTCAAATTTGGGGTCCTGGATGGCCATGTAAATAGACTTGCGCATTACATCCACCTATCAGAGGCCAGAAAATTGCGACCATTTACGAAGAAATGCACAGTATACTCGTCATTATGAAAAACATACTGTTGCGAATTGCTAACAACATGTCTTCTATTCTGTTCTCTTTAACGTCCTATAGCGGTGACAGAAATAAAGACAATATTAAACCATTTGAATCACTAGCAGTAGGTTTAGGGAAATCCATGATAGTCTATTTTTTTGGCCGACAAACATTCCACGACCTGTTTTTTTTAATCATAAAATTTAGGTATTTAAATTTCTTTCTCGCTCTCTAGCGGTGACGGACAAGATAAAATTGAACAGCTTCATTCACTAACCATAAAATAGTAAAAATCATTTCTAATAAGACCAAATTTGCTAAATTCCGTTCACGGGAAGCAGAATACGAGGGAGCGTTTTTATATTCGCGGAATGGGGGATAAGGGGTGGAAATAAAAAAACCAAATTATTTTTCTTTTTCAATATATTCACCTGCAAGACGGATACATTTTTCACATCTTTCAATTAATTTATTTATACCCTCATAAAAAAATGATTTCTCTTAATCTGCAAAATACGCCGAAACTGCCTCCTTGACTTCATCATCGGTATCATCAGTAAATTTTTTACCCCGCAGCTCTTTTTTCATTTTCGGAAACAGGTAATAATCACTCGGGGCCAGATCTGGGCTATAGGGTGGGTGATTCACAATTTCGAAGCCCACCTTATGCAGGGCAGCTAACGCAACGCGGCTTTTGTGGACGGGCGCGTTGTCCTGCAAAAGCAGCACACCTTTCGTCAATTTTCCCCGTCCTTTCTCTTTAATGGCTTCTTTTAGTCGCTCTTATATTGAAGCGTAATATTCTCCGGTCATAGAAACACCTTTATCTTTATAATCAATCAACAATATTCCTTCCGAGTTCCAAAATACCGTTGCCATGAGTTTCCCAGCTGATTGTGACACTTTCAATTTCTTGGGAGGTGCTGTGCCCTTTTTATGCCACTGCATGGAGTCTTGTTTGGACTCAGATTCATAATGATGAACCCAAGTTTCGTCTCCAGTAACAATTCGACTCAATACACCATCCTTGTCTTCATTACAGAGGTCCAAAAATGCACGCGAACACTCTACGCGCTGTTGTTACTTGGTTGGTTACTTGGTTTATGTTACTTGATTGACGATAGCTCAAAGACTAACTGTCTAATAACAATGAAACTTCGTATTCCTCCCTCGTATGACTTTGCTTAAGAAAATAAACTCAACTTGTTTCCAAATCAGATATTTAAAACATATTATTGATTTCAACTATTTAATCAGTTTTTACTATGGCCAGGTGCATAGTGTTATCCAATATGGGATTGTGTTCTGGGGTGCTGCAGCTTCGTCGAACGAGATCTTTCTGGCCCAGAAACGTGTAATCCGTTGCATAGCGAACATTAAGAGTACTGACTCCTGACGACCTTATGATCAAATATAATATCTTATCTTTGCCTAGTGTGTATATATTGGAAGTTTTATTACACGTCTTTGAAAACAGGGACGTTTTTGTGAGAAATGGTGATTTTCATTTGTATGATACTAGACAAAGTATAGTATACCCTTGAATTCTTGAATAAACTTAATATTACGAAAAGATCGCCAACATCTGTAGGATTATCACTTTTTAATTTACTTCCGCATGATATAGCATCTCTGAACAGCGTGGGGATCTTTAAGCAGCGTGTGCGCTCTCTGTTGCTTCGGCGCTGCGTCTACTCCGTGGATGAGTTTGTAGCCTTGCTTAAGTCATCAACGTTATTGTAAATTTGTGATGTCTTTTTATATATTTAATTTAGTTTTGATATATTTATTGACATGTCCTATACAGTTTTTTGTCCACTGGATAAATATACATCTATCTATCTATCTATCTATCTACGCCTAATTCAAAACACAACAATTCAAAAGAAGACAAAACCAGTTTGGTCGTGGTTAATTTAATTCTCATGTTTTTGTTATTCTTGAATAAATATATATGTACATAGTACAAAAAGCCTGAATACAAACACACTACGAGTTGCGAACGTGCACAAAAACAAGTTTTCGAAAAAAAAAACTAATACACTAAAAACATTATAACAAGTTTTATTTAACTCATAGATTAAAATACTCAACAAATAAGTAAACACTGTTTTCTAATAAAAATGCTTTAAAAGATGTTTTAGTTTCAATTCTCTTAGGTTTGTGATTCACTCCCAAATTTTTTGGGGAATTTTTGCTTAACTTCAATAAAATACTTACATTTTCACTGAATTCAAGAAACTCATGTTTCGCTCTCGTATATGAATGCATAGTCTAATGGTTCGACTACCCACTGTTGTGAGAGACCGCTGGGTGCCGGGGTTCAATCTACCATTCGCTGATGAGAACACAAAGTGAGGCAAATGAGCCTCGAGATAGTTAATTCCTCTTCTTTTAAGCTTTAAACATTTTACGATATATTTTTTGTTCCTAGATATAATCCACAGCGCGATCAATGTTAATGTATTAACACGATATAACCATGCTACACTCATTTGTATAACATGGCGTATTTCAAGAGCTGAAAAAAGCTAGATGAAATTGTTGAGGATCGATGAGTGGTTACATCTGATTTTGAACCTTTCTTATAGAGAGAAATATCACAAGCATTTTTTTTTCGGGAACTTATACAATTCAAATGATATGTTAATCAATGGTTTGACATTTTTTAATTAAATTATATGGTATTATCCGCACCTACAGAGGTTTCATCTTTAATTCTATACGTATTTTATCTGAGATGAATATGACAACACAACAATGTTATCTTTTTTAGCTAACTTTAGCACTTCAACGTATAGGTATGGCTGGTGATCGTTTAATAAGCTGAGAGCAGGTATTGCAGAACTAGATCTTTAACACTCCATAAAGTGTCTCATAATAGTAAAAAAATCAGTACCAGTTAACACAATCAGCCAAAGTAATTCATGTAAAATTTTCTGGAGAATACAAACATACAGGGAATTATTGCATTTACACAAACTGCTAGGGTGACAAGAATACCGGGGTTTGAACGTTCTAATTTGCTGAATTCCTTTTGGAGTAACGTTTTTTTCGAGACAGGATGGTATCGCCAGTGTTGTCTGCATTCCAAATTTGAGAAGGACGAAACTTGTGTTTATTCAAGACCTGTTTGTTTGTTCAGTTTGTTAAAGAAATCCCTGACATTTGCCTTATTAAAAGATGGTTGTAGCTTCAGGAATTCTAAATGCTAAACTAAGATTTAATTTTAAAAACAGTATCAGCTATTGTTGACTATTTCAGTCCCAGTCAGAAACAACCCACGATGTAGAAACTTTTAGGAACAATAGCGCACTTGTAAGAGATTATCTAAACATCAGCTGATGTTAGTTCGAAATAAATGCTTGCAGTTTTAGTTTTACATAGGTGCATAAAATTTGCTTTTGTTCAGTGATGAAACTGTTTATTTGAAACGTACCCAATAGTTTCAGGATTTAAGGCTTTCTTTTCTTTTTTATATAACCGAAAACTGCTGTATGACAAATTTCCAATTCCCTACTACTGGTCTGGCGGGTCTGTTTTCATTGATAACACAGCCACACACAAAAAATTTCTGCAGTCTGAGCAGGGTTGGACAATGTTTACTTTATGTTTCTGGGTTCGCTGAAACCGAATACGATGTCTAAAAAACTCCATCACGTCAGGGTTTCGCCATAACCTCATAAAAAGCCATAATCGAAGCTATTTAACACTAACGTTTTGACGTGATAGATAGATAGGATAATTCTATAAAAAAATGTGCGTAACACTGCACTCTTAAAGTGAATGAACTGTAGTAATACGTGTTTAAAAAGGGTAAATTGGTTTATAAGCAACCCCTACATGTGCCACCTACACATTTATTTACCGGAATCACCTAAAGTCAATCACTGTCAGTATTACCCCTGAAACAGAGGGATTCGGTTTAATTAGGAAATGTTCCAGCCAGGAACCATTTGTTTGTAATGTGTTGTAAAGATATTTACACAAATGAAACTGCAAACATTAAAGGTAAATATGATATTTTAAAATAAGAGATACAATTCTTGTTTTAAATTCAGATTACGACAATTAATTAATTACTATCTAAAACAACATTAATACTATAACTAAAAAAGTTGAACATATAGGTATGCCGAACAGGTTTCGGATTCACACTTTTTTCATACCTACAAATGTATACTCTGCAGATTGTATGAATTCAAACAACAAATTGTCACGGCGGTCTTTTTGTTTGTTTCGACCCTCTGCGTAACCTCGAAGCTCCGAGAAGTTGTTCCACTCGCGTATTCACCACGCGTAGTCCTAAAGGCGGCGTGCTACAACCATGAAATGTCAACAGCGCGAAAGCTCTCCGGTATTTCACCCAGTCCGAAGCGGTGTTCGGTCGAAAACAGTTGTATTCTACGGAGCGCAAAAACTTTCGATTTTTACTCCGTGAGTTGCTATTCGAAGAGTTTTGGAACTAGGCTAGAAGCGGCGGCTCATGTTTCAAAATGTGATTGACTTCATCGCATGCATCAAAAGTGGCCTGTTTAATATAACGCACGATGTGTATGTACCAATTTCTTTCTGGCTTTGTTTTGTTTGAGTTATCTGCTTCTTTTAGTCTTACACTTTGTTTTTATTTCAAGGGTTTTGTTGATGTTTTATATGAAAGTTTTGGATGTTTTCTTAACACAAAGATAATATTTCTTCTAGTTTAAAACGTTTATTTTCGGATCGTATTTTGGAAACAATTGATTTACTACCTAAACATAATAATCTTTTTCCACAATTCACCTGTCTTCCATGAATATTCAAATCTAAACATTTTATGCAGTTTACTTGTTTAATATTGTGTCTGTCAATTCTAATTAAAACTGAGGAAGTACGTTTAGTGCGTGATGCTTTCAAATCTGATCTGATCAAATCTGATATCACAGCTTTGTTATAGTTGATATGAAATTCATTATTAACAAAATAACTGTTTATAGGTGCTTTCACCTTTTTCTGGAGCAACTAATAATTTTTATTCCGTAATATATTCCCATTTATAGGCTAATAAAACAAGAATCAACTAAAAATCAATTTACCTTCAGAATGCAATAATAATTTTCGTAAAAATAACTTTATTAACGAAACAAACTAGGTTAGGTTAGGTTAAGAGTGGGGTGGCGTGCGGGCCTGTTTCACCGCGACCTTTACAGGTCTATTGTGATCCCCTTTACCTTAGAGAACGCTCTCTAGTTTCGCCTTCTTAATCAGACTTATCATTTTTGAGAGCGGCTCTTTTGTGTAGCCGTTGGCTGTGGGGTTCTCTACCCCCATTACTAGAAACCTTGTCCTCGCTAGGCCGTCACAGTGGCACAATACATGAACTGGGGTTTCTTCTTCCTCTTGACAGAATCTGCAGAGAGCATTTTCTGCCAGGCCTATGTTAAACATATGCCTGTTCAGTCTGCAGTGACCGGTCATCAGACTTACTATCATTTTGACAGTCTTCCTGTCTTTACTCAGTAAGTCTTCAGTAAACTTAGGTCTCTGTTCCCTTAGGAACTCCTTAGCCTGTCTTTGTCCTGGCGATCTTACCCACCATTCCTTGGACTTGTTTTGTGACCATTCGTAGATGGACCTCTTAATTTGTGATTTGGTAGTGCCGAAGGAAGGGGCCGCTCCTATGAAAGGCCTTGACGAGCCTCGTCTGGCCAGCTCATCGGCCGCCTCGTTTCCCTTCACCCCCATGTGGCTGGGGACCCAGGCCAAAGTGATTTTCCTTAGGGTGCCCGCCTCATTTAGGGCTCTTACGCAGTCCCAAACCAGCTTTGAGTCAGCACTTGCGGAACTGATAGCTTTAAGTGCTGCTTGGCTGTCAGAGTAAATAGCGACGCTTTTTCCTGGTTCGGCCCAACTGTCTACTTCTCTGACACAGTGGTGAATCGCCGCAACCTCAGCCTGGAAAATTGTCGAGTCCTTGCTGAAGCTCAATGAAAGGGCCTTGCACGGCTTCTTTCTGTAGATACCAGCTCCTACGCCGTGGTCCGTTTTAGAGCCGTCGGTATACCAGCTTGAGTCCGCTCTTACTGGGGGGGCCATATTCCCAGTCCTTCTTATCTGGTATTATAACCTGATATTTTCTATCTAGGTTAAATTTCTGAACCATGGCGTCGCTTGGCGTCCCCGTTAGGGGCCCCGCCTTGAGTTCATCTAGTAATTTTTGATGTTCTGCACCGTGCGATTTACTTATCGGTGCCTGACTGTGCATGAGTCTGTAAGCTGCAGATCTAGCGCTTCCTTGTATAAAGATTTGTAGCGGTGGCAGGTTTAGAATGACTTCCATTGCGGCTGTGGGGGTCGATCTCATTGCCCCTGTGGCGCACAGACAACAAACTAACAAATAATATGACATCATTGATATAGGTACAGGGTGTCCACCTCGTACTTCTATTTCACGTGTCTAGTTTTCTTAAGATCTACAAACCTAAAATAATGCCGATTATACAGAGTGTTCCATTTCCTCTACACAGACAGCAACTTTGTTTTTTTAAATACAAACCTATATTTTTTATAATTTATATTGATTCTACAAAAATAAAAGGGACTTTATTTATGGTATTCATACGAAAAAAACTGACGGTCTTTGAGATACTTGGCTTACTATGTTCTTCTAGTAAATTTTTTTGTCAATTACATTATCGCAAATTTTGTAGTTACGCTAGAAACTACGTTAGAAACTGACCTACAGTATAAGAGGTGCCCAGAAAATGTTGTCAAATTTGACGGAGCAAAATATGAAAAATCTCCGTTAATTCAAATGGAACACCCTCTATATTATTGATCAGTAAAACGCAGAATTAAATATTCTACAACCTTGCTATAGCATTCCCTATATCTAAGTTCAACATTTTAGGTAAAAAACGCAGTATTATAGTAAAAAGTGAGTAAAGTTATGTATTACTTCAAATTTACTCCATTAAAAAAAAACAAAAATCTTAAAAAATTAAAAAGATAATTAAAGAAACTGTTCAAAGTGTCCCCTGTGCAAAAAATAATCCAAGAAGTTTATAATAAGTTTTATTATCATTAGGTTCTTATGTACAATATCTTTATCCATTTTGCAGTAGGTAGTTCTTTTATTAATGTAGGCTTGTTTCTACAGAATCTGAAACATCTTTGGATTACTATTTGTTATGAAATCGCATTGAATGCGAATATTTCCGTAGGCTATTCAGGTAATTATTATAAAGTTAATAAAAACCCAAACAAACTAAAGAGATAGTCTGAAGAAACGAATGTTGGACATCGTTCTTGCGAGCAATGTTTTCTCAGCATAACATATTCCTATGTTGGAATTTTCTTGTCACATTTCTTCACATTTGCTATGTTGCGATAATCATCTACTTGTATATCTAGCATTTTAATGTTGCCTAAACTGACATAATAATTATTGTGAAGAGTAAATATCAAATTCATGAACAAGATTACCAATAATCTGAAATGCAAAGGAGCAGCATCATTATGCTGAAACTAATATCGATTATTAATATCTGGGGGATTGTTTATTAGCAGTATATGTAACTAATTTTGCCAAAAAATTCAAATTTTTGTGTTAAATTGCGTTTGTTGAGAAAATAACGATGTCCAACATTCGTTTCTTCAAACAATTCCTTTAATTTTTTTGGGTTTTTATTAAGTTTATAATAATTACTAGAGTGACCTACAAAAATATTCGATACGTTTTCACAACAAGTAGTAATGCAAAGATGTTTGAGTTTCTGTAGAAACAAGCCTACATCAATAAAACAACTACTGCAAAATTGATAAGATACCGCGCGATCATTTAAATTCTAAATTAAAGCAGTTTGTGAAATTTAAATTAAGTTGGTATATAAGTACTAATTTACAATTTGAATTGTCAAAGCGACGTTTCAAAATGTTTAATTTAGAACATAAGATTTTTCTTACTGCAAGTTCTTTTAAAAACGCCGAATGACAAGAGAATGGTTAATGGACATATTAAGGACCGCACTGCATCAATTATTTTTAAAATGCCTTCACTAATTTTCCTGCGGATTATCAAAAATTAGTCCAAGAAATTTACACATGTGTGGCGAAATTTCGTAATGTTGAAACTGTAGGTAGGAAAGCTGGTAGTGGCGCGTCCAAAAAAGGTACTTCTGAGATTGTGGCAGATGTTGCAGAAAGAATGGAACAGCCCAAGAAATAAACCTTTCATATGGAACTTTTTAAAAGAAAATTTAAATCTTTATCCCTATAAGATTAACGTCGTTCAAGAGCTATTCCCTCAAGATTTTCCTGTCCGAATAGAATACCGTCAGTGGTTTTTAAATAATTTAAATAACAACACTTTGGATTTAACATTTTTTTCTGACGAAGCATGGTTTCACCTATCCGGCTATATAAACAAACAAAATATGCGTATTTGGTCTTCGGAGAATCCTCATCTGCGGAAAATTGGTGTTTGGCTAGCGGTTTCTAGAAGGCGTATATTTGGACCTGTCTTTTTTGAAGGAACGATAAATGCTGAGAGATATCGAAATAATTTACTTGAACCGTTTTCCCAAAATTTTCATGATGACGAACTTTTACATGGGTATTTCCAACAGAACAATGCAACAGCTCACAAAACATGGGAAAGTATGGCTCGAATTCGCGAGTTTTATGATAATCGAGTCATTAACGATTCTTGATTATTTCATTTATCCGTATCTGAAAAACACAGTTTACAAAAATAACCCACAAAATCTTGAAGAACTACAAGAGGCAATTTCTAATGCATGTAACGCTATAACCGTTCACATGTTGGCAAATGCTTTTGAAAATATGAAACGGAGGGTTAACAGTTGCACTGCAACAGGGGGAGAACATTTTGAACACTTTTTCTAATTCACAATAAAACTAATTTATGTTGTAATGCTTTCATTTCCATTAAATTTAAATCGATTACACATAAGATTCACAAATGTCACAAAGTATAACATAACCGCAAATTTCAATTAATCAATAATTGACATTCTGGACAACCTAATAAAAAAAATCCCGTCTGCTATAATTTAGAATTTAAATGATCGCGCGGTATTATTCATAAGGGCCTATAATCATAATAAAACTTATTATAAACTGGTTGGATTATTTTTTGCACTGGGAACACTTTGAACAATTTTTGTAATTGTATTTTTAATTTTTGAAGTTTTTTGTTTTTTTTGTTGAATGGAGTAAACTTGAACTAATGCATAAATTTACTCACTTTTTACTATAATACTGCTACTACTACTACTAATAATAATTGACAAAAATTTCTTACTAGAAAAACATAGTAAGCTAAATATCCCAAAGACCGTCAGTTTTTTCATATGAATATTACACATAAAGTTCCTTTTATTTAATATATGTTTGTATTTACAAAAAAACAAAGTTGCTGTCTGTGTAGAGGAAATGGAAGACGCTGTATAATCGGAATTATTTTAGGTTTGTAAATCTTGAGAAAACTAGACACATGAAATAAAAAGAGTTTCAATTATCTTTCTTATCAACCAAGATATTGGACTTCCGCGTACTAGGTGGGCACACTGTATATAGGATTATAACTACAATCTCATAAAGTACATTGATATACTTACTAATTCGTTTCAATCCAAGAACAACCGAGTGTAAAAGATTTGAAATTGCTGAAATCATGGATTTATTCCTTATCTTCCTCAGTGCAGCTAGCTAATACTGAGGAAGATAAACTTTTCTTTGTTTCAGACAGAAAAATATGCGATTATGATAGTATTTCTTCCAGTGAATCGAAATTTATAATTCAAGATATTTCGCGTGTGAAATATCTCCCTTTTTGGTCCAAGAATAATGGGCCAGCAATGCTTGCCAAGAGGCTTTCACCAGTGGATTTAATAGTCCCTCAAACTTTTGATCATACATTAGTGATTGTATTCGTGGATCCACAAACATTGCTTTTTTAATTTTTGCATCACTAACTTTAGGAAATTTTTAAGAACATGGCACCAGGAGTATTGTTTATGGCGTTGACGAAATTATTCATTAATCCTAGTTTGATATGTAACAGAGGTAGCAAAACATTTTTAGAATTACAGAATGGGTCATCAAGAAAATACTACATTTTTTAAATTATTTGATGTAACTGTTAGGGGATTATGTTTATGAGACTCTTCGCCTATTTCATTGTTTCTGTTGGATTTTCAAATAACTGTGATATTTTTCTTACCCATGAAATGTTTTTAAATTATATGTCGTTGTGGTGTCGGTTTAAACCCAATTCTTGGTTCAAGTTCAGAGTTTAAAGTGTATTACAGTGACAGTTAAATTCTGAACCGAATTAGAAATTGGTTTCAGTTTAAGCTGCACTGTCTATAGAGTTTAAATCTGAACTTCGATATGAACCGAAAACTTACATGTAACTAAAACCTCGATGTGGGGTATTGTTAGCAGTCATCCTTGTAAAAAAACTGCAATAGTAGAACATAAGTATTGTTTATTAATAATAATACATAAATATAAAGGTACGGATTATAGGTAATACACGTCGTTAATTCGCTGCAGTTGAGGTTCATGCAATAATAAAATATTTTTCCAAATAAAGTGACTATATTAAATTAGTTTCGTTGTCAAAGTTTAAAATTAAATTTGGCGCTGATAATAATAATAACTATTCAATTAAATAGGTATATTATTCAATCTTAAGAATTTCGAAATATCTCGCATTTTGATTGGTTGCTACATCGTATTTCAATCTTCAGTTCCAGTTTAATGGAACTGGTTCAATAAAGGGACTGAAAAACGCAAGCAAGAGTTTATAGTTCAAGTTCAAGTTTAGCGCTCAGTTGAATTTTTACACAAACTCAGACTGAAAAACCGAACATTACTTTGTACTTTTCTTGCTCAAGCCACACAGTTTTGTACATATTAAAAAGACTTGAAAGTACACCTTATATTCCCTTCCCAATTTCCAAGGACTGTACTTCTAAATTGTAATACTTTTTCTTTATTGTATTCATTTACTTCATATTTCTTGAATAGTGCCTTTGAATTTTTTTAAACGACACTTTAGTGTCCTCATTTCGTTTTCATTGCATCGTTTTCTTTGTTTAACATACGGATTATGTGCCATTAAATCGAATAACTAACCGCAAGTGTAATTTTGATCTCGAAAAAAAAAAACAGAATAAATTCAGAAAATTATTATTTGCAAAATCTCTTAAAACACTTATCTCATCAGTTTGAAAAATATTTTAATTTTTAATGATTCTAGAAATGTAGTTGCTGTTTTACTTTGTAATTAATCTTGGTCTTTGCTCAGGAGATACATTTAACTCAACATATTTTGTAGTTATGAAAAACTTTTACCAGCATTGTTAAGTACTATTAACCATTTATCAGAATATCCGGTCTAAAACTGAATTTAGTAATGGAGCATTATAGGCGATTTGTTGACATTTTGTAATTTCCATTCCTGAACAGTTTTTGTCTTTTAAACTCCTACATCCATTGTTTGGATAAGGTGAGTGCAGTTTGGGTATAGGAAAATAAAAATGATTCCATTTTGAAAATCTACTCCTTGTATAAGTGTGAATAATGCTAGAATCTATGAATATTATTATCGTCAAAGAAAATCCTTTATCAATCAATCAAGCATGAAAAATATTACTTACATATTCAAAAAATGTTTCCCCACATATCTATCCGTGATATTGGAACACTTAAATCTTTAGGAACCCTTCCATATTTAAAAAAATATAATCGATGGAGACATGTCTCCGGCAGTCACGACATTAGTAGTTTAGGGAAAAGTTAGGGAAAAGTAGCACCAGGTTTTTCCTGGACTGTTGTCCTTGAAAGTTATTTCTTGATTTGATTTATTTAATTAGATGCTGTTGTTTAAATCCAAGAATACCATAATGCAAAAATTCTGATATGGCTGAAATCATGGACAACTCTTCTCTAAAGCCAAACTCAATACATTACATTTATTTAGAGAAACGATTTGCCTATTGGCTACAAATTTTACAATTCCTTTGGTGAAAGAACTAAAAATGGTGTTAGATAACACTGAGTAGCAGTAAAGAAACTGTACTTTGTGGAGTTCCTAGTCTAATTTCCGGATTTCTTTTTAAAAAAACCAATGGTACCAGGTTTTTCCTGATTAGTGGTCCCTAAAACGTAGTTCTCGATTTGATTTATTTAATAGACACTGAACGCTATCTAGTAATTTTTGCTAGTGCTTGCGATTTGGTCCGTGGATTTTAACCAGTTCAAACCGATTCGTGGATTTTCGCCATGGCAACCTCTGAGATGTGAGACGGCGCATTGTCTTTTGGTCTTGTGGTGAAACAATCTTTTTTTCTGTAAATGTGGCAGTTTTTCAGCAATTTCTGCCTTTAGCTTCTAGTCAAGTAATGATGCGTAGTCTGCTCCTGTAATCATTTTCCCTGTTTGAAGATAATCAATTAAAATAACTTCATAACTATCCCAAAACACAGTCGCCATTACTTTTCCAGACGAAAAATCAGTTTCTGCTTTTTTTTACAAGCGATTCGTCCTTTGCAGTCCACTGTTTTGATTGTATTTTTGTTTCGAGCGTACAATGTCCTATCCAAGTTTCATCTACAGTAATTAGTTGATGGCGCCAAAACTATGATTTATTGCACCTAAACTGTGCCAACAGAGCGCTAGAGCTGCTTATTCGAACACGATTTTGATCTAACATGACCAAGCGCAGCACCTAACGCACGGACAGCTAAGCCTATTGGCTACAAATATTACCATTACTTCGGTGAAACAACTAAAAATGCTGCTAGATAACACTGACTAACAGTAAAGAATCTTTTGTCTTTGTCTTTTGTCTTAGAAAAGAAAAAACTTTGTGGAGTTCTAATTTCCAGATTTCTTTTTAAAAAACAATGATACCAGTTTTTTCTGATCAATGGTCCCTAAAACCTAGTCCTCGATTTGATTTATTTAATAGATACTGAACGCTATCTCGTAATTTTTCCTTTCCAATCGAAAATCCAACATTGGCCGCTTTTCCTTTTTATGTCGTTAAATAGGATTTTGAAGCCATTTTACTCCTACGCGATTTTCCTTTGGATTTATACCGGGTAAGTTTTTTATCTTGAGACAACGGAATATCTCTTAAACACTGCATCAAATCAAAAAAGATCTTAATAAGATTTGTCATAATGTCACTGAATGGTGCCGAACTCGATCTCCCACCTCACTCCCCCAGAGTGGGAGGGGGACAACTTTGAAATCTTAAATGGGAACCCCCATTTTGTATTGCAGATTCTGATTCTACGCCATCAAGTGTGCATATAATTTTTGTTTGAAACTTTTTTTGTAAACGTCTAGAAAAAATACTCAAAAAAGAGAAAACATGATTTTGTTTTTTTATTTTAACATTAAATAACATTTGAAAAAGCCATTCAACAACGAAGAACTTTACTTTATCATACCTACCCATTTCGGAAAATATGCCCTTCCACTTCGTTACATTTGTTTATCCGCAATTGGAATGATTGTACACAACTGAGAAGTGTGCGTAAGCCTTGAACAAGTGTTGGTCATTCGCTCAATCATGGTTTTCCTCGTAGTTGGCACTGCTGTATAAACTTCAGACTTTAAGTGGCCCCACAAAAAGAAGTCAGGGGAAGTAAAATTTGGCGATCTTGCAGGCCAAGACACTGGACCACTTCTTCCGATCTAACGACGATTGTAGGCTCGATGTAATACTTCTCGTGCTATTCTTGAATAATATGTTGGACAACCGTCATTTTGGAACCACATTGTTTGTCGTACGCCCAAGGGGAGGTCTTCAAGTAACACTGGAAGTTCGTTCTGCAAGATGTTTCGACATTTTTCACCATTTAAGGTTCCATCGATAAAATATGGACCAATAAGGTTATTGCTAATTATTTCACACCAAACATTTACGTTCCAAAGATGTTGATGTTCAACGTGACGCAACCAATGGGGATTTTCGATACTCCAGTAATGCATGTTGTAGTCTATTTACCGTACCGTGATTTGTGAATGTCGCTTCGTCAGAAAATAATACTCGAGCAAAAAAATTGGGATTATCTTATCCGTATCCTTTGAGCGCCCATTGACAAAATGTCACTCGATTTTGAAAATCATCGCCATGAAGTTGTTGATGCATGGAAACTCTATAAATGGATATTTCCTACGCTTCAATATTTGGCAGATAGTGGACTAAGATATTCCTCATCCGCGAGCTATTTGGGTATGATAAAGTAAAGTTCTTCGTTGTTGAATGGCTTTTTCAAATGTTATTTAATGTTAAAATAAAAAAAAAAACACAATATCACGTTTTCTCTTTCATCATTCATCATCTGTTACGAATCGAAAAAAAAGTTTCAAACTAAAAGTACATACTTGATGGCGTAGAATCCGAATCTGCAATACAAAATGGTGGTTCCCACTTAAGATTTCAAAATTGTCCCCCCTTCCACTCTGGGGGAGTAAGGTGGGGGATTGAGTTTGGCACCATTCAGTGAGCCCCCTACATTATAACAAATCTTATCAAGATCTTTTTTTGATTTGATGCAGTGTTTTAGAGATATTCCGTTGGCTCAAGATAAAAAACTCACCCGGTATAAATGAGTAAAATATGACACATTATACGTAGTTGACGTACGGTAGTTGACAAAAATATTTTACACTACCTATAAATTTTAGCTTAGTTACTTTTGCTATTAGATGTATCGTGGCGTAATATCAAATAAAAACGATCCAAATTTCACTAATATTAATACCTTCCTTACACATAGCGTTTACTGAGCTTAATGAGGTAAAACGCAACCAAATTTGTAACTTACGAAAACTTTCCCGGCAAATTCGTTAGTTTTCTAGATATCTACTAACTAACTGACTAACTAACTACTAACAAGGGAACACCGGCAAATGTCAATTCCCGATTTCAATGAAATTTTGCAGACTGGAAGATTATCTTTTCCGCCCTTTATCGCTGTATTTGGGGCACCAACCTTCTCCAAAGTTTTCCAATTTTTACTAAATATTAAAACATTCTTTAAAAAAAATTTAAAGCATATTGCATAGACTAATAAGTTTTTTTGTCTTGCGGTACTAATTTCTGAAGTTCAGCAACTTTTTATTGCAAAAATCTTCATGACTTTTTATCACTTAGACTGGATTGTGGGATATATATAATCGTTAAAACTCAAGTAATCAAGTATCAACTATTTTTAAAGTCATAAGTCGGAGAGTCTCAAAAGTTAAGTATTAAAAGCAATTAGCAATAAAAGCAATAAAAATTAAAAACTTCGTTCTATCTAATCTTTAAATTGGCCATTTAAGATTTTTAAAAGGAAAACGAAAACGTACACAATATTATAAGCATGTTAAGAAACATAAAACGACTAGACAAACCTAAAGTAATAGCTATTGAAAGAGTTGGTGTTTGTTTTATTATGTTCGCCTATTAGATATGTTAAATAAAGCGATTTCCTTGAAAGCTTCATATAGAATGAAATCGTCAAAACAGAAGCAGAGAATGTTAATAGACATGATATGATTAAGACTTAAATTGCGTATGTCGGATCGAGTAAAGTACATGTTTCTTCACTCTCTTCGCTTATTAACAAATCATAAGTGAACTACATAGGCTAAAATTTTAATTTTTGCAGTGCGTGATCAATTACTTGTGCTTGATCGGTTGAGCTAGGTGTTTGGTCGCGATTTTTTGTGTAATAGTCGAAAATAACAATTCAATATGCCGTCTACTTGCAAAATCTGTACGCAAGTTATAAACAAAAAGTCACCTGGCCTCCAGTGTTCGGGTTCTTGTGCGAAGTTTTTCCACGGTCGCTGCGTGAATATACCGTCTGGCGCGGTCACAGTTTTCGCATCGCCCGGCTCTTCGTGGAAGTGTCCGGACTGTCGTTCTGACTTGGACGCTAGTGCGGTGCTCCTAGAAGACGATTCCGAGATCGACGTTGGTGCACCTAATCTGACAGCTATATACAGAGTCCTACAGAATATACAAGGTGACATTAAGTCAATCAACACCAAATACAGCGCCTTGATGGACTCGGTGAATTTCTGCAGTGATAAGGTTAGCGAGTTTGAGAGAGCATTATCTGAATTATCCAAGAAGTGTCAAACCATGGGTAAAATCGAAAAAGAAAATGCTGACCTGAAACAGGAAATTGGCGAGTTGCGAAATCAGATTCAGGACCTAGAACAGCACAGTAAATTAAACAATCTAGAGATACAAGGTGTACCCCAAAAAGACAACGAAAATATATTCGACATCCTACACAAGATTGGGGATGCGATTCAGTGTGACATCAGCCCATCCGATATTAACGCCGCTCATAGAGTAGCGCAATTGAACTCGAACTCTTCTCGCCCGCGCAACATCATTGTGTCCTTGGTATCTCGCCGTAAGAGGGACGAACTGTTGGCGGCTGCGAAGATGACTAGGTCAAAGAGTAACCTAAAGTCGCCCGGACTTACAGTACCACAAGTTGCCAATCAATTATTTATTAATGAACATCTTACTCTAACCAAGAAGTCTCTATTGTATAAAGCAAGACTGGCTACTCGCTCTAAGAACTATAAATTTATTTGGGTAAAAAATGGCAACATCTTTTGCCGCAAGGATGATCGCTCGCGTGCCTTGAACATTCGAGAAGCTAGTGATCTGGCTAAGATAGTTTAATCTACAGATGCAACAAGTAACACAATACAAAACTTAGCGATTACCAATGGATACGTCGGCTGAGCACATTTCGATCTTTTATCAAAATGCTAGGGGACTGCGTACGAAGACACATACTTTAACTTGTAATCTACTCAATAGTGACTTCGACATTGTGTGCCTCACCGAGACATGGCTTAACCCAAACATACAAACTTCTGAAATTTCAAATAACAAATACTCCGTATTCAGGAGGGATCGTTGTACATCGGCTTCAAAAAAAGCAGACGGAGGAGGTGTCTTGATGGCGTTAGATAACACTTTGCCGGCTAGTGTGCGTTTGGACTGGCAGAGCCAAGCGGAGGACTTGTGGGTAACAGTGAGTGTGATCGACCGACCGCTACATGTATGTGTTGTCTACATCCCACCGGGTGACGATTTTGCTATGTCTTGTTTCTTGACCTTGTGCTCGTTTGCGGTGATTTTAATTTGCCACAAATAAAATGGACCAATTCAAATGACGATTATTTTTTACCTACTGGTAAATTCAGTGGGCTATCCGCAGCGATGGTCGACGCGATGTCATTCTGCGGTCTGCTACAGTATAATAGTAATAAAAATATTTATAATAATGTCTTGGATTTGGTATTGTGTAATGGATCTCATCGAGTTAGCGTTGTTGGAAGCACATTCAGTTTAGTACCCGAAGACGTAAGTCATCCTCCAATTGAAATTAACATAAATTGCAATGTCTTAAAGCAACTACAATTTAACTTTAAAAAAGCCTATAATTACCGCAGAGCTGATTACACAACCTTAAATGCAAAGCTAAATGAAATTAATTGGAGCAATAAGCTCAACAATTTGTCTACAGATGGTTCCGTCACTGTTTTCTATGAGATAGTTTACTCATTAGTCGACAACTATGTCCCTTTGTATAAAAAAAGATCTCCACATTATCCGCTTTGGTTTTCGCCCTCCACAATTAAAGTTATAAAAGAAAAAAGAAAATATCATTCGAGATGGAAAAGATATAAAAACAAAATTGATTACTTAACTTTTAGTTTATTAAGAATTAGAAGTAAACATTTAATTCAGGATGACTTGAAAAATTATATTAACTCTGTGGAGGACGAAATCACTGAGGATCCTAAACGCCTCTGGAGTTATGCAAGGAACAAAAAAACCATACAGAGAATACCCAACAAAATAGCGTATGATGACCGCGTGGCCGGCGATGGGCACTCTGTGTGTGAATTATTTTCAGAATTCTTTTCGTCAAACTTTGATAACACTGTGCACCGTCCTCATGTTCGGGCAGCTGGTGAAGGTATTAATGACGGGTCGCTCTCGTCGGTCTTTTTCTCAAGGGACGACATACTTACAGTACTACTAAAACTAAACAAAAGTAAGGGACCGGGTCCTGACGCTATACCACCGTCATTTATACTTAACTGTGCATACAGTCTCATTGAGCCACTCTACATTATTTTTAATAAATCGTTGACTGAAGGTATTTTTCCTTCAGAATGAAAAAAAGCTCATATAATTCCTATATACAAGTCAGGTAACGCGGGCCTTGCCGAGAACTACAGGCCAATATCACAATTATCAGCATTCGGGAAGATAATGGAATCGTTGTTGTACAACGTAATGTTCAATTTTGTAGAACACAGAATACCACCACAACAACACGGTTTTTACGCGGGTAGGTCGGTAGTAACTAATCTGACTGTTTATACGGAATATATTCATCGGGCTATGGATAATCGGATCCAGGTGGACGCAGTGTATACCGACTTCAGTAAAGCATTTGATAAAGTTAGTCATACGATTCTACTTTCTAAGTTGTCTGGGGTCGGTATACACGGTGACCTCATGCGTTGGTTGACATCATACATATCTAATAGGTCACAGGCCGTGACGATAAATGGGTATACTTCTAGATTCATCGGCATAAAGTCTGGTGTTCACCAGGGATCGCACTTGGGACCACTTCTTTTTAACATATATACGAGCGACATAGCAGATTTCATTCAATTCTCAGAATTTCTTGTTTATGCAGATGATTTTAAATTCTATCGTGAAATCAGATCGGAAAAAGACTGTCAGCAGTTTCAGCAAGATTTAAACCAATTTTACGACTATTGTACACTGAATGCTTTAAAACTGAATTTCACTAAGTGCCAATGTATAACATTTACAAGAAATATTTCTCCCATATCGTATGACTATAAGTTTGGCGATAATGTCATTTCGACTTCGCGGAGTGTGACCGACCTGGGTATAATACTCGATAACAAATTGATGTACGATGAACATATTGAAAATATGGTTCGAAAGGCCAATAGGATGCTTGGATTTATTGTACGTATAACCAAGAGTTTTTCACCAATAACACCCATATTGCGCTTGTATTTTGCTTATGTATATAGTATTTTAAACTTTTGCTCTATTGTATGGAACCCTCAGTATCAGAGCTACATTAACCGTATTGAAAATGTTCAAAAAAGATTAGTAAAGTACCTCTGCTTCAAACGGGTTACCGACTACACTACATTCGATAACTATAATATCGCATGTCGTGAATTTAACCTTAATACTCTGCAGAACACTAGGAAAATCAGTGACGCTACTGTTTTGTATAAAGTGATTAACAACTATATATCCTGTTCGGAACTTGTAGCAATGATTTCTTTCAATGTACCATCGCGCCCACTACGTAACCCGCCTCTTTTTAACGTTGACTGTTGCAACACCAATGCTTACAATAATGCTCCGGTACACCGAATGTTACGAACGTATGATGCTTACTTTTCTGACATAGATCTGTTCAACGTGTCGCTAAGGTTATTTAAAGCTAGAACTAAACATGTGCTTCCACCGTAACTCTAGTCAAATTTTGCTTGCTGTGTATTTCGTGTTAAATACACGTATGTATAATTGAAATCTCGAACGTATTGTATACATATATAGATTAGTACAGAATGGGGGATAATGTTTTTGGGAATATCTTTCCTGTTTTTGTCCCAAATTTGTAAATAAATAAATAAATAAATAAATAAATAAAAGACCGACAGGCATTAAACAACAAGAAAAAACCAGGACTTCAAACTATACTAATATTAATTTTGACACGTGCTGAAGTACAATCAGATAATACAAAATTTCTAACACGATTCTCTATAGTGTAATTTTATTTCGAAACAAAAAAAAAGGCACGACTCATCTATCCGAAATTCCTCGTGCAACCGCGTAACTATTTCAATCTAACAACTTTCCAGAGATATATTGTCCGCAACATGTGTTCAAAATGTCCCTTATACGCTCATATGCTACACTAGCAAAATAAAACATAACTTTACGAAACACACAAAAACGCTAATAAAACAACGTTGTGGCTCTACCAGAATAATTTGGCTAAGCTATTTTACTGCAAATTAATCCCTAATTTGCATACGGATTAACTATATATCTAAATGAAAAATATTATACAGGGTGTTTCCTAATTGAATATCAATATTTTAGGGAACGATTTTTTGGTCCATTTTAAAAAGAAAACTTCATATGAACGTATGACCTAAACGTCTTAATTTTTGAGATACAGGGTGGTAAAGTTTTCAAAAATAAATAGTTTTTCATTAATTCCTGTAATACTGCTTGAGATATTTTAATGAAATGTGGTATACGTGTACTATGTATCAAGAGGCATTATTGAGTGCACCACATTTTTTTTAATTCCTCCAGTGGCGTTCGTACGGAATTTCAGCTACTTACTTTGACAGACGTTTAGGTCATACGTTCGTATGAAGTTTTCTTTTTAAAATGGACCAAAAAATCGTCCCCTAAAATATTGACATTCAATTAGGAAACACCCTGTATAATATAATTAATATAATATTAATACAAATACATCTGTCCTCGTAGCCAAAAGGACAGTTAAGTGCTTCTAAAATAATTTGAATTGAAACTTGTCTCTGCGATCCCCCTAATGTATCTGATGTACTCAACTAGAATCGATATAAAAGAATTAATCAAATATTTAAATAGGTGGATTAATCTGTGCGCGTCCTAGTTTAATAATAAAGCTGTTTACTTCTGTGAGATGGCGCCTGTTCGCAAACAAAAATCGTGGAGTTCCTTTCCATAAAATGATTTGTGAAATGTCTTTAATTCCTATACCCTTAATGTTTGCAAATCAAATAAATTTGTTTAAAAATTATTTTATATGTGTTTATTATTAGATTAGTGATAAGTTTGGAGAAAGTAACGAACCTATTTGTACAATTAAATTAGAAAATAAAACTAATTAAATGCCGATATCGCAAACTCGTCATATGTTTTAAGTATAATGATGTGCACCCGCACATATTCACTTAAATAGTATGGAGTTTTAATGATGGAAACTTTGACGCCAGTGTATAATAAACAAATCCTCGTCATTAACGCGTTTGTGGGTCAGACCGCATTCCCCAAATTATATTTGGATTTACTTCCTTTTCCCTAATTAGTTTTTCGGTCGAGAAATTACCCTTACTATCTTTTAGATGGGGTTCAAAATATTACCAACCGTTTCGGATTAAACACAACGAAGAAAATAAAACAATGAACGAACACCAACACCAAGCTAGCCAAAGCAATTAATAGAAGACATTTTCTACTAGCCTGCAGATCAAAAAACATTCCACCAACCCAGATAAACAACAACATGCAGAATGTTAACAACTTACTTACTTTCGAAGACCGAGACACGGCTATTAGAGCATTAAAATTTAAAGATAGGTTAGGGAAACAGATTCTAAACCAGACCCCATTCTCCAAATTATATTTGGATTTATTTCCTTCTCCCTATATCTATTAATATAGATATTTAAAAAACGATTGTATTTCAATAAAAAAAAAACACTAATAATTTACTATTACATGCATATAGGTTTTATTTAAATTTTTCATTATAATATTTTTATGTTTCCTTATTTAATTACGAAATAAATGTTATATCAGAAAAAAATTTTCGTCTGAGGCTACAAACTACTCGTCCATCTCTATTATGAGTGTCTCAGCGTCCCGAAAGTGAATCCGGCGAAGGTGTTCTTTCAGTTTGGGGAATGCATGGAAGTCACTAGTGGCCAAATCTGGAGAATAAGACAGTTGTTGAAAAATTTCGCCAACATTATGAATTGCGGTCGTTGAAACACATCTCCTGTGGACAGGAGTGTTGTCCTGATGAAACAGCACACCACGTTTGAGCTTTCCCTTTCTTTTTTCTTTGATGGAATCTAATTATAATCTGACCACGTGATAAAAAATCTATAAGGATAATTCCTTTGGCATCTCAAAAAACTGTGGCTACGATCTTCCCCGCAGATGTTGTTGCACGAAACTTACGAGGGGGTAGTAAACCATTGTGCCTCCATTCGATGCTGTGCCTTTTTGACTCAGCATCATAATGGTGAATCCAGGTTTCATTCACAGTAACAAATCTTGCTAGGAAGTGTTCAGAATCTCTCTTATTGATGGCCAAATTTCGTTTTGGAGTGACCTGTGTGAGACCCAATTATTTATGTAAAATAGTTTCTACACAATCTACAGAAAAACTAACAAGTCTGAACTATGAATTTCAGAGTGATTCGTCTCTTTCAGGACCATGTCATGCACCAGATCAATGTTTTCTTTGCAAACAACAGTTTTCGGCTGTCCAATAGCAATACCTTGTTCGCAGTTCTCTCTGCCAAGTTTTAAATCCCTTGCCCTTCTTGACCACCTAATAGGAAGGTGCAGATTCACTTAGTACTAACCACTCTGTTCTCAAATTTGTTCATCTCGAAAATTTGTTACTTTGTAACAATCGGCTATATAACTTAATAACGCAGTAACATATACCAACTAAAATTCATGTAACATCGCAATTACTGTCGCGAGGAAAAAGATCGGGACAGTGTCAAAATCGTTATGTCAATTTTCCTTATTTTTTAACATTGTAATTTTGCTCACGACAGTAATTGGCAATTAGGTGACATTAGTGACAACTGTGAATCTGAACGCCATCTATGTCAGAAACGATAATATATGAACTGCCCTTGTATAATTATAGCATGATAACAGCACTCTAAACTCCAAAACCAAAATGCTTTAGCAGTGGACACCAACTTTGACGGAGTGCATGGTTTCTTACTTAAAACATTCTAGAGAATTCAAAAATGTATGTTCCATTTAAAATATTAAATTTGAATTTCCAGCAATAGAAAAGTCTAATATAAATGAAAATATTTTATTCACATAGTAAAGAAAATAAACGCCTGAGGCCTCCGTTATACAATAAATATACAGGATAACAACTTGAACCACGAAAGCCTATTGATAGAGGAAGGTAGTGGGAAGTAAAATTAAATGCGTCCATTTTAGTATTGTCAACTGTTTGTATGACAGAAATGTCAGTCATTATGTCAAATACTATGGCAAATTATGAAACCACTTTATAATAGACAACCTAGATTTCTCAAAAGTTAACAGGAATTAAACATTTTATAAAGGATTGAGATCGCCGGTAAATGAAACCGAAATTTTTTTTTAAGGACTTGTGGTTTTCGAGATTTTTTGAGTTGAAAGATGCCCGAGGAAGCCACGTGACCAAAACGCTGCGTGACGTAGAAACGCTCTAAACGTTACCGGTGTAATTTGTAGGTTATATCGTTGATTGAAGGAATACATAAAGATGCGCTACCTATGACAGTTGACAGAAATTTATCCCATCAAATGGAGATTTGCATTTGGCATTATATAGGATCTGAAATTGCTGTCAACTGTCATAGGTAGCGCATCTTTATGTATTTCTTCAATCAACGGTTATATTCAACACTTTAATCTCTTTAATCTATCCTGTTGGGGGATACTAAGGCATGAATTATTATTATTAACGGGTCGATGGCCGCAGTGGTTAGGCGGCTGACTATTGTTGTGAGAGAACGATAGGTGCCGGGCTTCAATTCTCTGGAGGGACGGTGACATTTTTCCAGAGAGTTTAATCCCGGATCGACTTTCCATTCGCTGTTGGGAGCAAAGTGATTAACAGCGAGGCATCATAAAAGGCGATATGATGCTGTCACAAAGTCATTTAAACATAACTTACACACACTAAAACTACACCGCAAGAGTTGCAGTGATAGCCAGACAAGTAATACAGCTTACGGAGTCACTGCAACTAAGCACCCACCACACATAAAAAAAAAATTATCTTGACGAAGTAGGTAGGTTAAAATGGGGGACAGTGAAAATATCTATTCCTTCAACGGAATTTTATATAAGGTTGTGGAAGATAAAACGTGCATAAGTTACTTCAAAAAAAATTGAAAGTTTCAGTTTTTCTTACAGTTTTTGGTGTGTAAATACCAAATACAGATAACTGACAGTTCGACTGAAACTGAGATTGAACGGAAAACTGATTTTAATACAATACTACTTGTATAGGTTAGGTACTTGTAATTACATCAAAATGATCAGTGCAGCAATATCCTGTAGTCTTCTCTGACGAAGGTACATCTCTCCTGATGACAGTGAACCATTTTTTTCTTATTGTTACATCCCTGGAGATTGTGATGAACTTTTTATCAGGGGTTTTCACGGTGGAACTTTTACACATTGGCACTGCACAATACTTGTATGATACAGACATTTTAGTCAAAACAAAAAAATTGTCTTCAAAAGTTCAAAATTAAAGTTTAAAAAGTAAAAAGAAATCGTCCAAATACAATAGATTTCGATAACATAAATTGACATCTATGACTGACATAATACACATCATACGTCACAGTTTTTAGTTCACGTAAACGCCGCGTTTTGGGAGAGCGCTGTAATCGTGCTTCTTTCTTCCCCGATTTCTAGGTGAAAAAATATATTTTTTCGTCTGGGAATAAAAAGAATGGCTATTTCTCATGATTATTTTTAAATTTAAAGAATAATTACAAAGTACATAGGTTGTCTATTTGCACTTTTTCATTAATTGTGTATTCCAGGATAAACTTTGATGGGTCGGTAAAGTAATTGACATAACCACTGACATTTCTGTCATATAAAAAGTTGACACTAGTAAAATGGATACATTTAATTTTAACTTCCACCACCCTCGCGTATCAATAGGCTTTCGTAGTTCAAGTTGTTAGTCTGTATACAGTAAATTTAAGGAATTTTTAATAAAATTAGCGAAACTATTTTGCTCTATGATACTGCCAGTCATAACAAAAGGCTCAAAAAAATGAGCAATTATTGGTTGATCGGCAAGAAGAGAACCTTTTAAAAAGTGTGCCTCTAACTTAATGCAAATGCTAACGGAAATAAACCAAACGCTATAAAACATGAATGGCAGCATTAATCAATATTCTATTTATTTAATATAACCTTATTCTTGCAGACAAAAGGACAAAAAAACTTTATTTTAGAAGAAAATTTAAAGTTTGAAAAAAAAATCTGATTGTTGGATTAACAATAGATCGACCAGAATCCCGTGGCAGTTGCGCTTAAGTCAGAGGGGTGCCGAGAGCGCTGATACACGCTATATATTATTATTATCGTCAAATATACGCTCCACCTATATGCGGACAACGCGTCATCACTGCCACGGCATTCTGGTCGACCTATAATTAAACTTTTCAAATAAATTACATTTGATATATGAGGTTAAACTGGGACAGTATGAAAATGCTTCAAATAAGTTTAAATATAAAATGTTATCTCTAAATTTAGATGTTATATGATTATACCTCGTTATGTTTAATTAAAATAGCTCGTCAATGTTATTTGATAACATTCAACTGTCAAATGTTATTTTATAGAAATTGATGGTTTTAAAAACCATTCAAGAACGTACATATTTATTTAATTTAGCAGTGCAGTATGTTTTTAACATATGCATTAAGATTTTAATGACATTTTATGATTACTCGAATAAATTCTCTCAAAATTTAAATTTTAGACCTGCATAATATTTTCATTACTACATTTCGTACATGATTTTCGCACTTGATTACATTCTATGGAGTAAGAGTACTGTTCGTGACCACTGGCTTATTTCTGGCCAGATCCTAATTTACATGAAAATGTTGAAACTCTTCCGATCGCTAAGTCAACGAGCATCTACTTAACCCTTATCTATATCCTTATGGCATCATTCAAGCTTTTTTGTGAGTTACTAGTTATTTGACAGAATAGTAAAATGCAAGAGCTTATGTTAAAAGTTATGTAAAAAGTAACAGGTTAGTTATAGCACATTTTATGGCAACCGAACGTATTGAAAGACATTCGCCAATAATTTCATGATAAAACGATATTAATCAATGTTATTACAGCATTTATATTAGTTATAACTTATAAATCATATTTAATGGGATGGCCAAGAAAAAGAACATTAAGATTCCTGTTGTACTAGCTGTGTCCATATATCAATCACCCTCAGATTTTAACAATTGTTTAAATATAGTGCAGAAGCTATATAGAAAGTTTTTGTTGCAATGACGGAATATGGAATGCGTGTTTCTACAGCTTATAAAAAATTTAATGCTCCTGGAACCCTTGTTAGAATCCGTTTACCTGGTAAAACTTGTGATTATTATAGAAAAGTCTATGTCAAGTGCTCTTGGAGAACAAATAATTTATTGGATTTTGAGACTTAGCTAAAAGAGGTCACAGAATGTGAAGTAATCAAATTTGTTAATACTACTCCACGTCGAAAATAGTACGAGTGCTTTATGAAGCGGTACCGTATAATTAGACAGAAAAAAAATTGAATCTATAAATAATACCGAAGGTGCAGCTTTACTAGCTACCATAAGAAAATGTTTTCAAGAATCAAAATCTCTTTGACGTAAAAAGGCAGATATTTTAAATTTTTTAACAAGATCATTGCGATCTATCTCCTAAAGGAGGCTTTGATTTGATTTGATTTGATTTGGTCCCTGGTTACCGACCGGGTTTTGCTTAGTAGCGTGCCCTTATAACACCGCGGCCTGTGGCCTATTGTATTATTCGGTACCAAGTGAATTTCCTTATGTAAACAGGTTAGTCCCTTTTACTAGGTTTAGTAGCCTGTGTGGTAGGTCCTTTTCCGGTAGATCTGTCAGCTGGTTAATTGGTCCCAGCAGTGGCAGTCTCCATCGTTTCAGCGCAACGCACTCGAATATGACATGGTAGGCTGTCTCCTCCTCCTCATTGCATAGTCTACATATAGGTTCGTCCTTAAGGATGCCAACCTTATGTAGATATTTCCTTAGACAGCCATGCCACGTTAACAGGTTCGTGACTGTTCTAAGCTGTAACCGGCTGAGAGCCAGCACATCCGCCGTCAACTGCCGTGATGGCTGCCTCATCATTCGTTTGCTATGAACCTGCCCTTCAACGCTCCTCCAGTGTGCCTGGTGTGTTTTTGCAATCCACTCAGCCACTGCTCCGCGTATGGCAGTTCTGGTTATCGCCAGACCCGGTTCAGGTCCGGTGAATTTAGTTGCAGAACCTTTCCTTGCTAGCTTGTTTGCTATTTCGTTACCTGGTACACCCTTGTGCCCCGGCACCCACACCAAAGTTACCTTATTGTGTTTGGCCAGGGTTCTTAGGTTTTCCAGGAATTCCCAAGCCAGCCTCGAGGTTATCTGATAAGCTGCTAGTGTCATTAGGGCCGCTTGACTATCCGACAGGATATGAATCAGTTGACCCCTAGGTTGTGTCTCTGATGCCCTTAGAGCACATGTGTCTATTGCTAGTATTTCCGTTTGGTATACGGTGGTATATTGCCCTAGTGTCATATATTCTTTATGATTTAGGGTTTCACTATATATACCTGCTCCAGAACCTGTGGTCCTTCTTGACCCATCTGCATACCAGATTTGGGTTTGGCCCTCTGGTTTCTGTTTTCCTCTCCACTTATCCCAGTCTAGGACGACCTTGAAGGGTTTATCGAAGGAGAGTTTGGGAATCATTGTATCACTTCCCATCTCAAAGATTGGGTTTGTGATTTCAGTCGTTATGCTGGTGTGTCCTGAAGTGTTCTGGTCTCTCCAGTTTCCACCACATTTCAGTCTATATGCTGAAGGCTTTAGCCTTGAATCAAAAGAAAACAGATTGTATGGTGTATGTACATAACTTGGACAAAGATAAAGCTATGTACAACTTTAATCATCATATCTGCTGAAGATCAAATGGTTTATCCATGAAAATTTTTCAAAGAAAAAAACTATGGTACCTATCCCCTCTTTTTTATAGGCTGTATCAGTTTGAGGTAGATCCTCGAGACTGCAGTAGACGCCCTTATAAAGAGCAGTGCACTACTTTCCAACACAAAAAAAAAAACAAAGTAATCATGACAGCATAAAATTCCTGATGTGGACTTCAATAGTTTTTTATATGGATATTGATTTTCGATTTTCCTGAACTTACGTGCAGTCGAAGTTTATCATCAATAATTTATTAATGCACAAGAGAACTTTAAAAAATACAAATTTAGAGAAACCTTACACTGGTTACAACTTTTTTCAAATGTAAATGTTCGTGCAATATTGATCTCACTTGCGAGGATCCAATCTTCAGATTGGACTCTGTCATTGCATAGGTGATGAGGTTGTCCTCTTCCACCATCTTCTTCGCCGTAGAAATGTTTTTGGGGGTAACAGTAGTTAAAGAAGGGTCAGCTCCTTTTCTGTGTACCACTAACTTGCAACCTCGTTCAAATTCTTTATACCATCTATAAACAGTAGCCAATGATGATGTGAGATCGCCAAATGTCGATTTTAAACTTTCCTCAGACTCGCGCTCTAGTCTTTCTTGAAATCATAGTAAATCATTATCCGAAAGTTCTCTCGTGATAATTTGCATTTTTTCGATAACAGAAGCTTATTCTATAAACTATTTCTCAGACACTATTTATCCCAATTACACAAATTAAACTACAATTGACAGATGAAATAATACACTATTTAATAAGCAACAGTTTATAACTTAAATACGTACAGCAGCTGTTGAACCTAGATATAGGGAATGTAGCAATAACTTGCTTTTATTGAGTCTGCATCATCGAAATATACAATAATATACATGGTGTTCCATTAAAATTTTGATAACTTTGATGTGTAACTTTCTTTTGGGACACCCTGTATATTTCAAAATAATTTTAGAACGTGCTCCCAATGGACTTACACATGTTCCAACAAAAGGATTTTAAATATGTGTTACCGTTTTGTGTATATCAACCGAGGCGAATGTGGTACCTCACCCTGTATATACTTTATAACTAAATGTCTACGTGCACATTATTAACAATTAATTAATCTTTTATACAAAATATTATTTTCTTTAAGTGTTATGTCGGAAACTTAATATTCAATTGTTTTTCTGTTTTTACCATCTCTGTGATTATTTATTGGCTCATAAAGCGCAAATACCTGATTTTACAAAGTTATAAATCCCTTTTCAATCCAAAAGGTAAGAGAGCACGCACGCCCTTTCATTTGCGACTCATCATTTGTCTCTCTTTATACGTTATCAAGTTTACTTCTTTGACAACATCAATATTCATCTTTCAATTTCATATATCTGAGATATTTCTCATCCATTTCAATCAATGACTTATTACGTCTTTTCTTTGTAGATTCTTTCCAATTGATAAAATTGGCTGTTTTGCTTTAATTATTGCGCGCAAATAATTTGTATATAATAAGATCTGCCGTCAAACTATAATACAGGCTTAGGGCATAATGGGGGATTATAAAGAGGAAACTGCGGTATCATCAAGAAGCTCCCCATCGTATCATAGTGAAAATTACGACGGCGTTTATTATGTTAGCTTAGGACCATTCGAAAACGTCTAAATATTCACCTATAAATTCAACGGGGACTCCATATACGTTGCGGCTTAGAAGGTGAAATTTCCGCAAACGCGCGAAAATTTACCCCTTTATTAGATTAGCTAGTTGAATTAGGATGTGCTCGATTTGCTTATTTATCTAACCGTGTTAGATCGAAATGAGGAGGGTAACCTGAAACGAAATTACTCTTCCGTATTCAATTACCTGCGGTAAGTCTACAATTCTCCATCAAGAAAAGATAATTCCATTGAAATAGTTTTTTTTTTTAACATGTATACGTCACTGATGCTATTCGCAATAAATCTTTAACAAAAATTCCATTACAATTTATGTACTCCGCGAGAAAAATTATCCGCATGTGAAGTTTAGGATTTACAAGAATTAGATTAAAAGGTTGGTTGGTATATGGGCAGAGGATCACAAAGTTGACGCCTTGAGAAATTTTTGTCCCTTTCCGTAGACCGTAAAATTGGAGGAATCGTGACTCTATGTAAGAAAGCAGCATATCGGCACAAAAACGGAAACCTGTGGAAATCCAGAAGTAACGATGGAGTGTACAAGAGTTTAGGAATTGTAGAGGACACTATGTAGATCTTTCAGAGATGAAACCATACTAGGTGTCTATTATCATATTGTTATTAAGCAGAAACCTCAGTGTAGCTGTTAATATTTTCTCCTTTATCTTTCCAGGGATAGGACTCACGCTAATGGGATTACGAATCATAGATCATCATTGTCATCCTCTTTATATGTAGGGTGAGAGAAACCCTTAACTAATTGCATGTGGTATTCTATCTAGTTTATCAGCCAGAACATGGTAGTTGGTTAATGCAATAGCTTAGGAGTAATGATAATTTTGGTAAATAAAGCCACAAAATCGAGGTCTTCAGTTTTAAATTATTCCAGTCGATATTAGAAAGGTTAAAAAGGGACACTGTGGAGTGTTCATTAGAAATTTGTCCAAATCTTTGAACAGAAGTTGGAGTAAAATCAGTATCACCCTGTATAACACGCTACATGCTACGAAGAACATACAAATTGGATGATCGATGATTGGAGCCATGTTCTGTTGACGGATGAAACCAGAATAAGTCTGAAATCATCATAGTCGAGACCGAGTGTGGCATAGATCAAGAAAAAGATTTTCTGCCTGCATTATATCCTTTGGTAGTGGGCCTGGAAAGTTTTGGAGTGAAATTTGGTTTGACGCCCGTACAGAATTTGTTACCAGACACACCAAATGCCAATAAATACTGAATTTTATCGAGAAATGCGTGCTTTCCGCTCATTTTTTTTTAATGTGTGGTGGGTGCTTAGTTGCAGTGACTCCGTAAGCTGTATTACTTGTCTGGCTATCACTGCAACTCTTGCGGTGTAGTTTAGTGTGTGTAAGTTGTGTTTAAATGGCTTTGTGACAGCATTATATCGCCTTTTATGATGCCGCGCTGTTAATCATTTTGCTCCCAACAGCGAGTGGCAAATCGATCCGGGATTAAACTCTCTGAAAAAATGTCACCGTCCCTCCAGAGAATTGAAACCCGGCACCTATCGTCCTCTCACAACAATAGTCAGCCGCCTAACCACTGCGGCCATCCACCCGATCATGTGATACAATATACATGCGCTTGAGCAACTCCAAGCTATTAGTTGACCTGATTAAAGCTTAGAGCTGTCAAAACGTTTATACATGTGTGGCATACAACTGTTTTTCGCCTGCTTTCATACTTTGAATTAAATGGACGTAGAATTGAAGATTAAATGTTAATAATTTTGAAAAATGTCGAATTACACAAACATGGTGGTCGGTTAGCTTCCGCATTCTTCCGGGAAACATTAATTTAACCTATAAGGATCAACAATTGAGTACTAAATCTGAGAGAAAATAACGTGAGGCGTTTTCTATTACTTTCTGCGCGGTATTTATTCATTTTCAGATATAGTAGGCGCAAAAAAAATTATTCCGCTTTTATAGAGCACAATTTTGTTATTGTTATGATAATGCTCGATCAGATGTAGCAAGAACAGTTTGAGACTATATGCATGACAACAATATTCAGGCGATAGACTGTCCAGCATAAAGCACAGACTTGAGTTCTATTGGACATATTTGGGATGCCATAAAAACCAAAGTGAAAAAATCTATAGTTGTGTTGTCCTTCCCTGCTATTCATAAACTTTTCAACGGCTTTAGAGCAGTTCTTCGTAGAGATTAAAGAAACCTCGAACATTTGATCCTGCTTTTTTCTTTTGCTTATCGAGTCAATGAGAGATATTTAAGTCAACAAAATCAAAGTCGATAGGTTTGAATTTTTCTTTCATCCACATCAATGGTCAAGGTATTGATCCTTACTGAATGTGCTTTTCAACTATCCAGTATGTCCGCAAAAGCTAAGAAACAAGACATTTTTATCTTTCGATATAGTCTCCTCGAAGATCAATGCACTTTTGCAAACGGTGCTCTCAAGTCTCTTCAAGCCGTCGGAAAAGTAGGTCTGCAAAATAATCATATGTAGTGGCCTCCTCATTTGAGGAAAATCTCTTTACTGTCAGCGACTTTTGTAGATTTGGGAATAGGAAAAGTCGCTTAGGCTAGGTCCATTGAATATGGAGGATGAGAGATTAATTCGCAAGCGTGGTGGAAAAGCACGTTTTCCGCTGCAAACGAGGCCGTTTCTCCTTCAATACTGCATTGAATCGGGTCAATAAATCGCTGTAGTATCGCCCGTGATCGTCCTTCCTTTCTTCCGATAGTCGATGAGGATCACAGCTTAGAAATCCCAAGAAATGGTCACCATGACCTTTCGGGTCTTTGCTTTCTTCGGAGTTGATTCGCCTGGAAAAGTCCATTGCTTTGGCTGTTCCTTGGTGTTCGGTATGTAGTGGTGGATCCAAGTCTCATCCACGGTTACGAAACGCAAGAATAAATCTGTTGGATTGCGTTGAATCCTTGCCAGACACTCCTCCGAAACGGTCATCCGATTTCAGCGCGCCGAAAGCTTTTTCATGTCCAAAATTTCGTGTAGGATATGGCCAACACGTCCCTCTGAGATGCCTGTTGTCTCTGCTATCTCTTTCAGCTTCAATTGGCGATCGGCTAACACGACATCATCCAGAAGCTGATGGTCGAAAATGATGGAATAGATCCGCCATGAACCTCCAGCAAAATATTTCGAATTTCGGTGGCCGTTTTCCCAGCGATCCAGAAGTGATTTATCACTGCACGAAATTCCATTTTATCGATTGTATCACCTGACTTGCTACACAAAACACACTCTTAAACAACAACTATTGACAGTAGACGTATGAAATTTTGACAGTTGCTATAAAAAAGGTTGCCCTTACTGACTAACAAATCCACTTCTTATCCACTTCAAACTTCGTGCGCCATCTCTTGCCGATTCCGGAATTTCAGGTCGCCCTCGTATTGCATTCCAATATCTCATTGCCTGCGTATGTGTTGTATGACTACTGACAGTTACATTGTCAATAGAAATATGAATAAAGTGAAATATCTTTATGAAGCTCTCATATTGCTTCGTTCATGGCTGCACATACAATGTAACTTATAACTTGTCATCCGGTAATTTCTAGTCTACCGACGTATAAAAGGAAAACATTGTTTACACAATTGACAGTTGAAATTATTTAATGTTGGTACCAACAAAGGAACTTTTATTGCACCATAATTAAAATTCATCTCTATTATTATTTATTTATTATTTTCCATATTTTTTCAATTAGCTTAATAAGTCTAACAGAGAAGTTGTAAGCGATGGTGATCGGAATGTTATTTTTATTTCGTCTGACCTCTCGGGAAAAACCTCATTTTGAAACACCAAAGCGTAATTTCACGCATTAGATACCTAAATAACTGCCGCAGACGTATTTTATATGGAAAGTTTTTTATATTAAAAATGCTAAGCTATTTATTTTATTTCTTTTATTCGCAATAAAACTGATTATGAGCTGGCTCGATAAAATACAAACGAAACGTATAACAAAGAATTCTTTTTGTTAGTAGTAATGAATGCGATTATATTCAAATTTAAAATCTGGCTTGTCATAATTAAACATGTACACAACAATGAATTTTAAATATTCACGCTTATTACTTGCACGTATTTCTCGCTATCTGCTTAAATCTTGACTTACAGTCTGTACACTAATTGTAATTGATTATAACTTTGTATTATGGTAGAATTTATGCTACGTAAGCTTTTAATATAATTTTGGGTGGTTGGAAGTTTTAGATTATCCTGTTATAAAGAGAAATTATTCTTTGCTACTATAAAGAAAATACATCTTTGTGGCTTTGTTTAAAAAAAGTATAATTTATATCAAAAAAAAAAGATCGCAAATCTAGGGTTTCAAACGACCCTACTTTAATTAATTACGAAGGCTAACCTGTATCAATCCAAGTTTCACTTGGCAATCGTTATTTCCTAATCTAGGAAACTTCAACTACGCTTCACGTAATGAAAAATTATGCGTAAATTAAATTACATCATTTTTATTTCCTTTTAGCGACGTTGCCCGAAGCTTTTCCATCTTGTCACTTTCTAAAAGGTTTTCTTAAAATAAAAATGCAGTATGTCGTTTTTCTCCTCAATGATTGTAACAGTTGTTTTACATTCTCAGCACAGTGATATTGAAACACCGTTACTCCGACGATAAGAAGGGTTTTCGTTTTTGCTCATACAAAGTTTAACTAAAATTATTGATACTAATTTAGAATATGGCTCCTCATTGATAAATATGAAAAAGTGAAAATTGACATTGATCGCCAAGGAGAATTTTTTCCAATTTCTCGAATAAGTTTTGGAAATGCCTATGACTAGCGCAATACTAAGAACTGTTGCTGCCTGTTTCAATGTGAGCCACAGTGTGATCAGAAGAGTTCAAATACGTTTTATTGATACTGGATCTGTCCAACATAGACACGGCAGAGGGGAAATCGCAGTACAACAGTCAGACAAGACCGCTTTATTACGATTCAGTGTCGAAGGAATAGATTTTTTACTGCAAGAACACTCCAATATCAGTTATTCTCATTCACTCAAACAGTACGAAGAAGGCTCCATGCTCCATCTTCTAAAAAATGCCCATTGTTGACCAGAGCCCACAGAAGAAGAAGGCTAGAGTGGGCACAACAACATGCAAATTGGAATGTTGAAGATTGGAGTCGTTGTTTATTCAGTGACGAGACCAGAGTGCGTCTCCATAGCTCAGATGGAAGAGTTAGAGTTTGGAGAAACAGAGTAGAACGCTATATTGAGAACAACGTGAGTTACTATCAAACTTATGGAGGTGGTTCAACTACTGTTTGGGGAGGTATTTCTGCGGTTCGTCGTACTAAATTGGTTATGCTTGGAAATGCTACAATAAATAGTGTCAGGTATCTTAATGAGGTATTACAATCTGTAGTGTTGCCATTTACTAATAAAGTAGGCGATGGTTTTTTGTTTGTTCCTCATAGAACAAGACAAATCAATGCTTTTTTTGAAGAGTACAATATTACGCACATGGATTGAGCAGCGAACTTTCCAGATCTTCATCCCATAGAGAAAATATGGGATTACCTGAAGAGTGGATTCAAACAATCACCATCAGCTCCGAACTGCCGTTTTAGAAGAATGGCAAAATATTCCTCGGCATTACATTTGGACTTTGATTTCTAGCATGTCAAGATGTTGCCAGAAGATCATAAGAGCTAGAGCAAACTTTTCTGTAATACGAAATTATAATTAAAATTCTTCGCCCTAAAAGTGTTTCCTAGAACTACATACCTTCAATTAAGCGAGAAGATGCTGCTCTAAAAGTAGTAAATTGTTATTTATATATGTTCTTGTAAGTGCAGGTAAATCGACAGGATATACAGAAACTTCCTCGATAATCAAATTATCATCAAAAGCCAAGTTATGCATGTAAGACGTCAGAAGCTCTTGTAAAGCGAAGAATGTCTGGAATATTTTTTAATTTGACATAATATAGGTTCCTAAATGTATTTTAATATCAAACAACAATGTTGACCTTTGTTGGCATTTAACCTATAGAATCCCTTTGGGCATTCTTCGTTTTATTTAACTCGGTAACATTACTTACAATTTATACATTGCAAGAAAATACCAAGGACATCGTTCACGTAATTCGAAAACACAAGATGCCTTTATTCAGAACTTAATATATTAAATTGGCTTTTATTACATATATGTACATAAACTTTTTATATCTCTTTAGATTACTAATCTTAGAAGTAGCTTTCTTCAGTCGAAAAGCTTTTAGCATAATTCGATTATAACTGATTCCATGCAATCATTAAGATCGTCAATAAACGATTAAACTTTTGTTTCATGCATCAATCGCACATTTCAAACGATTTTTCATCGATTTAACTAATTTTTGTGTAGTATTTTGGTCAATAGTGTTTCATTCTTCTATCAAGGCTTTCTTCTGTTCTGTTCTATTAGTTATACAAGGTTTTTTTATATTTGTCTTTAATATCGCCCAAAGGTGCTCAATGAAATTTAAATCCGGCGATTGTGCTGGAGTATCTAAGACTTTGAGGCAGTTGTATAACAACCAAGATTTGACCCTAAACGCTTTAGGTCTTGGTAATAAACAAATATATTACCAACATCTAGTTTTTCTGCGCTTTTTCTCAAGTTATTTTGTAAAATATTCAAATAAATGAATTGATCGATTTTGCTATCTGCTCAATCGCAAATCCGCAAGCACAGAAACGGTAAGACGTATGCTAAGATCTAACGGTCTTCACGGTAGAAGCGCTAAGAAAGAACCATTTATTAGTAAGAAAAATATTGGTAGCAGATGTGAGTCCACCAAAAAGTACTTCAACAAACTAGATACGTATTGGGACAATGTTATATTTTCGAATTAATGTAAATTCAAAATTTTTGCTTCCGATGGTCACCAGAGGGGCTGGCAAAAGATACAGTGAAATATGGTAGTAGAACTGTAATGGTATAGGGATGTATGACGGCATCAGAGGTTGGTTGTTTTTTTTGATAGCAAAATGGATCAATTCATTTATTTGGATATTTTAAAAAATTACTTGAGAAAAAACGCAGAAAAACTAGGTGTTGGTACTATATTTGTTTATTACCAAGACAATGACCTTAAACATAAAGCGTTTAGAGTCAAATCTTGGTTGTAAAACAACTGCCCTAAAGTCTTAGATACTCTGGCACAATCACCGGATTTACGAGGGAGCGTTTTTATATTCGCGGAATGAGCGGGTTGTAGGGGGGTGATTAGGCGCATTGGGGGCGTAGCCCGTGCAGCGACTCATAATTAGTATAAATACGAAGTTTCATTGTTATTAGACAGTTAGTCTTTGAGCTATCGTCAACCAAGTAACATAATCAGGAGTGAAGGAGTTCCTTACCAGGCAAGGAAAATCAGTCGCGACCATAATGAATGAGATGTCATTGGTTTACGGCGACTCTTGTCCAGGAAAAACCATGGTGTACAAGTGGCATAGTTTATTTAAACAAGGAAGGGAATCCCTTGAAGAAGACCCGAGGCCGGGCAGGAGCATTGAGGTGACCACGCCAGCACTTATCCAAAAAGTTGAAAAAATTGTACTCGAAGATGCTTGACTAAAGAAGAAACAACTCGCAGAAATGGTTGGAGTATCCGATACAACAATTTTTAATATCCTACACGATCATCTCGGCATGTCTAAGGTCAGCGCAAGATGGGTGCCGAGAATGCTCACGCCGCCGCAAAAACAACAGCGCGTAGAGTGTTCACGTGCATTTTTGGACCTCTGTAATGAAGACAAGGATGGTGTATTGAGTCGAATTGTTACTGGAGACGAAACTTGGGTTCATCATTATGAACCTGAGTCCAAACAAGACTCCATGCAGTGACATAAAAAGGGCACAGCACCTCCCAATAAATTTAAAGTGTCACAATAAGCTGGGAAACTCATGGCAACGGTATTTTGGGACTCGGAAGGAATATTGTTGATTGATTATAAAGATAAAGGTGTTTCTATAACCGGAGAATATTACGCTTCAATATTAGAGCGACTAAAAGAAGCCATTAAAGAGAAAAGACGGGGAAAATTGACGAAAGGTGTGCTGCTTTTGCACGACAACGCGCCCGTCCACAAGAGCCGCGTTGCGTTAGCTGCCCTGCATAAGGTGGGCTTCGAAATTGTGAATCACCCACCCTACAGCCCAGACCTGGCCCCAAGTGATTATTTCCTGTTTCCGAAAATGAAAAAAGAGCTGCGGGATAAAAAATTTACTGCCGATGATGAAGTCAGGCAGTTTCGGCGTATTTTGCAGATAAAGAGAAATCATTTTTTTATGAGGGTATAAATAAATTAATTGAAAGATGTGAAAAATATATTGAAGAAGAAAATAATTTGGTTTTTTTATTTCCACCACTTATCCCCCATTCCGCGAATATAAAAACGCTCCCTCGTAAATCCCATTGAGCACTTTTGGGCGATATTAAAGACAAATATAAAAAAAACGTTGTATAACTAATAAAACAGAATTGAAGAAAGCTTTGATAGAAGAATAGAACACTACTGACCAAAATACTACACAAAAATTAGTTAAGTCGATGAAAAATCGTTTGAAATGCGTCATTGATGCGAAAGGTCATACGAGGTACTGGTGAAATTTTATTTTTGGTAGTTGTTAACTATTATGAGAAAACCGAATCATCTGTGAGTTTGATAAAGTAGAATAGAAATACTTTTGTTAAATTTATGTTCTATTGGATTGTAGTTCTTTTTTCAGATATGTTGTATGTAAGTACATACATATATAAACTAGTAATAGCAATTAAACATAATTTCATCCGAACAAAGTACATATATGTATATTTATACAATTAAACGATTTCCAGCCAAGTTAAATACAATTACAAAGTATTATTATATTCTATTAGGCCGAATCATTTTGTGACTAACTGTATATGTTCTATGGAAGATATGCTCTTCTTAATTAACTTAGAAACAGTAAACTCATTCAGTATAAATTACGAAGGATTTGTTTGTCTTCTCTTCTTTAACTACAAAGTTGAAGATATTTCGCACAGTACAGCATAAAACCTAATTAAACTTTTTCGCTACACTCCATTTAATGGTTATCGAAACAGAAACCGTGAAACTCCAGTAGAAACTTGAAAATCGATCCTGACCATTCGAAGCATCAGCTAAAAGAACTCGGAAAGACATTCTAACCGTTACTCAGATATTCATCTAAATAGTTTTCACGGTAGATACGGATTTTACAATATTGATTGCTGTTTGCGTTCTGCTTTTTTAGCATGAAATCCTTGGGGACCGAAAGTCACGCCTCTGTTAAGCGGTATTTGACTCACCATCCTCGAGAGTCGGTAACTTTGCCGCGAATGTTATTAATGCTGGTAGAGGAGAGAATTCCCTTTTAAATGCTCGGCTAACGTTCGTTCAGGCATTATTTTCGCTGTGTGGGATCGAGCTGTCTGTTTAAGTTTGTTACAGGTTATGATGGCGTTCTCGCTGCCTCCAGGAATTTGGATAGAATTTGTAATGCCGATTGAATCGTTTACTGATTTATTCGTATTCTGCGTGGTTACTGTGTCGAAGATGTGACATTTTATAAGGGTGAAACATCGTAATGTTCCGAAAAGTATCGATCGATAATTATGAAATGAATTAATGATAAGATGGTAAGCGTTCGGTATACGAATTATGATAGCTTATTCTCGTAAAGTTTGAACGTCTCTTTATTTACAAAGACAATACTTAGTTGTTTTCATTCTTGCATATCTCATTGATTTATTTAAACAAAAGTTAGTTAGGAGCGGGTTTTAGCAAACTTCCTGATTTTCCTAATCATCGATTCGATATGGAGTTTTCTATTATGTATGTCCCATGCCACGTTAACAATATTGCAAATATCATTTTGGAAGTTCTGTATAAAATTGATGGTATAGTCGAGTATAATTTTTTTCGTGAACTAATTTAGATTGAAATTATTTCACCCTTTCAGAATGTATGGAGAAGTAAGTATATTTTAATCCAGCCCTTTTTTATTTTGATTTTGTCACTGAAGCTACTTAATACATCATATTGGTGTTTGAAACACACACACAGTTGTTTTATGACAAAAGATGGCTTCTATAACCTCTTAAGTGTGCACCATTGCTAACTCTACTATTGGAGCTAGAAAGTTGGTTAAATGGGCATATTATTATCGCGTTTCATTGAAACTGTCTTTTTTTATGTACATATATTTCATTGCATCTAACCCTCATAATACCGTGGGGTCACTGAAGACCCCATTTAAGATTTGTGATTAAATATCCTTGTAACGATTATTGCTAAAATTGTCAAGAAAATGTACTTTTGACGTGAGGATGTTTTTAGAAATTTTCTAGAAAAACAAAAGTTTCACAGTTAAGTGACTTAATTACATATTTATCCCGGTGCATTCTACGGTTGTGTGCAGTAGTTTTGCCGTAATTCCCTGGTTTGTTTGTATTAAATTTTTCGGTAGTTCCCCGATTTCTCTATATTTGTTAGACGGTACTTCCCCTTTCTTTACCTGCGTTTATCACGTGCGTGCATTACTCATATGCTGTGTGATTGTGGCTGGAAGTAGGTCGGTTCATATCGGTGACAAAGATGGGGACGAAACATTATTGAGGTGGCTTAGAGAATGTGAAAGTGATGACGCTAAGGAAATCGCCACTGTCGATGGCGATGATGTTAGTGATAATGATGAACAGAATTTCGTTGAAGAACAGTCAGCCTTACGATTCTGAAAATTATTCCGACATAGAGTCTGACGTAAATGAAGAGCAGAAGTCAACATAATAATTCTTACATATAAGTGATTATGTTTTCAAAAGTAACGTGATCATTTATTTTAGTTATATTGTAGATCAAAGAATAAACTGGAAAAATGAATGAATGAAGCATGGAGATTCATGGCAAACTGTAGATGACAAGGAGTTGCTACGATTTATTGGGTTGTTGATACTGACAGGAGTTTATAAAGCTCACAATGAAGGAATTACAAATTTGTGGAATCTTGAAGGTGGACGTCCTATTTTCAACCAAACTATGAGTCAAAACAGGTTTGCAACAATATCTCAGAGTCTGCGTTTTGGTAGTGCTGAAGCTAGACGAAGCACTCGAGATTCAGATAAGCTATCACCAATCCAAACATGTTTTTAATTTGTGGTTACCTACACTTCAAGATGCCTATACGCCTTATGAAAATATAACTGTGAAAATATAACAGAAGTCTGGTATAAAAATTTGGGCAACTTGTGATAGTACGTTTACAACTGCCAAGTCTATAGTGGAAAAACAGGCGACCAGCGTGAACGCAATCAAGATAATGTGTGATCTTAGAAATGGTTGAGGGTCCGAAAAAATCAGGTCGGGATGTGACCACAGATAATTTTTTTACAAGTCTTGAACTAGCAAGAGAATTAGAAACGAAGGATCTTACATTCCTTGGTACAATTAGAAAAAATGAACCAGAACCGTATCAAGAACTGGTAACTCTACATAGCACACAAATATACTCCACTAAATTTGGATTGCAAAACTAAGCAATGTTAGCATCTTACTGTTCAAAAACAGGAAAAATTGTTAAATTATTATTAACTATGCATGACACCGGCGAAATTAGTGAAAATGAAAAGAACAAACCACAAATAATAATTGACTATAATATCACAAATTCAGATAGATAGATAATAATATAATATATAGATATGATATCCAAGTAGATACATTTGACAAGCTAATTCGAACATACATACACAGTAAAAAGACAAACAAGAAGATGGCCTGTAACAATTTTTTATGATACTATAGATATTAGTGCCTAGAAAGCTTATATTATTTGGTATCCCCAAAATAAAGATTGCCAAAGAAAACAAGGATACAAACGCAGACAATTCCTATTACAATTAGGAAAGCAACTTGTATCTACAGAAACAGATCCAGTAGAACCATCTACTTCCCAGGTTCACTCACGAGAACCTCGTAAACTCAAACATGGGAGGTGTCGGAAGTGTCCCAGGAAAGTAGACAGAAAATACTCAAATACATGTCGTTAATACAATCGCTTCATATGTAGTAATCACACCATCCTTGTTTCTATATGTCAAGTCAAAGAAATGTAAAATTTTTAAAAATACATTATAATAAGTTTATAAAATTTGTTAACAATTCATTGCATTCAATAGTTTTTAACTTTCTAAAATGTAATACATTTTAAAATAAAATATACCCACAAAAATTTCATAACCGCTGAGGCAAAGAGCTTTGGGGTCACAGGTGAACCTTCCGGTATTACTTAACACTAAAAATTTTTGGTATTATGAGGGCTAAATTCTGTATACAAATTTTTCATACATCATTAAGAAAGGATAGTTTATATTTGAAAAAAGCAAACTAGCTATGAATTACAATTTGGTCTGTTTATATTACATCTACCTTAGTACTAACAATAAGTTTTCTGTCATTGTAAAAGTTAATCATTTTAAACATAGGGATAATGTTTACGCATTTAGAAAAATAGGATATGTTAGAAGTATACATAATATGTAGAAAAAATGGAAAGCGAGCTGATGGATATTATAACCAGAAATATCCTGAACGCAATACCCCGCATCATAGATATTTTTAAAGTTTTATAGAAACTTTAGAACAAATTAAGAGGTTTGCAAGAAGAAACAAACGAACGAAGCTACTTATATTAGCTGAAGAAACCGAAATTAGTATTTTGTCTTATTTCCAATCGCAGTCAAAAATTCTACCAGATGCAGAGATTACACTGTCATTAATGCAGCAATACTAGTCACGGAAATTCCGACTGCTTTAGTTATATTTTGAGGACTGATGAGTGTAACTTCTCGTTCTAATATAAGCGTTGATATGATACGATCTGATCCAGAATTGTAGAAGTTCTTATATCTTAACCGGACACAGTCATGTTAAATTGATGACTTATATTCTTAACCGACACAGTCATGTTAAATTGATGACGGAAATAGAAAACTTCGTCGATAAGTTCAATTTGTTAGTCCGTTTCTAACACGATCGTGTACTAGCTTATAATTATCACGGTGCACAGGGATTACTGGATAGATTAATTGGCAATCATTGGATCGGTAGAAATGCGCTAATTTGGTAGCCACCACGACTACCAGACATGACACCGTTGGATTTTTTTTTAATGGAAATCGGTAAAAAATAAAATATATTCCATTACTAACACAATTGACAATATTGACGTACAAACTATTTTCAAGGCAACTCGCAGTGTTTACAAAAGATTAGTGAAGTTTGTTAAGCAAGAGAGTTTTTGAACAATTACTATACAAACTAAAAGAAGAAGCCTTCGATATCATTTATATTCAGTGTTCATTTTTATAGCGATGATAAACGCATCCGTTAAGGTGACGTTACACAGTTGTGCGGGAAGTTTAAATTTTCCTCATTTTTAGAGTATCGTAGATTTCTAAACGTGCAAGAATATCGAAATTATTATAATTTCTATAAAACTATAACTGCATTAGGCAGTTGCTGATTAACAAAAAAAAATTGGAAGACCTGTAATAAAAAAATTAGTAAAAATTACTTGACGAAGTAAGACTTTTTTAACGATATCTCTTAATCATAACCTAGATATATACATGTAGTTCCATAAAAAAGACAAAGTAGCTAGAAATATAATGTAATTAAAAAATGTATGGTATTTTCTTAGTAAAAGCTCAATAATATGATGCCGAAGGCAAATGTACATGCAAGAAGTTCAGCGATTGTGCAACAGATGACGCTCATTAAATGTCAATAGGTTTGTTCCTTTTAGACGTTTACAACACGACGCCTGCAGTGATATTCGAAACTCGCTCTTACGACAATGCAAATTGAATAGGGTAATTTTATGGCGCATGATAGTGCCTTTCACTATATAAAGCAGGAAACCATATCGAACAAAGCTAATAAAATTTTCAATTGCCATAACAAAATTTAAAACCTTATGAGAAATTATTAATTATTTTCTAAATATTTTAAATTTCTAAATATTGAGGTTTACTATTAATCTAAGGCCTATTTACGTATTTTTTTTGAAAAAAATTTTGTTTTATGTCAAATTGAAATTATTTTTACCAAATTATCGATTTATACTATACTTGCAATTTAAACAGTTTAACAAATTAGAGGAAACAAAAAAGTATTTTTGTTATTAAATTATATTTTAAATATGTTTCACCAGTATGCAACAGATTACTGCAGAAAGTAATAAGTTAATAAGGATACTTAAAAACCTAAGAAGTTAAATAAAAATACCTTAATTTTTACATAAAAGGCTAGTTATGGGTAAGAAATAACACAACTTGCTTTTTTATTAATTATTTCTGGAAATATAAAAGTCTGATAAAATGTTTCTAATTTAGGAACTATTTCATTATTGATATAATAATAAATTGAATTGTTTGTTCTACAAACGTTTTATTGATATGTATACTGGTACAGGTAGGTACCTACTTTTTTAATTTGAATTAATCCATTATTAGCTATAAGATCTAGAAAAAGTTAAATATATTAGACCGAAATTTCAAAAAATTTATATATAGGACTGAATATCATATTTTCCTTTTTGCCCGTCGTTCCTGCATTTTCAAAAGTCTAGGGTTTTTATAAAGAATACATTGGCGAAATGATGTATTTCTTGCTCTTCTATCCATTCTGCAAATCCTGAAAAAATTACTCTACACTACTCTATGCATGTACCTAATTCTTATGCTAGCAAAACCTTTAGTAAATTGATAAGCTATCGCAGCATAAAATATTTATATAATAATAATATAATAATATAATATATTTTTATTTACACTAATAACAATAATAGTAAAAAATGATAAAAATGCTAACAAATAAATCTCTTGCGAATTCTTGCAAGACTAGAAAAACCAACTAGCGAACAGTAGAAATACAATTTGGTACAATACGGATTGATACCACATTGATACTGATGCACAACTACATGGAGTAAGGAAACTTTCGAGAAAACGAATATGTAATTTTTACCCCAATGTATTCATTGCTCGCTCTACCCTTTCCTAATCCAATACAACTGACAAAGATAAACCGAAAGTCTGATTATTCAGGTAAATCCAAATACAAAGCAAATAAACTTATAGTACGGAATTAAATCAAGGTCATTAAATTGAAACGGAAATTTGTGATGTGTATAGAAATATAGTACTCTATCCGAGCCATCTATGTTTCAGTTGCGACATAAAATACAGTTTGAACGATATGATGAAAACTTTAGGCGCGGAAACGTCCTCTTAAGAGTAGGGCAGGCATCGCATTTTCTGCGATGAGTTATACACATCAGATTCCAAAGGCGGAGAAGGGTGGACACAATGCATCGAATGCAGAGGATGGGCCCATGAAGATTGCTGTGGAGCAGAGGAAGAAGATTTCTTCCTCCGAGTGCCGAGACACTTAACATTTTTTCATGTAATATTGTTGTAATTGCTTCAACTTTTTATTAAGCAATGTTTAAAGCCCAATTACATAAATAAAATAATTGTTTTTTAGAAAAGTTTGACAATCTTCATTTTTCCATAAGGTTATCATGTGTACCCGGTTTTACCCTACCGGTAGGGCAGAACCGGGTGATTTGACTTTTTTAATTTACAAATAAATTTAAAAAAAACTTAAATACTTATGGCATTTTAAAGTTTGTGTATGTATGCACAGATATTTAAAGGTTTTGTGTGGAACTTTTCATATGTTTTAGTAGTAAATTACAGTTTCCAGAAGCCACCAAACCTTAGCTACTCGGTTCTGCCCTACTCTCCCCTATATTTTGAGGACTGATGAGTATAATTCCTTGTTCTAATATAAGCGTTGATATGATACGATCTAATCCAGAATCGTAGACTTTTTTTATCTCAGATCTTTAACCGGACACAGTCATGTTGAATTGATGACGGAAATAGAAAACTTCGTCGATAAGTTCAATTTGTTCCGTTTGTCCGTTTCTAACTTCGATCGTGTACTAGCTTATAATTATCACGGTGCACAGGGATTACTGGATAGATTAATTGGCAATCATTGGATCGGTAGAAATGCGCTAACTTGGTAGCCACCACGATTACCAGACATGACACCGTTGGACTTTTTTTTATGGAAATCGGTGAAAAATAAAATATACTCCATTAGGTACTAACACAATTGACAATATTGACGTACAAACTATTTTCAAGGCAACTCGCAGTGTTTACAAAAGATTAGTGAAGTGTGTTAAGCAAGAGAGCAATGCTTTTGGACAATTACTATAATATCAAACAAACTAAAAGAAGAAGCCTTCGATATCATTTATATTCAGTGTTCATGTTTTATAGCGACGATAAACGCATCCGTTAAGGTAAAATCAGACAAGCAATACAGATTAAGAAGTCGTTGCAACTAGCACCCACAACCACGGATAAAAAAGTTCTTTCATGTCAGGCAGACGTATAAATTCTCATTTTCTCTCTCTCAAAGCTAAATTAAAGAAAAATTTATGCCTCGCATTATCTTCTTGCACTTCTTTAACACTTTAATACGACAAACTATTGCAGAATGATACAAAACTTTGTGTTGTTCAGCCTCACAGTTATAACAATTAAGTTTCTTCCCTTTATCCTCCTCCTTCTTATTAAATTTACTCGGAGACTTGTCTTATATTTGTTTATTGGTTTTGTTTTTATCTAACCACTTTCTTACTGCATATTCATTCATCCTTTTGCTACATCTAAATCATCTCTCCTTAAAACTTTGTTGCAACATACTTTATTTCATATATCTAGCATCCTTCATTAATTATACTTTTTGTTCTCCAAACTCACAAGCTGTAGCCAATGTCTTTAACTCGATAACAAATTCAGAATATATACCTTTTTGGCACACATATATTTTTCCAATGCTGCCGTGTAATTATTCCTTCCTTCATCTTAATGGGAAGTATTAAAAATTCCAACAATTCCTTCTCCAATTGCATTCAGGAATAATGCAACTTTTACCGGATCTTCTGATTTATTCTTTCTAGATTTTATGAAAAAATAAAATCGAACGATAGAATATGAACATATGATAGTGATAAGAATATAATTGCAAAAATTTGTATAATTATAATAGAAGTGGGTTCCCATATTATAGAATTATACTCCTATAAAATAAAATACTTGCATAAAGAATAAGAAGACGTGGTTGTTTCCCAGGAATGTTATCCTGCTCTAAAAGATTTCCAGATAAAAACGTTATGATTTAATTTAAAAATGCAAAAATTGGGATGAATTTCCATACAATCAGAGGAATTTCGATATCAAAATCCCTACTACCGCCTACTTCATCTTAACAATATTAAAAATAATTCTATCTACACATTTTAACGTCTTCAAGATGGTACTAAACTTTATGAAAAAAAAATCAAACTATCAATAGTTACTAGTTACAGTAAACTTATGTAATCCGATTTGCTAACGTACAACGTTAGTTTAATACATTCGAATAGGGAACAGACATTTGAATAATTACGTAAATCCTCTACAAATGAGTTTGGGATTAGACCTGCGTGTCTAACTAGCAAAATTTGTGTGGTTTTGAATACGATACAATTTCATAGGTAATTTATGTATTGATTCAAATTTGGTTCGGTCGTTTGTATTCAACATTGTTTCCATGTCCGTTAATTTACCGTATACATATTATTTCAGATTTCAGAACATTCAGGTTGTTTGCTCATTTGCCTTCGACATTGATGTTTCACATTTTCCCGTGATACGTTTAATAACATGCCAAAGCTTTTAGAAATACGTTTATGTAATCTCCCTTTAATGCTTTTAATAGATTACTATTTCATAAAACATATTGCAGATATGTTAAATTACATATATCATTTTACTGTTTCAGTGTTACAGTAGTGCGATATTCAAAGATAATATAACGAGAACTTAATAAATAGTCGACTATTTCATTGTGATCAATTTTTCGAGTGTGCGCTAATGCCAATTTTGGTCAAGTCAAATTAGGAAGCACACGAGAAAAATTGAAACAATGTAATAGTCGACTACTTATCAAGTTCGAGCTATATTTGTTAAGATTATTTCCTAAACCAAGTTTCATAGTAAAAAATTAGCAAACGAAGCATATTTTATTATCTGTTAAGAAAAGAGAACAATAAATTATTTTGAACCAAAATTAAACACACAATTATTGTTCTCTTTTTTTCATATTCCATGCCCAGTCTTTCAAAATTTCGTTCAGTTTACTTACTCGCGTCGACTCGTCCAAAATATAGTTGCGTTCGTCACAAAACTGCGTGAACTGTCTCCAAACGCTGTCTTTACTTCTCTTTGTATTTATCGGAGTTGTCAAATCAATGTGATTATCGATAATTTCAGCCGAAATATCGCTAAATCTCTTTTTGTCGGACATTTTCACATTGACACATTTGACATTTCCTACCTATTGAATAGTCGATTTGTAATAGTCGCTGATATCAAGATCCGCGTACCTTTCACTTTCATTGGTTAATTTCAACTTCAGTTGTGATTGTGATTTGACAAAATTTAAATTTGACAGGTGAAGGAAATAATCTTTCATATTTCACAATATAGGAATATGAAATTCGGTCGGTTATAGAGAATGTTTGGATTATCTTTAACCGCCAGTAACTTTAAATGTTTAAATTGAATAGACATATAGGAGAAAAGCTGCCCTTGTATCGCAATAAAAAAAAATTATAAAACGCATGCATATTATCTAACCTTGAAAAAGCGCAAATATATACGGCAGTATTGTTGTCAAAACACATTTGCCATGTTTAAAATTTACTACCTTAGGGAGATTGAAATTTTAACACTGCGAAAAAAATTATTTTGACAGTTGAAAGAAAAAGAAGCTGATTTAATTTTTGCCCTAAACCACTATAACTGAGCATACTTATCTAATGGAAAACCGTGCAATAAACTAATGATGGGCATGCCCGTGTTTTTAAACCATCTTCTTCGAGATACGATGAAATAGTTTATATTACAAGATACGAAAGTTTACTTTTCGGTGCGAGGAAGTATTTGAATGCTGAGCTTTTGTATCGTGCTTTTGCTACTATTCTTGGGTATTATGAAATTAAGGCTGAATATTCTTGTAAAATACAGCGACCATGAAAGAAGCCTTGAGGAGACCAGACAGAAAAGAATGGTAGAAAGCATTTACTGATGAAAATGAATCCGTACTGGATTTACACGATTTTGACATAGAATAAATGAATGCAGTAACGGCATTTCTCCAACGTAATTTGAAAAAGTCTATATGTGCCTACTAGAAGGTTATGAAAGGAAAAATAAAGTTAAGCTCAAGGTAGAAGTTCTGATATAACTTTTGCAGTGCAGTCTTCTAAATCGATTTAACAAGAAACCCAGAAAGGCTCATTGGACTGCAGTAAGAAGAGTATTTAAAAGCAACAAAGGATATGAAAATCGAATATTCCAAAGGAAATAAACGCAATTTACATGAACATTATGACGCTGATTGGGGGAATGACCAAGATAGTAAAAAATCAATGGTCGGATAGATATGTATTCATATCTCAAGCAGGTCCAGTTGCATTGTGCACTAAATGTCAACGCACAGTAGTATTATCAACCGCTGATGTAGAATCAACAAATATCTTGTCTGAGAAACATCCAAACGAAGGTAAATTAATTAACATATTTTAGGACCAGAAGGTTACAACACAAGTAAAGCGTATGAAATATTCTTTCTTTCTCGTACTTTCTGATCTACCAAAGCATAACCAGGAAACTCTAACGTTTGCTATCATTTCTGACGTGTTATTGCGTTAGAAACTTCATTTTTTTATAAACTAGTACAAACAATATATCTCACGCCCGCAGCTATTGTTAATGTTTAGAGTTGGATGCACCGATAAGGTCTTTGAATTTGTTGGAGTATTGTTTGGATATCTGAATCCTTGCAATAAAGTGTAGAGCTTCATATTTAAAATGTCAAAGCTACCTCCCACCGCACGTATAAGGAGTGGTAAAGAGGGATTCATTTATTAATAAAGTTATTTGAAAGTTTCAGGTTAAAAAAGCACCTGTATGTTTTTTGTTTTGTTTTTTAATTTTATTGAGTACTTAACAACATTAAAACATTTGCATTTTTTTATATTTTGTATGGAAGAAAAAAGTATAAAAAGTTACTATTGCAACAAGATAAGCTTTAAAATATTAACGTTTTTTAAATAATTAACGTTGCCTTCACGATCACACCGTGTATGATGAAATTTTGTTTGTCGCCTACTATATCTGAAAATGCCTAATTACATCGAGCAGCAAGTAGGTTTTTGCAGCCCTGACGCCGAAAAGAAACACTTGACATCATTTCTGCTCACATTTCTTATAGACACTTATACCTATAGTAGGTACTTATTATTATCTATTATTATTATTTCTCAATCTTGCCGTTTCTCGATAGAACAGTTAGCTGGCCGTCATGTTTGACACTTCACATAATTATTAACTTTTATTTTTAATTAAAAATGTATGTAATGCAAAGTTTGAAAGTATTAATAATAAGATTATTATGTGTGTATGTGTGTGTCAAAATATTGCTCACGTCATGTTTTCAACTTTTAAATTATAATGAACATGGCTATAATAATAAATTTTAATATAATCTTTCAAGATGCGAGGGAGCGTTTTTATATTCGCGGAATGGGGGACAAGGGGTGGAAATAAAAAAACCAAATTATTTTTCTTTTTCAATATATTCACCTGCAAGACGGATACACTTTTCACATCTTTCAATTAATTTATTTATACCCTCATAAAAAAATGATTTCTCTTTATCTGCAAAATACGCCGAAACTGCCTCCTTGACTTCATCATCGGCAGTAAATTTTTTACCCCGCAGCTCTTTTTTCATTTTCGGAAACAGGTAATAATCACTCGGGGCCAGGTCTGGGTTGTAGGGCGGGTGATTCACAATTTCGAAGCCCACCTTATGCAGGGCAGCTAACGCAACGCGGCTCTTGTGGACGGGCGCGTTATCGTGCAAAAGCAGCACACCTTTCGTCAATTTTCCCCGTCTTTTCTCTTTCATGGCTTCTTTTAGTCGCTCTAATATTGAAGCGTAATATTCTCCGGTTATAGAAACACCTTTATCTTTATAATCAGTCAACAATATTCCTTCCGAGTCCCAAAATACCGTTGCCATGAGTTTCCCAGCTGATTGTGACACTTTAAATTTCTTGGGAGGTACTGTGCCCTTTTTATGCCACTGCATGGAGTCTTGTTTGGACTCAGGTTCATAATGATGAACCCAAGTTTCGTCTCCAGTAACAATTCGACTCAATACACCATCCTTGTCTTCATTACAGAGGTCCAAAAATCCACGCGAACACTCTACGCGCTGTTGTTTTTGCGGATTATGTTACTTGGTTGACGATAGCTCAAAGACTAACTGTCTAATAACAATGAAACTTCGTATTTATACTAATTATGGGTCGCTACACAGGCCACGCCCCCAATGCGCCTAATCACACCTAATTTGATATATCGAGATTTTCAATATTTTGCTGGGTGTCTTCACATACTAGTATATCTATCATCTATACTACAATCAACTATATTAAGTGGTACTTTGTATAAGTAGAATTTATTCTTTCTATACTTACATCTTCCACTGGCAAATACAACTTTGTAACTTCTAGGTATTCTGAATCACCATTAATAAAATCCTTTAAATATGCATTGTTTTCTAATTATGATAAAACTTATTACGTTTGGCTAAGTGTCGTCTTTCCGAAATGAAATTTTATTTGTTCAAAATTATTCTTAAAAGTACTATAATATGCCAACAAAACTTTATTTTGCAAGCTAATTTTAAACGTTAGCAATAAAAAGAACTTAAAAATCACGTAGATAGATTGCTACCCTTGATGAATGCCGTCGGTAGAAATGCGAAAAAACTAGCACAATATAAATATCCTCACGTATCATTAGTGTCCAAGTCTCTTCCACGTATGAGCAAAGATCCATTGCCAGTTTGTCCAGGTATAAGTGCAAATGCCCAGCCAACTTCGACTTCATCGCCGTTGAGCAGTATAGAAGCGATTTTGTTATGGAAGAAAAGCATTTAATTTCGCAAAGTGAATTGATTTATGATTTGAATTTATCGAAACGAAAAGCAAAGTTGCTTGCATCACGGTTGCAGGAATCAGGCGCTTCTACCGTTTTTCAAAATCCAAGAGAACATCTGTTTCTACGATGACGTCAACGGTTTATTTGATGTGATGAATTTATGATATGATCGAAATTAATGGCATTTGTTCATCATCGATGATTCGAAATACAGACTGAACACTAGCACCAGCACTGACTCTGCTACACTATGTAAATGAAAAAACCATCCATTCCGATTGCTCATGCACTACAAACGAAGGAATGCTACGAGACAATGCATAACATCTTGGCCAAGATAAAATATAATAAGCATCAATGGAAAATTTGTGGCGATCTAAACGTTTGAAAATTTATTCTAATTAAATCTGAAAAACGAATTGATTTACATATTATTCCAACAGGTGATTAATCTCCTGATTGGGATGCAATCTGGATTCACCAAATTTTGCTGCTTTTTGTGCATGTGGGATAGCCGTGCAATTGGCCATCATTATGTGACAAAGGATTGGTCAAGTCGTAGTAATTATTAGTCAGGAAAACTAAACGTCTCCTCTGCACCACGGGACATATTCCTGCTACCTCTTCACATCAAACTTGGCCTTATCAAGAACTTCTCTAGAACTGGATTTTCAGTTTAATCAAGTTGCTTCCCAAATTGACTTACGCAAAAATCAAAGAAAGAAACTTTGTTTAACGACCGATGAAGCGACAGCATGGGCGTCATTTCAAAGTGTTGTTCACAACTTTCTTGGTAACCGGATTTTAAGCAAATAATCCGCAATTTGTTGAAAAATTACTGAAAAGTGGAGCTCTAATGTCTCTCAAACTTCATTTCCTGCATTCACATCTAAATTTTTTCCCCCCACACCAAGATATGGCGACAATCAAAAGGCAATACCAAGGATTTTGAGATGATGGCATGATGAGCGACTATTGTTGGACTCTAATGTATGAAACGGATCACAAACAATACAAACGACTCAGTTGTACTGCTCTTCATTTCTGATTTATAACTTTTAATTAAATAAAATTTATTGTCAAAAATAACAAAAAATGACAAACATATTGCAATGAAAAAATGAATTTATTGAATATCTGCAACAATAGAACTAATCAATTACCTTAGAAACAGCTTTAGGTTGTTCAAGTCCAAAACCGTGCATACTTGTGTAATTTATCTACCCATTATCTTATTTCATCTTCTACCTACGTCCTTCTTTCTTAAAACTTGTAACTTAATATGAAATAAACTTCCATTTCCTTTTAATACTAGTTCCAAATATTTTCTGTTCCGACATTATCCACCCTGTTTAACAAATTTAATCGCTTTATGTCAGGTAAACCACCTTATGTCAAAATTTATTATTTGAAACTGTAGATTACAAGTTCTTCCTCTACAATTACATCAATGATAATTCTGTAATAATCCTTGAATTATATTTTCAATTTTATTTTGGATGAAGCTTTCGAAACAATCTTTGTTTGTTTAATATTTATCATCAAATTTTTGTATCATTCCTTATTCAAATTATTAGCATTAAGTTTTAAATCTTTATTGTATCATGAACATGATAGCGTGCTGCTTTCAGCTGTCCCCGAATAATAAATTTGGAAATAAATTTCCAAAACCTAATAAAAAAATTATAACTGAAATTGTAAAACCCGTGATACATTTATTACATTCTGTAAAAATAACTGAAAATTGAAATCCAAAACGAAAATTATGGTTTACCACCACAATCAAATTTGCTTTGAAAATTTAAAAATTCCAAACTAGAATAGTCTATGCAATGTTCATATTGCACAAGGTTAACGTAGTAAAAAAATTATCGGACAGTTTGCTATCATAGTGTTATCCAAATACATTGGCGGCAGGCGTTTAAAACGGCATCCCTTAAATAGATTCTATAAACATCCTTTAACGTCTACTTTTGAATGTTTTCTTCTCTTTTAAAATATCATTAAGTACGCTATTATAGTTCTGAAAAAAGATTTGATTCAAATCTCATTTCTTTTTCTCCATCCTCGCGTATTTTCTTTTGTTCCGAAACTCTCCTAAGGTATTTACCTTATACCTCTCGTTTGTAATTCCCCAAACTGGCGTAAAAACTTGTCACGGGCGCTTCTTATCATCTTAATAGAAAGTCGTAAATAACTCGGACGTGAAGCATTTTTCTTTCTAATTCCTTTTGATGAACTTGATTTATCATCGCAATTAATATAAGAGCTGGATTGTCGTTTACTTCGAGTAGGGTCCTGTAAGCTTTCAGTGAACACCTGATTCGTTTCCATAGCTTCGGAAATTTCCTAGTAGCATACACTGTACACAAAACGCAGCGCTTCCATTACATCGGGGAAATCAAATCAAGTAAATGTAATATGAAAAACGATGTTGTGTATGTATGTCCTTATATTATTTATCAAATTTACTTTGACATTAGTCCTGTCACAACCTCACATATTTCATGTTGTTTAGTTAAGTTTTTATTCTTATGATTGATTCTTGTTGTGACTGTTACTTGTAGTTACTGCGTTCACCTCCACTTTGTTGTGTGCTCTCTACCACCATTCATTTAAGGAGCCTTCATTTCGGTATCGAATATTTGACTCCTATAAATATTTAAATTAAGGAATTAATTGTTTTCTGTTATGAAGTAAATTTTCTTTCTTAGAGTTTAATTTGGAATTCGTTCGTAAGTCATCCATCAAAAAGGTTGATTGAACTAATAAAATGATGACCTACACAGTCGTTTCGCAGTCATATCAGTTATAACTTCTAAATTGACAAAGATACGTATCGGGTAATTAAATACTCATCGATTCAAAAGTTGTTACATCATCATTGCGTACGGGAAAAAAAAACAGAAACAGGGTTTAAAAAATAGCCAACTACACGATTCGATTCCGAGAAGAATCGATATCCTGAACAAAAGTTCTAATTAGAAATAAAAAACAATGCTATATAAACTAGAGATAGAAGCAATATGCTTTCTAAAAGTTTTCAACATTCCGACTCGATTCAAAATACAAAATTTAATTCTATTTTTTTTTCTTTAAGCAAATAAAATATCAAGGGGCAACTGCTTTGATATCGGTACCAATTTGCTGCTCACACAAAATTCTTGGAATTCTTATTCAGAAGAAGATTTTGCACGATATCTGTGTATTCCCACGAGTTTGATTGCTTTCCAACGATAAAAAACTTTTCATAAAAGAAAGAGATTAAAATATGAAATACGCTTATTAAAAAAATTATTCATTACCTGAAAGGTTTGGCAGAAGAATTTAATCAGTACTTTCCAAATGAGTAAGAGATTAAATATCAAATTAAATTGCGAATCGAAAACCTATTTGTTGTCGCTGCACGAATAGAAGAATACAAAGCTTTTATTGAAATGATACCTGATAGATCGTTGCAAGAAAAAAATTAATCAATACCGGTAATGGAAATACCCTTAGGCACTTCAACATTTACAACAGAATAGGTATACGTATGTGCGAAACGAGATTGTCAACGTATGAGCTGACAAAAAATAAATACCGCAAGCGATTTGCTACCGAACCTGAAATGAGACTCTGCAAGCCAACCAGTCAGCAACGTTACTTTTAACATTATTTTATGATAAAATAACAGGATGATGCAAGATTACAAAAATTCATAACAATTGAAAATACATTGCATTAACACAATTATCAGTTCATAATTTAAGTTTAATTCTATGTTAGATTTTTTTATTTTTTTTTTAATCTATTTGGACAGGATATTGATTTTGTATTAAGGATTTCTAGAACTTGAGGTGAAAAGGGGTGGAAAAATTTATATTTTTAAGGTCAAATTTACTTGAAACTTTAGAAGGCAAACTTATGATTAGAATGAAGAAACTAGAAAGAGTACGTTATGTTTCTTTGGTGGGAAACATTCTCAAATAATAAAAGTTACTAGATTTAGCACCAAAGTAGACAAAGTTTAATCGGAATCACTACTAATGATTGTGGAGTTCAAGTCGGCGAGTTCGGTATTATTAACATGTGGAGTCACTTTATTTATATTAAATAATAAGCTATAAATACAGGGTGTCCCAAGTTGAGTGGCGTATTAGAATATTTCCTAAAGTACACCAAAGAGAGCGCTGAAAATTTGGTTGCCTTGGTTTCCGGCCATGCTCTTTTTAAATAAAATAATTTTAAAGATGGCCGACTTCCGGTTATAACGGAAATCGATAGGAACTTCGTTATTTTAAATGAAACACCCCATATATTAGTGGATTTTTTCCATTTTACGCAAAATTTTAGGCCAACTTTCTTAAATAAACCTTATGTCTAAAATGCACCGTTTTTGAATAATTCCACTTTTTTTTTAATAATTCGACAAATCATTGCTGGGCGTCATTCGGCCTCTCTCAGACAACGTTTGACTTACAGCCTTCAAAATTTTTATGATGAGTACTAAGGTCTAATTGTAAATCGTTGTTGGAAAAAAAGTCTAATATCTTACACAGGATGTTCAAAATACACTTGCCAATGTAGACAAATTCATACCTTGGGAAGTCGCTTATTTCAAATAGGACACCCTGTATTTTACTAGGCCAATAGTTGGGACTTTTTATTCCCTTTTGATCTGTATTTACATTCCCTATACTTAGCTCTTAAGGTTTTTGAGTTATTTATGATTTTTATAAAACAGACTGAGATTTGAAAAAAACAAAGTTGCCATGAATCATAAAATGACATTTCCAATAAAACAAATACTCTAAAACTAATCTGATAATTACGAAGAGTGTTATTGTTAAGTTAATAGTTGTTCCTTTAATTTGTTTTTACTGTTTGATTACAATACACTGAGTAATAATAATACAAATAATAATAATAATAATAACCATAATGGATAATTACAATTATTCAAACGAAGACATTTTAAATTTGTTTTTTATTCATGGACAGTGTAACAGAATGGCTGCTCGAACATGCAGAAACTTTAATGAAACTTACCCTCAACTACCACCGATGACAGAAAATAAATTGAGAAGGTATTTGGCCAATTTTCTAACAACTGGTAGCGTTAAAATAAAGAAAGCTACATCTGCTCCGGTTACTGGGAATGAAGATAATGAAGTTTCGGTTTTGGCTTATTTTGAAGCGTTTCCACGAGCGTCAACCAGAGCCGCTGAACACGATTTAGGCATTCCACGCTCTTCCATACACAGGATTATGAGAAACCATAAGCTACACAATTTCAAATTTGTAACTGTGCATGCACTACAACCTACAGACAGATTACTTCGAGTGCAGTTGTGTGAAATGCTTATGGTGGCCCAGCAAGAAGACGTAAATTTTTTACAAAAGATAATTTGAACAGACGAATCCAAATTTTCTCACGAAGGTGTGTTCAACAGGCATAATTCCCATTTTTTCGTCCCACGAAAATCCCCACGTAATTAGGGAAAGAGGATTCCAAAATAAATTTAGTTTTAACGTTTTTTCTTGTTTGATGGGCAACAAATGTTGTTATTTTATTTACGACGACAATCTAAATTCAGAAATGTACATAGAAATTTTGCGGACGGTTGTAACGGAGTTCTTAGACAGCTTACCGCTAAATGTCTACAGAAATTGCTGCTATCAGCTTGATGGAGCTCCGGCACATAGTTGTAATGGGGTAAGGCAGTGCATCACTGAACTTTTTGAAGATCGCTGGATAGGACGTGGTGGGCCTTGGGCGTGGCCACCGAGATCGCCCGATCTCACGCCAATGGACTTTTATCTGTGGGGAAAAATAAAAAATGAAGTCTATTTCGACCCTGTTAATAGCAGGGCAGAGCTTGAAAATACGCTACAACAGATGGTGTAATGGGTCGCTTAAACCGCTGCCTAGATCTAAATGGAGATCATATTGAACGATTTAACTAAGGTTTCTGTTGTCGTCTACTTGTAAATGGTATATGTACCATGCTGTTTTTACCCATTTGTTGCTTCAGTATCGTATTTGCTTTCTAATTTGACATTAAAAATAATAGTCTTCCTCATACCTGTTTTTATTATTTATGCCTACTTTAGTGTCACTCCGAAAGGTGTAAATCCAACAGTTATACATGACAACTACTGATAAACAGTATTAAATTAGCTTTAGTGAAATAGTTCCCTCTAAATGTCATTTTATAATTCATGGCAACTTTTTTTTTTTTTTTCAAATCTCAGTCTGTTTTATAAAAATTATAAATAACTCAAAAACCTTAAGAGTTAGGTATAGGGAATGTAAATACAGATCAAAAGAGAATAAAAAGTCCTAACTATTGGCCCAATAAAATACAGGGTGTTCCATTTGAAATAAGCGACTTCCCAAGGTACGAAGTTGTCTACATTGGCAAGTGTATTTTGAACATCCTGTGTAAGATATTAGACTTTTTTTCCAACAACGCTTTACAATTAGACCTTAGTACTCATCATAAAAATTTTGAAGGCTGTAAGTCAAACGTTGTCTGAGAGAGGCCGAATGACGCCCAGCAATGATTTGTCGAATTATTAAAAAAAAAGTGGAATTATTCAAAAACGGTGCATTTTAGACATAAGGTTTATTTAAGAAAGTTAGCCTAAAATTTTGCGTAAAATCCAAAAATCCACTAATATGTGGGGTGTTTCATTTAAAATAACGAAGTTCCTATCGATTTCCGTTATAACCGGAAGTCGGCCATCTTTAAAATTATTTTATTTAAAAAGAGCATGGCCGGAAACCAAGGCAACCAAATTTTCAGCGCTCTCTTTGGTGTACTTTAGGAAATATTCTAATACGCCACTCAACTTGGGACACCCTGTATATCTGAGACTAACCTTAACACAAGATTGAACCTACTCTTTCCAGTTCCCCTCGTTCTCATGCGTTTTACCATGTGGTCGGGAATTTTAATTCAATAATCTTCATTTTTTAATTTCATTTTAACTTTTTAAACATTTTAAACATTCACAAAAAAACTTAAAAACCGCGTGTGTCACTGTGTTAATTTTATCCTACCTGCCTTTGTATTGTATTGTACCTTTCCATAACTTATGCTTCTCTGGTACTTAGTAAGGTCTAGAGGATTGCCTGTGTAGGCATCACGATGGCTCTGTGCTCGACTCCAACTGCGGCAATGGAGACGATCCTCGTGCTTCCTCCACTGCTGTTCGTGTTGTGGTCAGAAGTAAGCCTAGGGGCCTAAAGAGCAAAATGTAGTGATTTACATCGAACAGTCGGCATCTTGCCCGTTTTCAGTTTCAGTGAGGGATACAATGTAGACATCTCCATCAGAGAGACTGCAAAAGTCCTCGTTCGCAAATCAAGGCGAGGATTTTCCCGCTGGCTTGTGGATGCTTCTAAAACACCGAAAGCTTTGGTAGCTTCCCGTCCATCTTCCAGGCCGAAATAATTGCCATCCAAGCCTGTGTAGAGCGCATTTTAAACTGCCCATGGGCAATCGCATCTGACAACTAGATTGCCCCTTAGAGCACTACAGGCTATCAGGTTTAATTCCTAACTAGCGAAACATCACAGCACTATGCCCAGTTAGGTGCCAAGCCACTCTGGAATCAGATTAATTTGCACATGAGAAAAATTTCTACAAAATTGATCCCCAAATGTTTGAATGTTGCCCAGAAGCGTGCAAGTGAAAGTGAAAGTATCACATTCGATCTGCGCTCGGTTTGTAAATTCTTAAGCCGTATTGTTACCATGAATGAAACTTGGATACATTTCTACGACCCAGAAACAAAACACCAATCGATGGAATAGAGACACTCTGATTCTCCAAGTACTAAAAAGTTTCATGTTCAAAAAGCTGCTGGAAAAGTTCTTGCTTCAGTTTTTTGGGATTGCCATGGAGATAATGCCCCTGCACACAAATCACATGTTGCCATGGAAACAATTCGTGATTTATGGTTCGAATTACTCAGACACCTCCCTTATTCACCACATCCGGCTCCGTCCGACTATCATATCGTTCCTCAACTGAAAAAAAGTTTTAAAGGGTCGAAAATTTTCTTTCAACGAAGAGCTGATAGAAGCCGTGAAGACCTGGTTTGCAGATCAAAATAAAAATGTCTTTTCGAAAGGTCTAGAGGCATTGTAGATTCGTTGTAATAGATTTATCCAATTAAAAGGAGAATATATTGAATAATAAAATATTTTGACTTGCTTGTAGCCTAAGAATTTTTCAGTATGTCCACAATATTCCAAACCTTTTTTCTCTAAATTAATAATAGAACCTGCTAACTCAAGATCTGGTTGTAAGGAATAATTACTTCCATATATAATATCCAAATATATACCTAGTTATTGAGAACTTAAACAAATACCATTGCACCCGTGTTCAGTGAGGCATGTAATATTGAATCGCTTATTCATTACTAGAGCCTTTACTGGACAAACATTGTACATTTATATATATTATCTTAACCACGCTCTGGCCAAGTAGATGGACTCTAAACCTTGACTACTATATCCATTAAAAAAACAACCAGTTAAACGAATCTCAGTTTTTCTTAGTTTTTCACTTGTGTGCCATAAGCGAGGAAAAAATCCTTCATTGCCATCGAGTTTTCGGCTGTTAAGTCTCCTCTCAAACCTATCTAAAATCGCTGAATCTGTTATTCTCTTTAGATTACGAGATTTTATCAACGAGGGTAATCTCCTACCCGACGAACAGATTGGGTTTGGGGAGGGCTTGTCGGCCGATTTCCAACTCCTCCGACTCACGGAGTAGATTTGAAACGCTTTGGAGCAGAGGCATTCAACGGGCGCTATTTTTTTCGATTTCGTTCATGCGTTCGACTCGGTGTTGCATGACGGCCTGTTGACTAAAATGGGTAGTTTTGGCATTAATTCCAATATGATTGTCCAGAGAGAGGAGGCCAGAGATTGCTGTGGGAAACCCACGTCCAGTACCACGGCATTACTCTGAACACGAGGCTTACATTTAGGCAGCACTTTTTTGCCATTGATACCAGGTTTCTGCGTGCTCGTGGGGCGCTGACTCCACTCCTATATTGGAGAAGCTCTCTTAGCTTGTGGATCTAGCTTCTCATTTTTAATACCTTTCTGCGACCTATTCTAACCTACGGTAGCCTGCCCTAGTCCAGCGCCAGCATTTCTCAAGTCAAAGACCGATTCGTGACTAACTCTCAGCTATACAGAGACTTGAAAATACCGCCTCTGAGCGAGTATGCGCTGGCGCTGGCCAGGGGAACCATTCAAAGGACTTCGAGGTCGGAGAACCCGCTGATCCAGCACTTGGGGGAGTTGGAGCCTGATAGGCCGCCGTCTCGTGTCCAAACTCGGAGGATCCTGGAGATGGCAAATTAATCTCCGGCTGCGACTTGGCTGCCCACTCACAGTGTCTCATTGAACTTGATTCCGCGAGCGAAGCGTTTGAGCGTTGAAGCGTTTTGAAGGCTAACGGACATAATGTCCAGCCTTAGTTAAAACAGAAGCCCTACGCATTTGAAGCTTCTTTAATAGTGCTACTAGTTTACTAATATGTATAACAGGTTTCTTTTTATTTAAATATTTTTGGACTTTTGTGGTTCCGGGCATTAGAACTTGATTCGTGAGTAATAATTTAATTTATATCTTTTGATATTTTTTGCCAATTCTGTTTGTGAAATCAATTACATCGTAAAACTTTAATGAACAGATAATTAAATAAATAAAAATTAGATTAGATATTGAAAATAACTATCCTGAATGCGGATTCCAAGAATAAACATAAAATATATAGGTACCACCTTTTTATTTAAAGAAAAACATGCACTCCAGAAAATACCATTATCGCTTACGGCTTGAGGAAAAGATGTATTTTTTGATATATATATAAATATGAACTTTTTCATAGAAACATAAATGAGGTTATTTGTTCCTTAACGAAGTTGAGGTGATGCGAAAAAAGAATCAGAATCGTATCCGAACAGGGAAAAACATCCTCTGGTTTTAGTTAAGGTACTTTTGGAATCAAATTACTTCAAACCGAAAGTTTCACTTCGTCAAAATTTGTACCTTTGTGGAACCGATAAAATCATATTTCTGTTCCAGCGCGATGCAGTGACTTATCAAAGCACATGACGCTTAAATTGCTCTCGCCTTATTTCACATAATTTAACACATACGAGGGCGACCTGAAATGTTTCCGAAATCGACAAGAAAAACACGGTATTGGTGTGGTTTTTTATTCTTATTTTTCGATGTAGTCTCCTCGAAGATCAATACACTTTTTCAAACGGTGCTCCAATCCCTTCAAGCCGTCGAAAACGTAGGATGTTTCGAGGTCTGCAAAATAATCATCTGTAGCGGCGATGATCTCCTCATTTGAGGCAAATCTCTTTCCTACCAGCGATTTTTTCAGGTTTGGGAATAGGAAAAAGTCGCTGGGGGCTAAGTCCGGTGAATATGGAGGATGATAGACTAATTCGTAGCGCAACTCATACAATTTGGACACGACAATGCGGGTTGAATGAGTCGTTGGATTGTCGTGGTGGAAAAGCACTTTTTTGCGTTTCTCCTTCACTACCGCATCAAATCTGGTCAATCGCTGTAGTATAGCCCCGTAATCGTCCTTCCCTTCTGCAGATAGTCGACACCTTGGAAATCCCAAAAAATGGTCGCCACCGATCGAACGGTCTTTGCTTTCTTCAGAGCTGATTCGCCCGGAAAAGTCCACTGCTTCAACTGTTCTTTGGTCTACGATATGTAGTGGTTGATCCATGTCTCATCCACGGTAACGAAACGCATGAAGAAATCCCTTGGATTGCGTTGAATCCTTGCCAGACACTCCTCCGAAACGGTCACCCGATTTCGTTTTTGCTGCGGTGCGAGCAAACGCGGTACCAATTGCGTCGTTTTTTCATCCCCAAAATTTCGTGTAGGATATGGCCAACATGTTCCTCTGAGAGGTTGTCTCTGCTATCTCTTTTATCTTCAATCGACGATCGACTAATACGACATCATAAATCTTGTCGACCATTTCATCGTTGGTAGCAGTTTTTGGGCCGTCACCCAGAAGCCTCTAGCAAAATATCTCGAATTTCCCTGACCGTTTTCCCCAGCCATCCAGAAGTGTTTTATCACTGCACGAAATTCGATTTTATCCATTTATGCGAATTCGTCTGACTTCCTACACAAAACACAGTCTTAAACAACAATTATTATAGTATTGTAGTAGACGTCTGAAATTTTGACAGTTGCTTCAATCGTCGTGCGCCATCGCTTGCCGATTCCGGAAACATTTCAGGTCACCGTCGTACCTTAGTTTACCCTAATATTTCTAATGGTTTTGCTTTTTGATACAGTTCTTTTAAAGCAGCTTCACCCACCCTCGTTTATACATATGTGAATTTAATTAGCATTTATCCTACTGCAAGATATTTGCATAAATTTTCGTCGTTACGCTTTCGCTCTGAAATTAAGTTAACATACAGTGACTAGCACTACCTTTCAGCTCCCATAGAATGATTCGTAACCATTTCCATGTATGCCTCCTTCAAGGTAACATATCGTGCCAAAAATTGACAGATACAATTAGAATATTTTGTCCTAAAAATACTTATCTCTCTCTGCTTTAATATATGAAGTATAAAACTTACTTCCAATAATTTTCAGCATCCGATATGATAGGTCTTGAAGAGAATCAATCATAGACTACAAGCTATTAAGATCGTTGCTCAAATCAGGACAATATCCAGGCAAGAACCGGTTTTTAAGCAAATCTTATACTAGCTTTTTGACAAATGTAACAGAGTGAGTTTATTGAAGTGGGCAAAGACATTTAAACGTTTAAAAATCCTTTGGTCATACTAATCTATCTTGCTCTCAATAGCTCTAATTCTTGTCACGTTTTCTATCATACTCCCAGTACTTTTCTTACAATGAAGGAATCTCTTTCGGCTTCTTTTATATGTATAACTTATGTAAGTATAGAAATTTTCCTATTTTGACATTCTCTCGAACCATAGCTATTTTTAATTTATATAAATTACCTTTGAATTTTGCATTAATGTTATATTGTATTAGATTGGAAATCTAGAAAATTATGAAAAATTTACTGAAACACGTAAGAAGTATTATCGAGGGGGACAACTTTTGATGCAAAAATTGGCTCAATTGGAAAGGGGTATCGAGTAATACTTCATTTTAATAGTCTTTTGAAACACTAAATTTTGGCGTTTAGTTTTTTGAAATTGATAATTGATCGATACGTTTCCGTTATTAAGAAAATCTTATAGTTTGTTCTATTTGTAATTTTAGGAGCATTGATTTTCGGCTCAATAAATTAATACAATTTCAACCTTTTCTTGCAAACTATAAACCATTTCTGTTATTTTATTTAAATAAGTTTGGGTTGGTAACACTAATACTAATTTGTACTAAAGCAACAGACGATGTATTTCGGAAGGAAGAGCACTGGAAGAAAAGCTGATATATTCGCTTTTTATGCTGTTGCCTGTTTTTCGTTTATAGCATTACTTTTTTCTGTAACAAATTTAATCAACGAATGCAAAATCGACATCAAAACGTACCAAAAACATGCATTTTTATAATTTGTTTTTCGTTTAACACTAAACACTTTAACCCACTGAACACCAAACAAGTTTTAACTAAAACACCGACGCGTTTCAACAGCAATGCTGTCATTATCAAGGCGATAATAAAACTAAATTAAAATAAAATCTACAAAACAGGTAACCTAATTGTTATGCACGGTCAATCCGATACGCATCATTAATTTCCGATTAACGAATACAATGACGAATACGGTATAGGTCCATTGTCACAGTTCATTACACATGACTTATTTTTATATATTTCTAAACTTTCGAAAACATTTAGAAACTTACAATTGTTTATTTGTCTAATTAATTTAACATTCGTATGATCGATGTTGTGATCTGTTTCAAAAATGTGTTGGGCAACGCTCGATTTCTCAATTCTATTAAATCTAAGATGAGCCATATGCTCTTTGAATCTAGTTGAGACTGCTCTCCTGGTTTGCCCAATATATTTTTGATTACAATCTTTACAATTGATTTCGTAAATACCTGACTTTTCTAGAGGTTGTATTTTATCTTTAGGGTTACCGATGAGACTTCGTAAACTAGTCCCAGAACTGTAAACTATTCTGAGATCTAGCTCTTTGAAGATTTTACTCAAACCTTTAGTGATAAAGGGAGCGTAAGGGAGGGTCACAACGGGTGAAGCTTTAACATCTTCTCGAAAAGTCGTAGATTCTTTCACAGTTTTCTTATAATTAAACTTCCTAATTAACTTATAGATATGCTGAGGCTGGAAACCATTACACTTGGCCGCATCTTTTATAATGTTAAGTTCTTTCTCATACCTCGCCTTGTTCAAGGGTAAAGTGAGAAGTCTGTGGACCAAAAAATTCAGGCTTGCCATTTTGTGTTGAACACAATGATGGGAGTCTGAAGGAATGTAGCAAAGTGTACTGATTTCCTTTCTATACACGTCAAACTCTAATCTATTGTTATTTCTAATTACTAAAGTATCTAGAAAGGGTAGCCGACCGTTTTCTTCTCTTTCACAAGGTTGTTATTTTAGATAAAGAGGACTACTATGATCGGGTTAATGACCTGTTGAGTAGTGGCCCTTATCAGTCAATTTCAAAAAATCCTTTACCGAAAATGATTAGAGACGTCAACAACGTGTTTAAAACTTGTAACAACCTTGTTACCGCCGACGTTAGCCGTAAGCTACATGTTTCCAATCCTGTTGTCCCTAAATTATATTGTTTACCTAAAATCCACAAACCTGGCAAGTCGGTAAGGCCAATTGTTTCGGCAATTGACGCACCGACTTATAAGGTTTCCAAATGGCTGACCAATGAATTTAATAATTTGCCAATACAGCAACCTAGTTTTGCAGTAAAAAATTCGTTAGAATTTATTAAAGAAATTCAAAATATTCAGTTGCTGGAGGGTGAAGTATTGATTTCATTTGATATTAGTTCTCTCTTTCCTGTGTACCGATTCCAGACACCTTGACATACCTCGAGGACTTGTTGCTTCAAAATAGTTTGAGTCAACAATGTGTCCAGGAATATATTCGCTTAACTGACATCTGTATGAAACAGAACATTTTTCAATTCAACGGGGGTTTTTATGAACAGCTGGAAGGAACGGCAATGGGTAACTCCTTGTCGCCCTTTTTGGCTAACCTTTTCATGAGCCGTTTTGAAAAGGACTTAGAATCTGAGAGCGAATACTTTCCTAGGGTTTGGTTGAGGTATGTGGATGATATTTTCGCTATATTTGACACTAAAAAATGTAATATTGACGATTTTCTCAATAGATTAAATAATCGGTTCGAAACCATAAAGTTCACTTGTGAAAGAGAAGAAAACGGTCAGCTACCCTTTCTAGATACTTTAGTAATTAGAAATAACAATAGATTAGAGTTTGACGTGTATAGAAAGAAAACCAGTACACTTCGCTACATTCCTTCAGACTCCCATCATTGTGTTCAACACAAAATAGCAAGCCTGAATTTTTTGGTCCACAGACTTCTCACTTTACCCTTGAACAAGGCGAGGTATGAGAAAGAGCTTAAAATTATAAAAGATGCGGCCAAGTGTAATGGTTTCCAGCCTCAGCATATCTATAAGTTAATTAGGAAGTTTAATTATAAGAAAACTGTGAAAGAATCTACGACTTTTCGAGAAGATGTTAAAGCTTCACCCGTTGTGACCCTCCCTTACGCTCCCTTTATCACTAAAGGTTTGAGTAAAATCTTCAAAGAGCTAGATCTCAGAATAGTTTACAGTAAAGATTGTAATCAAAAATATATTGGGCAAACCAGGAGAGCAGTCTCAACTAGATTCAAAGAGCATATGGCTCATCTTAGATTTAATAGAATTGAGAAATCGAGCGTTGCCCAACACATTTTTGAAACAGATCACAACATCGATCATACGAATGTTAAATTAATTAGACAAATAAACAATTGTAAGTTTCTAAATGTTTTCGAAAGTTTAAAAATATATAAAAATAAGTCATGTGTAATGAATTGTGACAATGGCCCTATACCGTATTCGTCATTGTTTTCGTTAATCGGAAATTAATGATGCGTATCGGATTGACCGTGCATAACATTTAGGTTACCTGTTTTTGTAGATTTTATTTTAATTTAGTTTTATTATCGCCTTGATAATGACAACATTGCTGTTGAAACGCGTCAGTGTTTTAGTTAAAACTTGTTTGGTATTCAGTGGGTTAAAGTGTTTAGTGTTCTACTTCTGCACCAAGAGATCCAGTGAAGAACTTCCCCTGTTTTTCGTTTTTTTAAATTTTTCTGTAAAAAAATAACTGTGAAAGAAAAAGTAAAACATCCTAAAAAGTTAAAGCACGTTTTGAATAATTGGGTTTTGTTCAGAGAGAGAAGAGAAAAGAGTTTATTACCGTCGGCAAAGAAATGGTTTGGCGATGACACGTCATTATAGATTCTGCAAGAGGACAATGATCCTAAACATCGCAACCGTCTCTGTCAGTCATGGAAAGAAGAAAATGGGATCCAAGTGTTGCACTGGCCTTCGCAATCGTCTGATGCAAATCCAATGGAGAACGTATGGGCATTTATGAAGAATCAACTTAGAGGAAAACCTATATTTAATTTGAGAACACTATGTCGTCAACTTAGGCAGATATAACGATCTCTACCGCTGAAATACGCCGAAAATTTGGTACAGAGCATGCCTAGACGCTGCACAGCCATGTTAGAGAATCATAGAGACTGGACACCTTACTAATTGTAAGCGTAGAAGTGTACATATCATTCTTCTTTACTATAAATAAGTTTTCTATTTAACACTTGTTTTAATATTAAAAATTAATATACCCTCTTGTGAAAACGACTGTAAATGGCACCTTCGATTTAAAACTTTACCCGACATGCATAAGCGATCCATCTGTGCTTCTTATTTTCGTAATAGAAATCTTGAAAATGGGAAATGGAGATACAGTACTGTAGCTTGCCTGGTTGAATTTCAACAACAATTTCCTGATTTTGTGTTCTTGGAAGCTGACTTTTTCAATGTGGTCCGGAATTGTGTGCAGTCAGAGAAACAGCAAGTGTAACACACAAGAGCGATGGTTGCATGCCAACAGTCCGTACAGAGCAAACTATTAACTGTTTTTAACTGTTTTTCGTTTATAGCATTACTTTTTTCTGTAACAAATTTAATCAACGAATGCAAAATCGACATCAAAACGTACCAAAAACATGCATTTTTATAATTTGTTTTTCGTTTTTTTAAATTTTTCTGTAAAAGAATAACTGTGAAAGAAAAAGTAAAACATTCTAAAAAGTTAAAGCACGTTTTGAATAATTGGGTTTTGTTCAGACTGTCCCAAAATTAGAAACAAAGCAAACCAAAAGATTTTCTTAAAAATGTCGAAAACGAATCTTGCCAAAATGTGTTTCAAAAGACTATTAAAATGAAGTAAGTGTACTCGATACTCTTTTCTATTTAAGATTTTTAAGGGGGTAGCGTGTTCAAGTAGCTGAGCCAGTTTTTGCATCAAAAGTTGTCCCCCTCGATAATACTTCTTAAGTGTTTCAGGAAACTTTTCATAATTTCCTGGACATCCAGAAATTTACGGTGGAAAGTTTCCAAAAGAACACGCTGTATAACTAGATGTATTCCATCTGTTTACATCTGTAGTAAATAAATAAAATAAGATTACACAAACTTTATTGAATATTTCAAAGTTAACTATAAATTGTCTTTACAATCTAAAACGCAATAAATAAATTTCGACGGTAAATTTTGTCAAGCTAACAGATGTAGGTACTAACAATAAGTTTTACGGATGCTAACGTGGAATATCTGTCTTTCTCACCGTTTACTTGGCGCTAAAACTTTGTCGAAAGACCCGTGCGTAACATTAGTTACTAGAAGCTAGGGGTCGTGACATTTGCACATAACGGCGGATATAGTTGGCGCTAGACAACGATAAATTTTCGAAATCCTACTTACTTCTTCTTCGCAATAGTAAAGTAAAAGGATTACTTTACCAAAACGTGCGGTCGACATCCGACTATCAATTACGAGTACTTCGAATATTACCCCATAGAATACAAAACAGTATGACATATCAGCAAAATTGTCTAATAGAATTAATTCATAATCTATATATAAACTTTGTTAAAACACAATATTTTTGTTAATCAAACATTAATCAGAAATAATCTAAATAATCGTAAAAGTAGAAGGGATCCAAGATACATTTTCGTGGTAGTTATTGTTATGGATGGTGAAAAATATTTCCGTTGTCCAACTCGGAGATCAAAGGCAGTGCCGACTTTTATGCAGACAATGTATATATAAGACTCTCCTGACAATATTAATTTCAAAAGCAAAGTCAAGTTTGAAGACAAAATTTTGGTGTGGTGTGCCATATGTGCTAGTGTTTCACAGTCGTAGGTTGGACGTGGTTGAGTTGAAGCCATCGATGCAGACAATTACATCCTAAAGTAGCTTATAAAACTTTGAAATTTTATGAACACACATGATTTCAACGGCCAAATAATGTTCTGGTCTGACTTAGTCTCCTGCTATTACGCCAGGAATACAAGGGACTGATTAGCCAGGTTGGAAGCAGGTGCAGTTAAGACGCAGAATCTTCTAGACAATTCAGGAAGAATTTGTTTAAAACAAACCCAGCATTAACCTTAAAACAAGGCCAACAACGTTTAGCTAAAAGACATATTAATGTTAGTACAGCAACTATTCGTCGTCGTCTTCACGAAAATAAGATTGAGTGGCGAAGTGTAAAGATGAAACCTCTTTTAAAGCAACAGCACATCGAAAAGCGTCTACTGTGGGCGCGCGAAAATGCGACACGCGATTAGGAGAATATCATCTTCTCGGATGAATCATCATTTTGGGCATTTAGTCCCCAGCGAAAAGCATGGACAATTCGGGGAAAACAATGTTGCAACGAACTGTAAAGCATCCAATAAAGGTGCATTTTTGGTGTTGTTTCAGTTCACATGGCTTCGGTAAACTGCCTTTTCATCGAGTTTAAACGCACAAGAAATGACCAAAATTTATAAAAAGAGTTTATTACCATCGGCAAAGAAACGGTTTGGCGATGACACGTCATTATGAATTCTGCAAGAGGTCAATGATCCTAAACATCGCAGCCGTCTCTATCAGTCATGGAAAGAAGAAAATGGGATCCAAGTGTTGCACTGGCCTTCGCAATCGCCTGATGCAAATCCAATGGAGAACGTTTGGGCATTTATGAAGAATCAACCTAGGTATATTTAATTTGAGAACACTATGTCGTCAACTGGCGACAGCAGATATGGCGATCTCTACCGCTGAAATACGCCGAAAATTTGGTACAGAGCATGCCTAGACGCTGTACAGCCATGTTAGAGAATCATGGAGACTGGACACCTTACTAATTGTAAGCGTAGTGTACATATCATTCTTCTTTTTTAATAAATAAGTTTTCTATTTAACACTTGTTTTAATTTTAAAAATTAATATACCCTCTTGTGAAAACGACTGTAAATGGCACCTTCGATTTAAAACTTTACCCGACATGCATAAGCGATCCATCTGTGCTTCTTATTTTCGTAATAGAAATCTTGAAAATGGGAAATGGAGATACAGTACTGTAGCTTGCCTGGTTGAATTTCAACAGCAAGTTCCCGTATCGTATGGTACATGCAGAACAATTTTAAGGAGTAACATTACATTGTTATATTGGCAGTGGTTCATCCAATATTTATTGAACAACAATGATTTCTTGGATTTGACATTTTGTACAGATGAGACGTGGTTTCATTTGTCAGGGTATATCAATTCACAAACCATGAGAATGTCCTGAAAATCCTTACATATTTCATGAGTCTCCGTTGCACCCTCAGAAAGTTGGGGTGTGGATTGATGTTTCTCGCAGACGATTGATTCCCATAATCTTTGAAGGAACCATCAATGCCCAAAGGTATCTAGACAACATCTTAGAACCCTTCATAAACGAACTCCACGAAGACGAGCTGCAACAGGGATATTTCCAACAATTACGACAATTTTTTGGCGACCATCTGATTAGTTTACGCTGTGAACCTGAATTCCCGCCAAGATCACCAGATCTGACTATCCTAGATTACTTCGTTTTTCCACATTTGAAGAACACAATTTTTAAAATACCAGTTCACACACTTCCTGAGTTCCAAAACCGAATATTGAAGAATGTGCCCATATTACGCCCGAAATGTTTCGGAACACATTTGAAAATATGAAACGGCGTGTAAATTTGTGTTCGGTGGTCATTTTTAACAGCTTATATAATGAATTGAAAATAAACCCATAAGTACAAAATGTTACATTTAAAATAACTCTTAAAGTCGACGACATAAGTATTGTTACTATTTATTTGACAAGCTGATTAGCTTACATAACCAATATAATTTCAACACTGACGATGAATTAAAGACACACGGTACGTTCAGAACTTGTTATTATAAGGTACTCTTTCAGTCTGTAAAGTTTTATCAAAATCGAGTGCTCTCTATTGATGTGTTCTCTTGTTAACAAAAATTTATGAAAAGTAAATATCTCAAGAGTGGGGAAAGATAGAGATATAGTTGCGTACAAAAAGTACACCGAATATTCCATTTGAACATATTTAATGATAGTTCGCGTAGCACACACAACAAATTTTTATTTGGAGATTTTACTAAAAAATTGATACAATTTCTAAAATATTTAAGTATTCTAATACATTTGAACAACACTGTATTGCTGGCCATTGATTTCTCGATTCATTTCTCGCCACTCGACTACGTATATCCGCTTTCACATCCGTTTCGGATACAATAAACGGTGTGTTTCTATTTAACTTAGTACCGGATACCCTTAAACTCCTGACATTTTCCTAAGCGGACGTTATGGAGTGGAAGTGCACGACTAGTCGGAAAACATTTGTTTTGTAGCAAGAAGTTTTATGTGGATGTTAAAAAAGAACTGTGTAAATTGATTGCTCGGATCTGGGGTTTTAGATTTCCTTGCCTTCAATATTGCATAAGTATTCCTTCCTCGTAAAATTTTTCCGAACGTGTGTGATAAAATTGGAGATTCGGATTTTACATGAATAAAGTATATCGTAAGAACAAGTTCAGGTGTACATTTTATTTATTCAATAGTCGAAATGTGAAATCTAGTTTATTCACATGCAGTGAATATTTGAGAAAGAAATCTGAAAGAAATAGTATAGCCGAAGGCTTTATTTAGTAATGTACTGAATAGCAACCAGAGGTAACATTGGTGATACAATTCTTTGCAAAGTAATTGTAGTCTCTATATCAATTGTCACTTAAGGGTCATATTTCAAGCACGAACTAACTTGAAGTTGTGCCGATGCTTGAGCACGCGATTTTGACACATTTGTAGTGACATTTACGTCAAAATTGGGTGCTCAAGCATCGGTACAACCTAAGCACGGACTATTAAAAGTATAAAGTTTGTGCATTAGGTTGTGCCGATGCTTGAGCACAGAATTTTGACGTAAATGTCATTACAAATGTGTCAGAATCACGTGCTCAAGCATCGATACAACCTCAAGCATGAACTATAAATATGACCGTTAATGACATCGTTGAGTCTCTCTGCAAAATTAATCTTCCTTTAAAATTCCATATAATATAATAATAATAATAATAAATGGCCTTTATTTAACCTTTCTTCTCAACCGTTACAAAACAGAAAATTAAAAAAAATTAAATTAATATAATACAGAGTACACAGGTAGAAAAGAAAGCGGAAAAGATCAAGAGGCGAGGGTACAGACAAACAATTCAAAGAATTGTTCCCCGCTCTACCACCTAAACCTCTACAAAAGTGTGAACTAAAATAGGAAACAAAAATGCCTAATATTAGAAACCTACATACAGTAGAACCCCGATTATCCGTGCGCGCTTTATCCGGGGCGTGGATTATCCGTGACTCTCGGCCAGAGGCTAGCGCGTGAACCCGCGCAGACGTTCGTCTCGGGGAATCTTCAATTCATGTGTTTAGTATGTATGTACCTTTTTTCGTCATCTATCGACCGGCTCATTAGTTGATCGTAAACAAACATACAAAATACAGCGTACCGGTGCTAACAAAAAGCCTAAACGCAATGTTTTAACTATAGAACAAAAAATGGAAATTTTAAAACAATTTGAAAAAAGCAAAAGCGTTGCAGCATTGGCTAAAACATATAACTTTGGAAAACAAACAGTTCGCGACATTGATTGTGAAGAAGAAAACCGAATTACATAGCTTTGTAGCTAAAGCTGACAGTGCAAAAGCTATTTCTGAGGTCTCTAAAAAGATCTACTTTTCGAGAACTTGGTGATGCTATAACCAAGTGGTTCTTACAGAAAAGATCGAAAGGGGTTCCAATATCAGGATCTATGTGTTCTAGGCAAGCCCAAAAGTTTCACGAACAGCTGAAAATTAAAGGAAACTTCTCTGCATCTCCCGGTTGGCTACACAGATCTAAAAAACGTCATGGAATAAGACAATTAGCTTTTCAAGGGGAGAAACTAAGTGCCGATAATGTAGCTATGGTGGAATTCTGCTATAATTTAGAAAATCTTATAAGGGAGCGCAACCTAAAACCCGAACAAGTGTATAGACGAAACTGGGCTTTATTGGAAAGCAATGCCGAAAAGAACACTTGCTGCAGGCTCAGAAACTAGTGCACCAGGTTAGCTTTACATATTTTTGTACTGTTTTTTTTATAATTTTTTAATTAGGTTTTAAGGTAAGCAAAGACCGTTTAACAGTGCTATGCTGTGCTAATGCATCAGGAACCTATAAGCTTAGGTTAGCTGTCATTGGAAAATCAAAAAATCCGAGGGCTTTTAAAAATGTAAAAACACTGCCAGGTGATTATTATAATCAAGAGGGTGGCTTGGATGGATCGAGCGATTTTTAAAAAGTGGTTTTTCGAGAAATTTATACCGTAAGTTAAAACTTTTCTGCAAGAAAATAATCTTCCACTCAAGGCTGTACTCTTACTGAATAATGCTCCATCACATCCTGATGCAGAGCAACTAAAGTCATCAGATGGGAAGATATTCGCGGCATATTTTCCTCCGAATGTGATATCTATTGCCCAGCCAATGGACCAAGGTGTTATAAAGACCATGAAAAGGCTTTATAGGAAAGACCTTATGCTTCAATTGTTAGGAGAAAGTCACCTTATGGGATTTTGGAAACGTATGAATGTGAAAGAAGCAATTTTTGCTGTAGCTCGCGTTTGGGGTGAAGTGAAAGAGACTAACATTAAAAGCATTCTATAAAATAATGACTTTGAAAATACAACGAGGATACGGAGATGAAGAAGGTACTGAAGATGATAATCGCTTAAATGAAGGTGATTTATCAATCGAACACATAGCATCTATAGCGTCACAAATCGAAAACTTGGAAGAAATAGATATCGAAAAAATAAATGAATGGATAGAATGTGATCACCAAGAAAAAGGGTATCAGATTATGGATGAAGATTATCCAAGGCAGACCTCTGAAGAAAGTTCTGACCAAAGTAGTGATGACAATGAAAATAATTTCGTCTTCAAAACAAGTCATCGAGAAGCAGGAGATGCAGTAAATATACATCAATTATTTTGAAGAACAGCCTGACACTGATGTTATTCATGTACTTCAACTTAGAAAAATGAAGGAAATTATAAGAGGCAGCATTTACGAGTATGGCAATCCCATTGGCTTTAAAAAAATTGTAGATTTCAAGCATTAAATGATTGTTCATGATGAAGAAAACCGAAGCTTTCACACTACATTTAGAATTTTAGATTTAGGTTTAATTGAGAGTGATATTCCACTGCGACCTATTGATCTACTACGCATGAGCTATAAACTGCTGGGGTTTTTCCACTCTCAGAGCTCCTCCATCCAGTCTAAGAGCTTTAATAAACTGCAGTAACTGTGATGGTTTCAGAGAAGGTATTTCTTCTTAGTTTATGACATCTTTGCTCAGACAATTGGCTCGGGTTTCCGTGATAGCGATGCAGTCGGCCGATGTCCGCCCCGCAGAATCTGCAGTCGTTATTCTGTTTCAGGCCAATCATTTTCATGTAGTCCCCATGTGATAATGTCCTGTAAGAAAACATGTGAGGATACGTAGTCTGTTTCTACTTAGTCCTAGTAGAGTCTTTGCTCTGTGCTTGTTGTAGTTTCCAAGGAATCTCTTAGAATGTCTCAAACCAAGGAGATTCTTCCAGAGGAATGCTCTGAGCCTCCCTTCTCTATCTTTGAGTTATTTTTTGTTGGTGGTCATCCGTATACCGGCTCCAATCCTACAAACGAAGTTGTGGCAGCCTTCCTTGCTAATAGGTTAGCTTCTTCGTTGCCGCTGATTTCAGAGTGTGTCCTGGTACCCAATATAGTGCAACTCTGTTGTCTTTCTCTAGGTTGTTCAGCTTGCTAAGGCATTCCTACTCCCGCCATGCGTTGCTTTCGATAGTTCCAGTCCAGATTTAATTGCGCATACTTTCCAATGACATTGGTACTACCAACACAAACAAATAGTTGAAAATGGTTTTATATGTTGTTTAACAAAAGCTTCTGTGATCGAGCCCCACCAAGGCATGTAGAAATTGCTCCTGAAACATTGGTACCTAAATACCGAATGTGTTGAAGGCGGAAGCTGCAATAATGTTTCATCCTCCCTTATGTCAGTTTGTAGTCAGTGATGTTTAATCTGCCTTGATGATTGTTTCAAATTTATACTTATTTCATTTAAAGCAAATTCAAATTTTCAATTAACATGAATGCTTTTTTTTATTGAAAGGTTTGATTTATTTAAAGTTGTTACTACTGACTTTCGCTACAAAATAGAAGTATTTTTGTCAAGAAATCCATATAACCAATCATCACCTACAATCTTATTATTTTTACTAAATAGAGAACGTAGATTATTTTTTGTAGTTAACTTCCTAATGTAGAATTGGAATCGTTAGTTTCTTTCATTCATTTTTGTTACAATTTGTAGCTGATCTGCACAGTGCAGATCCAAGATGCTATCTATAAATAATTAAGTAAGAGCATCAATTAACTACTGCTTACCTTCATTCGGAATAAGAGAAGCCAGCTTTTGTTCTTATTAATATTCAAGATGAAGAAGTTAATGAGATACAGGGTGTTTTATTATTTTATTAGAAGCAACAACATGTGTTAAACATAAAGAAAAAATATTATATTTCAGAGCATATGTTCAAAATGTCGCACCGGTCAACCGTGCAGGAAGGAAAAATGGTCCTATTAAATAATCTGCAATGATGCCAAGCAGAACATTGACCGAAAATGTTTGTTGAAATCTTTTTACAATTATGGCATGTAGATTTACATTTGCCCATATGTGGTCATTATGAAAATTCATAATGCCATGTCTTGAAAAGTTGGCTTCATCCGTAAACAGAATATCGGCAGCGAAATTGGGATTGTTTGCTATTTTATTTAAAATCCATTGGCAATACTGTATGCGAAGCGGATAGTCAGTAGGTAGCAAATGTTGTACACGTTGAACGTGATATGGTTACAATAAGTTATCTTTTAAAATATGCCAAACAGTTCTGTTACCAACATTTAGTTCATCAGCAATTTTTCTGGTACTCGTTTCTGGATGTTGATCAATTATTTGAAGAATCTGGTTTTCCAATTGTGGAGTTCTCACAGTTCTGGGTCGTCCAATAATATTCTTTGATTTGGCAAAAGTTCCAGTTTCTTGTAAACGAATATGTAGCTTAGGAAACGTATCTGAACATGGTAAACGATTATTAGGATAACGCTGGGCATACATACGTTTAGCCTCTAAGGCATTACCATTAGCTAATCCATACAAGAAGTGCATATTAGCCATTTCAGCATTAGTAAACTCAGGCATCGTTGTTAACTTAACACAAAAAGATCGTATTATTAAAAATTTTTTATTCGTTGTTTGCGTTGGTTTTTAGGTTTGACACAGTTGTCAACGTTACTTCAAACGTCACTTATAATAAGCATGTTTTTCGTATTACTTCTAAAAACCAGTAGCGTCACCAGGAAAAATTAATTTCAAATACAATCACAGCTGATTTATTACAAACAATTCAACACCCTGTATCTCATTAACGACAAGACTTATCACACATGTTTATATGAACTTTTCGTCTTAAAATTGAGTGACGAAGCGCCCCTTATAATATTTTAGATTACTTAGGAAACACCCTGTATAAGCACGCGGTTTTTATAATTTTTCATATTCATAAAATATTTATATGTAATCTACGGTTGGTTCTTGGTGAAACATGATGAATAATAATAATTAAAATAAAATACTTGGTATATAAATTCACTAAAACAGATTTACTTCTGACACGTGTTTCGACCTCTCGGTCATTATCAGAGAGTTAAAGATTCAAACTAAACCTTAAAGTTACCAAAGCCTATATATGCATATGAATCTGTAGCTCCTTGATAATGACCGAGAGGTCGAAACACGTGTCAGAAGTAAATCTGTTTCAGTGAATCTATATAGTTACCAAGTGTTTTATTTTTTAATTATTTTTCATATTCATTTTGATGATATATCCCACGCATTTATCTGCTTTTATTTTTCACCGCTATAGATTAAATTTTAATAATTCTCTTGCCTTTTTTCTAGATTTTGTTGTCCCTATAGTATGTCATGTGGAACTTTATTACATTCATATGAGATCTTTTGCTTTCAACATATCCTACCTACTTATATTTCGTGTTCCAATTTTTATTATCATTCTATTTTTATTAAATTGTTTACTTCTTTTGTACGCTACCTTTCTACTAAATTCAGTTTCATGTTGTTCGCTTATTAGTTTTTTTTTGAAACCGTCCTGTCTGTCCAGCTTTATTATTTTTAGTTTACGTTTCCTACCTTTACTGTTAGCTTATAGTTAATAAATAATTTTTAATGTTGGTTCGCATTACGTTCGTTTTGTGATTATAATTTATTAATTAAATAGCATTATGTCACCTAAAAAAACGAAAGAGGCAAGCAAAAACGATTTTGAATAAATGAGATGTGGTTTTTCTATTTCAGTCTTCAGAAGCATGTGAAGAATGCCTCAGACGTTGATTATCCGGCATATGGTATTACCGGTCCCAGTAAAGAAATATCACCTTCTGGAGATCGAAGACTAGCACAGTCCGCGCAGATGTACCACTACCAACATCAAAAACAACAAATAATTGCGATGGATAGGTATGCTGATTTTAGCTCCATCATTGATCGTTATAGAAATGTTGATCTTTTAAATTTCACATTATTTGAAACAGTGGTAACGATAATCTACGTTACAGAGCAGTGGATACGGAAAGGCACGGATCGGTGTCGGAGGCTGATAGCGATGAAGAAAATGAAGGAGATTACACAGTATACGAATATGCAGGATTAGCACCAGTAAGTATCATTTTTTTAATGTTACCAATAAATAATAATGACAAATATAAGATATTGTTTTTACAAAGTTTGTATTACAATGGAGGGTTCTAGTTCTCATATAATTTATTTAGTTAGATTACTTTATGCGTTACACATATGTATACAATGAAAAACCCTCCAGGTATTTGGGATAATCATACTATATAAGAATTATTACCCCAAGCAGGTGGACCAACAAAACTTCATTGTTATGTCAGTTTTTTTTGACGTGCCCAGTTTTCACATAACACGCATCTTTTCCACAGTTCCGCCTAATTTTTTCCAAATTCTCCGCAGCAGAGATCGTTGGCGTCTACATTTTTATCGTGGTCTTTATTATCAATATTTTCGTTATTACTATCCATTCCGTTATTTTGTTATAATATTGCGGATGGATGTTACACTTGCAGAATGTTATTTTGCTAAGGTTTTGCGTTTGAGGGTTGGATTTTGGATGGCTCTGGTACAGCCAAAATATGGCAAAATAATATATCCAAGGTTAATCATCCGAGAGGACATGATGACATTCAGTTTCTTTTGGACTGATTGCAGAAGGTTGTTTAAGTGCTAGAGTTTGATCATGATTTGTCACGTTAAAAGTTCTTGTTTCATTAGATTAATCATACAGTTGATCTGGAGCAAAGTTTTCTGTCGAAAACATCAAGATTGTGGGGACAAATGCCGATAACCTGAAATTTCTTAATTGCCTTTTCTCATTTATGAATTCGTACGTGTACCTTATTAAATATTTTAGAGCATCAATAAGTTAGGCAAATTTTACATGATTGCATGACACATTTATCATCGACGAGATGTATGTGGGGGATTATGAGTATGGCAATCCCATTGGCTTTAAAAAAATTGTAGATTTCAAGCATTAAATGATTGTTCATGATGAAGAAAACCGAATCTTCCACACTACATTTAGATTTTTAGATTTAGGTTTAATTGAGGGTGATATTCCACTGCGACCTATTGATCTACTACGCATGAGCTATAAACTGCTGGGGTTTGCCTACTCTCAGAGCTCCCCCGTCCAGTCTAAGAGCTTTAATAAACTGCAGTAACTGTGATGGTTTCAGAGAAGGTATTTCTTCTTCGTTTATGACATCTTTGCTCAGACAATTGGCTCGGGTTTCCGTGATAGCGATGCAGTCGGCTGACGTCCGCCCCGCAGAATCTGCAGTCGTTATTCTGTTTCAGGCCAATCATTTTCATGTGGTCCCCATGTGATAATGTCCTGTAAGAAAATATGTGAGAATACGTAGTCTGTTTCTACTTAGTCCTAGTAGAGTCTTTGCTCTGCGCTTGTTGTAGTTTCCAATGAATCTCTTAGAATGTCTCAAACCAAGGAGATTCTTCTAGAGGAATGCTCTGAGCCCTCCCTCTCTATCTTTGAGTTCTTTTTTGGAGGTGGTCTTCCCTATACCGCAAGACGGCTCCGATCCTACAAACGAAGTCGTGGCAGCCTTCCTTGCTAATAGGTTAGCTTCTTCGTTGCCGCTGATTCCAGAGTGTGTCCTGGTACCCAATATAGTGCAACTCTGTTGTCTTTCTCTAGGTTGTTCAGCTTGCTAAGGCATTCCTACTCCCGCCATGCGTTGCTTTCGATAGTTCCAGTCCAGATTTAATTGCGCATACTTTCCAATGACATTGGTACTACCAACACAAACAAATAAGGGAAAATGGTTTTAAATGTTGTTTAACAAAAGCTTCTGTAATCGAGCCCCATCAGGGCATGTAGAAATTGCTCCTGAAACATTGGCGGTACCTAAATACCGAATGTGTTGAAGGCGGAAGCTGCTTCACATTTATACTTATTTCATTTAAAGCAAATTCAAATTTTCAATTAACATGAATGCTTTTTTTTATTAAAAGTTTTGATTTAATTAAACTTGTTAGTTCTGACTTTCGCTACAAAATAGAAGTATTGTTATCAAGAAATCCATATAACCAATCATCACCTACAATCTTTTTATTTTTACTAAACAGAGAACGTAGATTATTTTTTGTAGCATAGTTAAATGCACTTTTTATAAAATATTGTAATGTCTAATTCATTCGACCTGTTCGTTTTCCGATTTTTCTGACCAAGCCAGTTAACTTCCTAATGTAGAATTGTAATCATTACTTTCTTTCATTCATTTCTGTTACTACTACAATTTGTAGCTGATCTGCACTGTATCCATGATGGTATCTATAAATAATTAAATAAGATAATGGAATAATAGTGGCCAATCTTCATCTTCCCACTAATGCCCGCTTTTGTTCTTATTAATGTACAAGATGAAGATAAAGATGGCACTTATTCCACAAACTAACTCAAATTTAAACACATCGACAAATCAACCGTAATGAATCATAAACCAAGAAACTAAATTTTGCAGTTCCCAACACCATTCAAAGTAAGCACGTTTCTTACCAATAATTAACGTCATTACAGCAATGGTACTACATCTTTTCTTAGGTTTCTTACAAATATAAAGTGGTTCAAAGTTTGATTCAAGCTTAAGTACATAATTAATAGATGACAGTGTCGTTCAGAACACAGCAATAGTTAACCATGATGGAAATATAACGAGGCTACCCTTAACCCAGTGGCGTCCATTGTCCTAAGTTTCTCTGTAGAGGGTGGTTTGACATTTCAGTTATGTTTGTATTCGTATTCATTCCTTTTCAACTGACGAATATGCAATTTTGTACAACATGGGTTTCGTACGTCAACCTGTTTATACTGTAACGTACATAATATACATGTATTTATTATATATAAATATAATAAAACTTAATAGGAATTGCTAAAAATTAAGTCTTCTGTAACCATTTTTAATATTGACTAACTTTTTTACCATTTTCACATAAAAAACCATCAAAAAGACATTTTAACCGAATAAGGATGGAAAAGATAGGGTTGGAAAAGCATAGAACCGAAGGACTAAATTCTTTTTCCGTTATGGATATTGTATTTTTCCGCTAATGGAATTGCGCTGTAACAAATATTAAATCGCATATTTATATAATAAGCGCGCCCATTGTTTTCCATTTTATATCCAGTCATATTTTTTAATGCCCTATCGCGAATTCACACGCCAGGTCACAATCGGTGAGCGGGGTGGTTCCCTTTATGGATTTTACGGTTTATATTATTGCTTTTGCAATTCCGCGTAAGCGTTAGGGCCCAAGTACAAACATAAATAAATAACATAAAATGACTAAAACGTACTTTTAGTACGATATAATAAATGGAATGTCGATCGTATATCGTATGCATTTTAATATTGTCTATAATTTTTTTTTTTTGAAATTATAACCGTAAATATTTACGGGAGTTCGATAATTTTCGAAATGCCTACGTAAATGATGCTAATCTAAATTGTAGTTTAGACGAAATTACTATGGGAGTAATGAGTTTGAAAGTAAACATAAATTGTTCTCCCTGATAATGGGAACTATTTATGACGATACTGTATTTACTTTACTTCTCAAAATTTAATTTGGTTAATAATCTAAAAATACGCTTATTTCAATGATGACAATATATCGAAACGTCACTCCGTATTATTATATCGCCCAAGGAATTGAATTTGGAAAAACGACGAAAGACATGTTTCATTAATTGTGTCAAAGAGCCACCAAATTTCAGGTAATTTTGTTCATAAGCATATTTTCTTTCTATATAAACTTTGCTACCTACTTTTTTTTAAAAATCGCCGAAACACGTATAGTTCATTAATTGTGTTACAAAAACCTAAATTCCAAGAAACCCCAGTTATAAAAATATTTTTTGAATTTGGGAACACACCGAAACATGTATTCCATTAATTACATATATACATATTATATATGTACAGTGTGTTTCACTTTTCATGGGGACACCTAAATAACTTTTTTATTTTGAAAGCAATCAATATAAAATTTTTATCAGTTATGTAGGCCACGACAATGCATCTTTTCATATGAATAGAGTTTTTATAAAGTCAAAATCTAGCCAACTACGATTAAAATAAAAAGTAGCGTTTCAAGTCGGGTCATAGTAGCGATTAAGATAGAGCAAAAAAGTATTAAGAAAAGTTATTACAAATCACTCAAGAACTCCAAATACCAAATTTCTCTGAAAAATTTGTAATTTTACATTTTTCTCCATTTTTATGCCATCAGCAGATGATAATTTGTTATTGCAATAATAAGAGTGCCATGAAACAAGAAAACGATTCGCAAATTTTATTCAGTATTAAAGAACAAAATATAGCAACAATTTAACGAACAATATTTTAAATAGGATCTTTTTCAACTAGATCACCTTGAAGACGGATACATTTTTCCAATCGTCTTTTGTGATTCAGTACAACTCGTCGTAGTATTTCTGGGGAAATTTCGGATTCTCTGACACAGTTCCTGTATGTTTTGAGGTCTTGATGCATACACAACATTTTTAATAGTTCCCCAAAGGAAAAAGTCAAGTGGTGTAATGTCAGGCGATCTAGGAGCCCACTCTATTAACGGGCTATTACGACCTATCCATCTTAACGGAAAGTTCTTCTTGCGTTATGAACCGGGGATCCATCTAGCTGGAAGTACAAATCTCGCCTCTCATCCAGTGGTAAATCATCAAGCACATCCGTTAATTCAGTATTTAAAAAATGTAAAAACCTTTCTGCATTTAGCGTGTCAAAAAAGAAAAACGGGCTAATGATTCGTGCATTTAAAATTCCGCACCACACATTAATTTTCTGTGAATATTGTCTTTTACAGTTGATGACCCAGTTTGGGATTTCTGTTGCCCAGTATCTACAGTTCTGGGACGAAACTACACCGTTAGTAGTAAATGTAGCTTCATCACTAAACATAATTTTTTTCAAAAATTCTCTGTCATTTAGATAATTACCTTGAGCCCATAGACAATACTCCATTCTTCTATGGAGATCTCCATCTTCAAGAGTGTGTAAATATTTTGGCTTATACGGTTTCAATTTGTGACGACGGAGACATCTCCAAATTTTAGAGTAAGAGATATTTAAATTTCTAGCCATATCTCGTAAACTCGTGTGAGGATTATTACGATACGCTGCTAATATTACTGCATCTAAATGGTGTTCTCGATTGTTCAATCCTCGTGGACGTGGTTTAGTAACATTTCCAGTAGTGTTGAAAATATTATTCAAGTATGCAACAGTTCGATGACGGATGGGTGGACGTTCAGGGTGCCTCGCGTTAAACTCTCTAGCCGCCTCTCGGGTAGAACGTACATTGTCACCAACAATTCGAATAATTTCTACTTTTTCAGCAATACTTAAATGTCTATCGGCCATTGCTTAGCAAAGTTCGATAGTTGCAACTGAAGTAAACTGTTTAGTGAATTGACGTTTGATGTTTGACGTTTGAACTGATGAATCGTTTTCTTGTTTCATGGCACTCTTATTATTGCAATAACAAATTATCATCTGCTGATGGCATAAAAATGGAGAAAAATGTAAAATTACAAATTTTTCAGAGAAATTTGGTATTTGGAGTTCTTGAGTGATTTGTAATAACTTTTCTTAATACTTTTTTGCTCTATCTTAATCGCTACTATGACCCGACTTGAAAAGCTACTTTTTATTTTAATCGTAGTTGGCTAGATTTTGACTTTATAAAAACTCTATTCATATGAAAAGATGCATTGTCGTGGCCTACATAACTGATAAAAATTTTATATTGATTGCTTTCAAAATAAAAAAGTTATTTAGGTGTCCCCATGAAAAGTGAAACACACTGTATGTATATATATCAATGAGCATTAGTACCAAATTTCAAGTAAACTTGACCATAGAAACCCGTTTCACCGTCTTAAATGTAGAAAAACATGAATTGCCCCAAACAACATTAAAACTTACAATTACAAAGGGTACAGATAACCGAGGGAGCGTTTGCGGACGATATTGTAATATTCGCCAAAAATGAAAAAGATTTACAAACAAACCTAAGCATCTGGAATACTGCAATAAACGACAACGGAATGAGGATAAATAAAAGTAAGACCAAAATAATGATGATTGGAGAAAATATAGAAAGGATGAACATAGAAATAGACAAGAGAAAATAGAGCAAGTAGATCATTTCCAATATCTAGGAGTAATAATAGATTAAACGGGTACAAATGAGGCACACATCAATAGCAGAATACAAAAAACAAACAAACTGTATTACGCAATGAACACCAAATTTATAAATAAGAAAGAAATATCAAGACAAACTAAATTAAAAGTTTTCAACGCTATATACAGACCGGTGCTGACATTTGGTCGCGAACCATGGACTCTATCGGAAAGACAAAAGAGCAAAGTACAAGCAATGGAAATGAAATACCTAAGAAGAGTTAGAGGAGTCACAAAGAGAGACAGGATGAGGAACACAGACATAAGAAGAGACTTGGGCACAAAATCGATATTCGAATTTATAGAAGAGAGACAGCTATCTTGGTGGGGACATCTACAACGAATGAATATGGAAATACCAGTAAAAAAAGTGTGGAAAGCGAAAATCCAAAAAAATAGAAAGAAAAGAAGACTAAGAAAAACCTGGGACAGTGTAATGGTCGAGATATTGACAAATAGAGGTAAAACCTGCAAAGAAGCGACAGTGATGGCCCAAAACAGGGAGGAGTGGAAGAAATTTGCTCAAAACCCGATTAGTGAATTAGTGTAATTAATGTAGTGTTATGTTATTTCGTTAATTTCCAATCAAATTCGTTAGAATATTATGTTAAGCATTGCAAATTTAGGTAATATTTTGTTAAAATTACACGTACGACGCACACTAATAAAATTTGAGGAGGTCAAGAAAAAACAAGAAAAATTGTTTTTTTTGAAAGGTGAAAAAAAGAAGGAAAAGTCAGACGAAAAAGATAAGTTCTTTTAAAAAGTAGAAAAACATTTTAAAAATAGAAAGTGAGATTTGAAAAAGAACATTGGAAATTAGTTTGAAAAGATTGAAAAGTGAAAAGAGGAAAAGAAGAAAAGAAATTAGAGAGACAGGTGAAGGAAACTAACAATTTATTATAATTTTCTTAACTTCAGGGTCCTTTCTTTTCGTTTGGAGTTCGCATTCTACCTAATTCACACTATTCAATTCAGTAACATCCCTACCTCGGTTGTATTATATTTCATTCTGCTCATCCTCTTCCACCTTTATTGACAGTCAAAATGACAATCCAACTATTTTATATTCCGGCAACTCAAACTAATCTCCTTCTAACGTTTTTTTTTTCTTTTCTTCTTCAAGGTATCTTTCTTTTATAACCACTTGTATGTATATACGAAATCTTCAACACTTTATATTTTCTTCGATAACTTTATTTTTATTTTTTATTTAAACACAAAAAACCTTCTTTTTTAAAATTTATTTAAAAATCAACAACCTTTTCCTTGACAACCTCGCGTTACCTTTTTCTTATCACAATTTAAAATTACAAATTGACATGACATATTTGACATTTAAAAAAATACATTAATATTAAAGCCCTAAACCATTACAATATATTTCCATGGATCTTGGCCATCCCTTTCCACTCCAATTAGGATTAGAATTTTTAAAAATCTCTTCTTAAATGCCGTCTACAACATAAAATCAAAATCGTCTCCACATTTCTAAATACTAAAGGCCTCTTTAGACGATCAATAAATATTGTCAATATGTTAGTATTATCAATATTAATGAAGGTGTGAAGGAATATATTGATTTATCATGTGACGTAAACTCAGTTCATCAATATTTATTGACGATATTTATTGATTGTCTAAAGGGGCCTTAACCTTAGCGGTTTGGGTTGGACATTGATGGGTCAGTAGAGACCTTAGAAGAAAATAAAAAGACAACTCTTAGACAAGGCCAGATAGATTGCTCCATCTATCATCTAGATCGAGATTGAGTATAGATAATACAGATCACAGAATGCATACAACAGGTTTGTTACCATGCTTGAGCGAGGGAAATTTTTGGCCGAGGTAGTTTATTTCCTTGGCCTCCCCGATCTCCAAACCTCGCCTGTTGGGACTTATCTCTGGGGTCGGTTGAAAGATATTCTTTACCAAATTCCACTAACAACGAGAGACGACATGAAAATACGAATACAAAAGGCCATTCGTAGCCATTGAGGTATATATACAACTGAAGTGAGTATGTCCCAATGGAGGGGCAATATAGAGCGGCCATTTTGGTGGGGCTGGTGGTATACAACCCACCCTACCTGCTTTAACACATTTTGCATAAACATTAAAGCAAAAAATAAATATAATTTAGATTTTCAAGAAAACTGAATGCATAATAGCAATATCAATTTTTATAATTACATTATTTTCATTAGTTTCAGTATTTTTAGTTTAATATTTATTCATATATAGGTATAAAGCGCATTTTATTTTACTTAATTGATAATATCTTGCATATTACCAAGGCGCAAGTTTTAAATTTCCCGCAAAAAGCCCCACAAAGATAGCAGTTTTTCTTCACGTTTTCGCCGTGGTGAGGACTTAAACATACTCTCTCTATTCCTCATTGTTCGTAGCCTGTCAAGAGCAAAAATTGAAGCAACATTTATCCTAAGACAATTTTAATTACTAACACAGTTTGATTAGTCACACAACTATAAAGTCTTACCTAGCACCCCTATCACTTTCACAGCACAATTAAAGAGTGATTTCAAGGAATGTGGGTTCGTAATAAACAGATATAACATCGGTATCACCAAACGCCACAACTTTGATTGATTACTCTGGACAGTAATCAATCAAAATTGTGGCACAATTAAAATTAAAAATGTCAATAAAACTAACTCTTTGACATGATTGGTCGAAATTTTAATTGCGACGAATCATATCAGAGTGTTATCAATCCGTGAGAAACTTCTTTTGCTGAATGCCTCCAATGATATTATTACTTGGAATATTTAGAAAAGACTGGTCTAATTTACAGTCGCAAATGCTTCTAGGCTATGTAGAATACGCACACTATACTCATAATTGAAGCTACCAGAGAATTAGTTATTTAGAAGGGCGGGCCATTTTGTGGTAAACGATTACTTTTGTGAATCAAAAAGAAACTACACACTTAATGCAATTGGATTTCCAAATAGCAATATTTTGTTTGCCCGAGTACTACTAAATCATTTAGACAGCATATTAATTTAAATGCTGATGCAGTCTAAAGTCCCGAAGTTCATGGCGTCTCTGTAAATATCCATGTGCCAGGCTGTGGACCGTAGTACCTCGTCTATGTATCAGCGACCCGTCATCCCCAGCAGCACCCCATACCATAATGCCCCTCTGGCTGTAAAAATTCGTTCGATCAACTCGACTAGAAGAAACGTTTATGCATCGCTAAAATTATACATATATCTTCACGCGTTCCGATTATAAAGAGTGTGCTCGTCACTTTTTTCCAACTGTGTATATAAACACTTAATTAGTTTCATTTATCACCGGCACCGGTGTAATGAAATCAATATCATTCATGGTCACATTAATGAAGTTAATACTTTAATTAGTTTTCCATTTACTATTGCTCTTTTACATGCACCTTATTACAGGCCGGAAGTGTAATTTCAAGGAGTAACTTTGGATAACAGTTTCATTCTCTGAAACCAAAAACAGCTAAAGCAAAATACAGGTCTTTTATTTAAAAAAAAGAAAGAAATCCACTTTAGATATATCTCCCAAAAATGAGTTAGAGAGGTGATAGGGGGTGGCAATCTATCAATCTTTGATCTCTTGACATTTATACACATATACAATACAACAGTCAATTAGCTAATCATTCTTTCGTTTCAGATTGGCGAAATGGAAGTAAGAAATCCATTATTCCAGGATGATCCTACCCCAGCTCAAACACCCGCAGTCAAATCGACGGAGGATCTTCAGAAGAAGTGAAGTATCTTATCGTATTAGCGGCCATAGTACCTTTTTCTCCCTAAAACTACAAAACGCTACTACTATAACATATTATTATGCTATTAAATACCTTTTAAAACAAAAAAAAATAGCTTCTTCAAAATGTAGAAACAGCGTTTCAAAGAAACAAAAAAACACACCTACAATAAGTATATTTTCCCATTTCTGTTTTTAGTTCATGAAAAAATCGGTGTATAGTGTAATAACAAAAATAATGCGATGTACCACCCCTTACGTGTTGAAATTCGTATAACCTATAATTTTCGGAAAGATGTGTACATTTAGTTAAGTAATCAAAAAAATGATTAAGATTAAAGTGGCGACCAGCAAATATAATATAAATAAATTATATATATATAATACATTTACCAACACACTAAAATTAGAAGAATGAAATTATAATATATAAAAAATATTATATCAACTATATACACCAAAATATCATGTTCCGTACCTAAGTCAATTTTTTAAAATCATTATTTAAATTTTTCATATACTCTATAAATAATAATTAAAGAGAGAAAACAGAGAAATATTTATTAACTATAAAACCATAATAAGTAATGCTTGATACCTAAACATAAGGATTGTCTTAAATTTGACTGTCACCAATCGATTAACAGTTGTTGATGGAGAGATAAATAACTGTCAAAAGTTTCTATATTTCCGTTAATAATTATAAATTGTATTGATAAACGTCAAAATTAGGATAATATTAGCGTTTTCGAAAATTCAGTCCAAACAATAACTGTGTAAGCTTCAGATAAACCTGATGTTAAAGTGACAAAGCTTTTGGAAAACGCCATCATCAGATATTATAATAATGCAAATCATAATTGTCATCCATTGATTAATGATGAGAAAAATAAAAATTCCCAAATCTTTTTATTTGATTGTTAAAGATTATCTAATATCTATTAATACGTATATGTATTTAATAAAAAAAAATAATAAAACTTATTTAGAACAAGAAAGACTGGAATAATATTTTTTTATTAATTTACACAATGCATACATATTATAAATTAATAATAGAGAGTTTTTCTTCTGTATCTACATCTATTGTAACGCTACAAGAGTACTAATTAGAATTTAGAAGTAAACGTGGAAAGAGTAACTTATTTCACATGATAAAACCAAGTAATTGCATTACCGTAAACTAAGAAATACACCACCCCTTAAATAAGACGGTGCACAAAGAGCAGTGCATTTATTTTGTATATATGGCAAATGAATTTGTATATTTAGTTCCTTTCGTATAAAAATAAAAATTAGTACTTTCAATGCAATTTATACATACATTAGCTTTGTATTCCAATAACTGGTTGTACCTATAATTATTAGTTTATAACTGAATTGTATATACTACTACTTAAAATTATTTATTTATTACTATTATGTTAAAAGAAGTTGTTATATAAGAGAAACTTGATTGCGGTTGATTGAGATTATATAGATTTAAAGAGAACTTCCTGTAAATTTTATGTATAAATAAAATATAATAATAACATATATGAGTCTTTTTCAAATCTTTAGTTTGAACTATGTCTTTGACACCTTCAATACTACCAGAAGAATAAAGTAGGTATGAAACCTTTATATTTTTATGCCTCAATTTAGACCAGAATATGATTTCTGTCCTTTTTTTCAAAAATAATTAACTATTTGGGTTGTGTGCTATCATTAAGCAAATGTTAGGATTCAGGAGATTTAGATTATAGACCGAGTTGGCAAAACTTTAATCATCCTTTCTTTTCAGGTATGTATACAGGGTGATTAGTGAGAATGGCCTATTAAAAGTATTATACAAACGAAACGGAATTTTAAAACGAAATTTCATGGCTAGATATGGTTGAATATGAACTATCACGTGAAAATATTCTTGAATAAATATCACTTCCGGTTAACCGGAAGTGGGCATCAACTTCGATTTTTTAAATAGCATGCTATAAAGTAAATTACAGATTCAGCTTCTACGACGAATTTTACACATATTTCATGCACCATACCCTATACCTAAATACCATTCCTCCTGAGATATTCACAATTAAAGAAAAAAAGTGACAGATACCGACCTTACTTTATAGTGATATTACGTCATGTAGGAGTAAGAGAGACGAATGAAATTTTGCATACGCGCAGCTGATATTGTGTAGTTACACAACATTTGAAGTTCTTCCATGTAACATTATACAGGGTGTTTAAAAACTTAGTTGCTTATAAATAATTTCAATCCGCGGAAAGTAGATTTTTTAAAATGGAAAGGTATATATTTTCTTAGATATTCTGATTCTATAAAAGATTCCCTTTTAAACAGTATTAGGTGTTCCTATACTAAAAATGTAAGGTGAATAAGTTATAACGGTTTAATTAGTCTCCGTGCCTAAAATGCTCAGATATGTCAATTTACTGAAGCAAGAGTGCTTAGCTCATTTGTTTTACATAGTTACTGGCCACTTATTTTGACGTCTGTCATTTTGTTAATCGTATTTGAGTAAACTGTTGCAGCTGAATTATGGAAAATAGGCCGTATACAAATGAAGAAATCATGAATTTATTTATTATACATGGTGAATGTAAGAAAATAATGGAACGAACATGCCGAACGTTTAACGAAAAATATCAATACTTAAATCCAATGACTAACAAGAAGTTTAAAAGAATTTCTAAGGATTTTCTGAGCCATGGAAAAGTTTTAAGCAAGCGATTAGTTCACAGAGCAAAGGTAGAAGACAACGTTATACTGGAAGAAATTGTATTGACATATTTTAATGTATATCCACAGGCATCTATTAGAAGTGCGTCTAATGACCTGGGATATACCTATTTTACAATACAAAAAATTCTGAAAAAGCACAAAATGCACGACTATCCCATTATGCCAGTACAAGAGATTAAAGTAGGTGATCATATGGCAAGAATGGAATTTTGTGAAATTATGTTGATGCATATGCAACAGAATCCCATGTTTTTGGCTAATATTATTTGGACTGACGAGGCAAAATTCGACAGAGAACGGGTTGTGAATAGGCGTAATATGCACTACTGGGCTCAGAACAATCCTCATTTAACCAGAACGCAAAATTTCCAAGAAAAATTTAGTATCAATGTATTTTGTATGATAATAGATAACCGCATACATTACCACATGTATAATGAAAATTTAAATTCCAATGGATATCTGCAAATTTTACGTATACTTAGTTGTGTCAGAGTTTCTAGAAGAGATGCCGCTTGGATTATTGCATAATATCTGGTATCAAATGGATGGTGCTCCAGCACATTCTACCCGTGAAATTGATGCGATGTTAACGGAAATGTTTGAGGATCGTTGGATTGGTCGAAATGGTCCATGGAAATGGCCTGCTAGGTCGCCCGATCTAACGCCGTGCGACTTTTCCTCTGGGGCTATTTAAAGGCGAAGGTCTATACGGCCCTTCAAATAGATACAAAAGAGGAATTAATACGCCGAATAAGAGAATCCTTCAGGCAATTAATACCAGGTGCCATTCGAAGAGCTACAACCACAGGTGTACGTCGTCGAATTATAGAATGCCTCAACAGAAACGGTGGCCATATCGAACCATTTAGATAATTTATTTATTTATCTTATTATTGTTGTTGTTCTTGTCCTTTTTCTATTGTACCTTTTACTACTGTTATTAATTATTTATACCTTTGATGTAAATTTACTTTATGTTGGTTGTTAAAATGGTATTTGTTGAGAGTATTTGCGAAAATTCTTAAATAATAATTTTAATTTATTATAATAATTTTTTTACTGATGTTGTACTCTACCATTGCTCTGCGAACATACCGGTTGTTTTTACATCCCTGAAATCCTTTCTAAACTTCTCGCTAATCATTGGTTGTAAATGATATCTTTCTCTAAATGTTTGATATGTTTTTTCTACTATTTCATTATGTACATATATTCACATTGCATAATAAATAAATTCATGATTACTTAATTTAATCTATTTTCAATGCTAATTAATTACACTAAGGAAAATGTATTGTACAGAAGCGACAACAATCTGTATGTTATTATAGGTAATGTAAAAATTATTAATTGCATTGTTAGAAAACACGAAAAAATAGTAAAATTACAATATGTATACAATAATAAATATAATATGTTAGATACTTCACTAGCTCATCAATCTATATATACTAATAATAATTTCTTGTTGTTTTAAAACAGTCTCGTGTTGGGTACGATAATTATTGTACAGTGCAGGTCTATTTCTCTCGGTGTATGCGAGAACGATTAACAGAAATGGCATATGTCAAAATAAATAGTAAGTAAGTATGTAAAACAAATAAACTAAGCACACTTGCTTGAGTAAATTGACATATCTGAGCATTTTAGGTACGGAGGCTAATTAAATCGTTATAACTTATTCACCTTCCATTTTAGGTATAGGAACACCTAATACTGTTTAAAAGGGAATCTTTTATAGAATCAGAATATCTAAGAAAATATATACCTTTCCATTTTAAAAAATCTACTTTCCGCGGATTGAAATTATTTATAAGCAACTAAGTTTTTAAACACCCTGTATAATGTTACAGAGAAGAACTTCAAATGTTGTGTAACTACACAATATCAGCTGCGCGTATGCAAAAATTCATTCGTCTCTCTTACTCCTACATGACGTAATATCACTATAAAGTAAGGTCGGTATCTGTCACTTTTTTCTTTAATTGCGTATAACTCAGGAGGAATGGTATTTAGGTATAGGGTATGGTGCATGAAATATGTGTAAAATTCGTCGTAGAAGCTGAATCTGTAATTTACTTTATAGCATGCTATTTAAAAAATCGAAGTTGATGCCCACTTCCGGTTAACCGGAAGTGATATTTACTCAAGAATATTTTCACGTGATAGTTCATATTCAACCATATCTAGCCATGAAATTTCGTTTTAAAATTCCGTTTCGTTTGTATAATACTTTTAATAGGCCATTCTCACCAATCACCCTGTATATTGGATGAAGTAGGCTTGCAACACAACCAACGAATGCTTATGCTGATGTTCTGTCTAAAACGCAGAAACCGTCAACTACACCATCTGTCATTTTGGTTTTGGATTGCTTCATGGCGACCTCTTTGCAGATTAACTTGTTGGTTGATCATAAATTAATCTTCTCTTATTGTCCTCAAAACGATTCGTATTAGATGCGAAATATTTAAATAATTTCCACAAGTTCTACCTTCAGTAAGTTTCGTTTATATGTTGTTGAACTTTACAAATCGTGCAAGGCCTAGTTTTTTGGTACTTTCACTAATTCTTAATCGCCTCTGGCTGTGCTAGATTAGCCAACACTTCTTTCTGTAAGACAGCATGACCGAAACAATTTGCTAGTCTCTTCACATTTCAGACACGGCCGTCTCAACACCTGTTTCGAATATTGTTTGAGCATTGCATAATCCAAACAGCATGACGATAAACTGCCAATGTCTGGTCCTAATTATAAACGCCGTCTTTTCTTCATCTTTGCCCTATAAGTTCACCTGCCAGTAACGACCACTTTTAAAGTCCAATGTTGAAAACAACTTAAGTCAACCAAGGCATCAAGGATACTTGGGTAATACAATCTTTCTTATTTACTATCACTATTGGAGAAGCCCATAAACTCTTTTATAGTTCGACAACCCTTTCCATGTCTACGATAATTTGGTCCGTTTCTTCTCGCTAACGAACTGGCTTCATATTTCCTCTATCTATGCGAAACCATATCACATTCGTTTTTCGTTTAGCGCCATTTTCAATTTGGAAAATATCTTGATAATGTCCAATAAAAGTGCTCATTGCTCGACGTTCTTTGATTGTCAGGCCTTCATAGATCGTGTTGATAAGCTTATCTAATTGTTTGGAGGAGTATCCAACTGTACTCGTAATGCTACGTGCTCGTTGTGCAATTGAAGATATGCTTGAGCATCTTTCTGTGGGCTTCTTCTTGATCTTTACGGGGTAGTCGTTAAGATTCGGATTATCGGTTTTCCTAAAATCATTTTCTTCTAGCTCTAATATTACAATTCATTCTCTCTATATACACGTTGCGAACTATATCGTTGGCCAAAATCACACTTCTGGCAATATCTTTGCAACGATTGACAACAATGTCTTCAACATTTGCTTCCGGTATTCCCCTTTGAAGGTTGCAATCGTTTTCCCAAGCACGCTGACTGACACCCCGGTTCTTCAAGAATCTTAGGACGAATGATTATCATTGTGTCCAGCAATGACACGCGAATGATCATTAACAAATTCATTGACTAGAAGGCTTAGTGTGGCATTTCATATTAACCTTTTAAGTTTTTCTCTTGCTTGGGTGTCCTTCGTGGTTAAGAACAGTGGTTCTTCAAATATCCAATCTTCTCACAATTCCAGCAACGTACTGCCTTTCCGGGTTTTATAGCTTCGTGTGTTAGTTTCTTAATTCACATGACCGGTAGATTCGTTCCGTATGCTTATAAGCAAAGTAGATCTCAAATTATTTCACTAGTTCTCTATAATTTTGTTCTTGTGTTAAAGGTGTGGTTTGACGAAATACGAGGACCGGTACATACGTGGCTGAAAGATTACCTAACTGGTAGATCGTTTAAGGTAAAATTTGGAAGTAGTCTCTGCAGTAGTAAAGATTTAAATATTGGGATACCTCAAGGAAGTATACTGGGCCCATTATTATCCATTTTATACGTTAATTACATGGGAAGATGCTTTAACCATTGTAAATACTATACAGGGTTTCCACGGCCAAGTGGGACATAGGGAGAATACATGTAAAATCGGTTTTCGGTGAATATTATCTCCCTAATACTACTTCATTCAAAATTAAGGGCTGCATATTATAACTGGGTTAACAATGAACATCTCCACAATCATAGTACAAAGAAAGTCATTTTAATAAAGCCAAAAAATTATTTTTAAATCTGTTGTTCGTGAATTCCTAATAAGGCATTTAACACGTGAGTCAGTGCAAGCGTCCGTGGTGTAATGGTTCACGCGACGGCTTAATAACGCAAATGCACGGATTGTTTAGGGTTCGAATCCCGGCAGATTAGTTTTATTTTTTATTTTTTATCTCCAACAATAATGCTACAAATTCAATAACACTACAAAAATCAGAGATTTTGAAGACTATAAAATCGATTTTTTGAGGATTAAGGTAAATAATGAATAATTTTTACAATAACAAAAATGATCACGTGCTATTATTCGATTTTTAATTGTTACTAACGACGAATCATTTGTCAAAATAAACAACAAAACTTAATCAAGATTAAAAAAAAAATCATTTCTCGGATTCAAACCCCAAAAAATCTGTGCCTTACGTTATTAAGGCGTCGCGTGAACGTCTGCCCCATGGCCACTTGCACTAACTTACGTGTTAAAAGCCTTATTAGGAATTCACGTACAATAGATTTAAAAATAATATTTTTTTTAGCTTTATTAAAATGACTTTCTGTGTACTATGATTGTGGAGATGTTCACTGTTAACCCAGTTAAAATATGCGGCCCTTAATTTTGAATGAAGTAGTATTAGGGAGATAATATTCACCGAAAACCGATTTTATATGTATTCTCCCTATGTCCCACTCGGCCGTGGAAACCCTGTATGCATTAATGGTAATTGTATCGATGCATAATCACTTGGTAATAACTATAATGAAAGGTTACAACACAATTTTTTTAACTTTCAGTTGTGGTGTCATGATAATGAACAGACTATTAATAGTAAAAAAAAAAAAACTAATGCACATTAGGTCTCCAAACATAACAGTTAATTTTCAAGTGAATTTAGTGTTTCACGATACTAATAGGTGCATACACAATATAACTGTCATATATCACGGAAAAACATAAAATATTGTGATTGCAGGGAAACTCTACAAAATGTATCACGAATTCGATATGTAGGTGTTCACTTGGACTATGGAATGAACACATAAATGACTTATACAAAAAACTGAAACATATCGTGTGGTGTTTCTATCATCTTGCAGATATAGTATCATTCGAAACACTAAAAGTAATACATGCAGCCTAGTCCAATCCGTATTAAATTACGAAAGATAAATGGTTAAATAATGGTAAACAGTTAAAGTTTTTAGACATAGAGAAATTGTGTTGGCTAAGGTTGTTGCTGAACAATTTTAATACCACCCGAAAATAGAACATAATTATCTTTTAATTCCTGATTTATTTCCACTTAGAGGTCAATAAAACAACAAATAATTAAATACCAATTTATTCCATAACATATAATAATATGTTTTCGTTAAATAACTTCTTCAGTGGAAGAAATTGACATTTAATATGTGTCAAATTACTAATAATATAAATATAAATTGCCATGCCTATCAACAAAATTATCTAAAAAACAAAGAATTCATTGATATATCGAATTTTAATTATATTCACAAGTAATAATGAAGGAATAATGATTTAATACAACATTAGAAATTGAAATGATTTGAATTATTCGTATATCAATCTACTTTTTGTCAAGCTCTAACAATTCTGTTCAAGGACTAGGGAAAAACATGGCAAAAAAAAACCTAGTCAAGAGCTTAAAATTAATAAAATTCATGCGTGAATTAAATTATTATAAATATCGCTTAAATTATCAATATCCGTTCTAAAATTTACCGCGTTTTCATCTTTCTTAACGTATATCATTTCGTAAATTAATCTTTTTTTATAATTATTTTCCTTTGTTAAAATTTTAGTGTTTTGAAAATCAAAATTATGTCGTCTATCTTTAGAGTGCTTAGATAAAGCAGTTTCAGCGGTGACGTTATGTGTAACAGTGTACTGATGGTTATAAATTCGTTTCTTTAAATATTGTTTGGTTTGTCCGATATAACATTTATTACAATCTTTGCAATCTAATTTATAAACGACATTACTTTGATTACCATGTTTAATGGGTGTTTTTGAATTTGTGAATAAATGTCTATTGTTGGTAGGTATGAAAGTTATGTGAATGTCTGATTTTTTAAATTCGTGTTTTATTGTGTCGCTTAAATTGTTTATATATGGTATAGTGTGGTATATGTTATTATTTGATTTTGTACCTGTGTTATATATTTTATTTATTCTTTTTGTGATTAATTTATTGTAAAACTCTTTAGGATAACTATTTTTTTCTAGTATTGTTTTTACTTTGCTTAAATTTTCTTTTCTAAAATCAGGGTGAGCTAATTTAATAGCCTGATCTACTAAACTGTTAATTACGCTTTTTTTTTAAATTTACCGAAGTGTTTGAAAAATAGTTTAAATGCCTACTACTACTATAGTGTCTTTAATGTACCAGTTTGTTTTTATTTGTGTGTTATCATGTACAATAGTATCTTTACATTTAAAAAGTTTATAGAATTAAGTTAAGTCCTCCATTACTAAATTTGCTATAACAGCAGATAATGGAGAACTCATTGCTGTACCGAATATTTGTTTATATATTGTGTCGTTGTACTGAAAATATGTTGAATTTAAGCAAAGTTTTGCAGCCAACATGAATTGATTTTTTGGTAAATTTGGATAATTTTGAATTAAATTCCATTTTTTGTTTATAATGTTTAATGCCAAACCTGTAGGAACATTTATTACAATATAATATACAATATAAAGATACAACGTCTAAACTGATAATTTCATGATTACACGGTACGGATTTTTTGTTAATGAAATTAACAAATTCCCACGAATTCTTTACATGATACTCTGTATTTCCTACAACATTACTGAGAATTTTGGATACAAATTTTGATAAATTGTATGTTGTTCTATAAACTTTTTAAATGTAAAGATACTACATGATAACACACAAATAAAAACAAACTAGTATATTAAAGACACTAGTAGTAGTAGGCATTTAAACTATTTTTCAAACACTTCGGTAAATTTTAAAAAAAGCGTAATTAACAGTTTAGTAGATCAAGCTATTAAATTAGCTCACCCTGATTTTAGAAAAGAAAATTTAAGCAAAGTAAAAACAATACTAGAAAAAAATAGTTATCCTAAAGAGTTTTACAATAAATTAATCACAAAAAGAATAAATAAAATATATAACACAGGTACAAAATCAAATAATAACATATACCACACTATACCATATAAGTATAAACAATTTAAGCGACACAATAAAACACGAATTAAAAAAATCAGACATTCACATAACTTTCATACCTACCAACAATAGACATTTATTCACAAATTCAAAAACACCCATTAAACATGGTAATCAAAGTAATGTCGTTTATAAATTAGATTGCAAAAATTGTAATAAATGTTATATCGGACAAACCAAACAATATTTAAAGAAACGAATTTATAACCATCAACACACTGTTACACATAACGTCACCGCTGAAACTGCTTTATCTAAGCACTCTAAAGATAGACGACATAATTTTGATTTTCAAAACACTAAAATTTTAAAAAAAAAAATAATTATAAAAAAAGATTAATTTACGAAATGATATACATTAAGAAAGATGAAAACGCGGTAAATTTTAGAACGGATATTGATAATTTTAGCGTTATTTATAATAATTTAATTCACGCATGAATTTTATTAATTTTAAGCTCTTGACTAGGTTTTTTTTGCCATGTTTTTCCCTAGTCCTTGAACAGAATTGTTAGAGCTTGACAAAAAGTAGATTGATATACGAATAATTCAAATCATTTCAATTTCTAATGTTGTATTAAATCATTATTCCTTCATTATTACTTGTGAATATAATTAAAATTCGATATATCAATGAATTCTTTTTTTTTAGATAATTTTGTTGATAGGCATGGCAATTTATATTTATATTATTAGTAATTTGACACATATTAAATGTCAATTTCTTCCACTGAAGAAGTTATTTAACGAAAACGTATTATTATATGTTATGGAATAAATTGGTATTTAATTATTTGTTGTTTTATTGACCTCTAAGTGGAAATAAATCAGGAATTAAAAGATAAATACATAAAGGTCAAAAAATACATATATTAATAGAACATAATCATGAGACTAGAGCAAAAACAATGGGTCAAACACAAATAATGAGAATTTCAAACAAATATGGAGATAGGACAGCTACTGTGTTCTTACCTAAACTATATAATATAAATCCCACCCAAATAAAGTCGGAATTATCAAAAGTAAAGTTTAAAATGGTATTATTGGACTGGCTAATGGAGGATTGAAGAAAATAACGTTTTAATACTACCATAATTGATTAATTTAATTAATTAGAAACTGACACAGTGTCAAGCATTATAATTTAAGTGGCTTATTAAGTTACACTAGCATACTGTTTTGTTTACTTTTGCACTGCAGGGCACATATAAGTTTTGTTTATTTCGGTTTTCCACAATTAAAAAGAAATGAAGTAGATTAATCAAGAACGATAGATTTGTTAATTTCATTAATTATTTTTGTAACACTAAACTGAACACACTATGCTGACAAGTACGTGTACCTAGCGATTCAAGAGGTTGGTTTAATTGCCAGTATTACACATTATCACCTGATTATTTATTGGCTAGTAGTTTGTAGAGTAAATGTTATGTTTTTGCGTTGTGTCGCTGCGATGCGTTCTCTCGCGCGAGGAACCCCCGGGCGCCCAGTTATGCTTTTGCTTGGTTGGGTGCCCTGGATTAAGATGGAGTATGTGGAGGTTAAACAATTATTTAAATAAAAAAAAACACTCTCAAAGTGTCGTAGCATCAAGGATAGTGGTCTCACTACAACCATTTAGCGTTCAACTGTTTAGCAGCAGCTTTAAACACTATTAAATATCTCTCTAGTGATGTTTTGTTGTCGAATATCAATAACTCGCTTCGATTATGCAGTATCGGCTTCACTCTTCTCTGGCTTCCCAGTTTATAACTGTCGCTTCCGGCTGGAACGAGGTATCAGTGTCTGTCAAATTCGCTGGGCCCAATCATGTTTCTTATTGACTCCTCCAATTCATTCGAACGTTTTTCTAAGTTTCTACTAAATTTTCGTCTATTTCATAAATTTTCCTTGCACGTTTCTGTAATTTTTAAACCTTTTGTTCCAGAATTCGAAAATATTCTACCATTTCTTTTTGAAGTTTCTAAAATTTCCTACCATTTCTGCTCTCAACCTTCAGTAATATTTTCATTTTCTTTTGCTAATTCATATCATTCCATTTCAAACACGTAATTCTCCGGATCATCGCTACAACTTTCCAGAGCCGTTCTTTAGGTTCACTTCTCGTTTCATGGAAGTCGGGATCTCTTTCAGGGAGTTCTTGTTGTAGATGAAATGCCCTATCCAATATTGTAAGATATAGAAATATAGTTTGCAGAAAAGCATCAATTTGGAGCTAAATAAGTGGATTCATGTTTTTTTTACTTACAGAAAGATTTTTTGTGCAAGACAATACTGTAGCACATATAGCTCAACAAATAAGGTTATTTGGAATAAGTAGTTTATTGATCATGAATCGTAAAATTACCTCGTTAATCGTCATAATTATCAAGGACTGTGTGGGTTGAGGATACATTAATTCAGGACACGTGTTTCGTGAATTACTTCATTTTTGAAAGAACTTGCTCATCTAATTAAGCGAAGTTTTTAATAACATAACCGCTCAACACATAAATTTAAGCGTTTTGAGATTAAAAACTGGTTTTACATATTCCGTAACAAATGAGATAAAACTGTAAGCTATCTTTAAGATATCCAATGTAACTTATTAGGCTGCTTGCTACCTACTATTAATTCAGGCTAATACACTGAAAATATAAATTTTTCTGTTTGCTTTTAATTTCATAATGAAACACCTAAATATTACATTTTGAAAATTTATTATGTAAATAAAAAATTAAAGAAAGGAAGAAATTGAAATAATATAATACACAGATATACAAAAAAACGTATAACTTAAATATGAGTGTTTTATAAAAGAAGCGATGATGATGGATTTGCATAAGTCATTCGAATGACATCAGATTCGTAGGTAATGGAGTTTGATCGGAACTAGCCGCTTTCTGCAGGTACCTGCACCATTTCTCCGCAACGTTTTGGCTTCCAGCGCGAAACTTGTACACATTACCTAGAAAAAAAATTAAAACCTCGTTGATTTTTTAAAATGATGCACACCATACCTCTTGCTGGATCGATAATTTGAAACAGATCCGAATGTAGAGTATTATCTCCTAACAGAATTTGACAACCGACTAACGATATCATCTTAGAAGGCTCACTTTTAAAATCACTCCTTTGGTTCCTACAATATCAGCACAACTGTTACAGAAAATAACAAGTCAGATATTTAAATACGTACCCTTTAAACGATTTAGGTGAAAAATATGCGAGAGATGACGCCCATATTTGAATCCAGTACCTCTGCCACGATGCTACAGTAGGTTTCCTCCCGTGTTTCAAAACAGTCTTTCTACGAATACAACCTTGCATAGGGCAAAATGGATCCTGCCCATTAATAGCGTCTTCAGCTAACCTATTTCATAGATTAAATTTAGGTAAAAATTTAAGCTACGTTATTAATGTACCTTGTGAGTAACGATGTGTCTTCCGACGTATTTTTCGAAGCTTGCAGGGGCACTTCCGAAGCAGGCGAATGCAGTTCGTCATGTCCTGGTTGCGACTCCTCCAATTCAGAATCGTCCAGGAGGTGCAGCGTTTTAGGAAGGTCTTTTGGGTCGAAGGTTATGTAGTGCGTTTTGCTAAAAATACTACAATTTAAAATGTGGATTAGAACAAGAAATTTGTCGATAAATATATCGTGTTTTCAAATAAGAAGAAGTGAAGATAATCGTTAAATTTTGGATTCTAACCCCTCTCGAAAAATGTATAAAATATTACAATTTCTGGATTAAAATCCAAAATCTAACAATTGGACCTATGAAGAAATGTACATTGTAAGATGACAGTCTATAGATAATCTACAAAGCCTAGTCCAATTTTTTTGTTATTATAGTTGTCTTTTTAACACATACATACATTTGTTTAGACATTTTATGGTCTTATATCTAAAAAATAATACTGTGTACTGTCCAAAGAAAATTGTGTGTCTCAGAAGGGTAAAACATCAGTAGCAATACTAGTGAAGAAAGGAGACAGCTAGTTACTACTTGTGCCATAATTTTAGTTTCATTGCCGTCTTTATAATTACAGTTTTGCTGTTGAAACATGTCTCTTATTGTGTTGAAACTTTGGTGATTTATGGCTAAAATAATGCTTTTAATGTTCGACGCTAAGATATTCAGGAGGGGAGGGGAGCAAAAGTCCCTCTACAATAATGTTTAGATGTCAAAATTGCAAAAGGTGAACGTGATATCTATTTTCGGAAGTGCCGACATCTTGAAAATATTTTCAATGAATAGATTCCAGGGAAAGCAGGACAACCAATCTTTCTAATCTAATACATGTAATACATCAAAATCAATACTGTTTATGTATTAGGATTATTTAATATAGTGAAAAAAACTATGTTTTTCCATTCGTTGGTTGGACTTTTTTTGAAAAATAAAATGACTATTTCTACAAGCTAGAATTAAAAAATAATAATTATCTACCTCCTTAACCTAAACTAAACTGGGAGACCAACTTCAATAAAATACTATGGAATAAATATTGTTTTAGCAAAGCTAATATTGAACTAGAAACGCATAAAACTAAAATATTGTTGTAGGTAATAATTGTTGTTATTACATAAGCTGTAGATGGTATCTACATATTTATATACATAATTATACAACTCCTTTATTTACACATGATTTGCGACAAGACTACATTTCAGTGAAAGTACAACTAGGTAATATATATATACTACTAGATCTAAATGATACAAGACACATGGTATATTATGATAATATCTACGAGAAGCAAGCTGCAAGTTGCATTGCAAGCACTTACCCCCAAGGCGCTACTACAGAGGTGTACCCCATTATGGGATAACCTTGCTTGTGAAAATTGCGAGGAAGACTTGCACTACGAAATCTATGAAATAATGTAATATAACATGTAAATATTCCGAGTATGATACATGAAAACGAGAAAACGAAAAAAAAAAAGATTAACAACGAGTAGAGAGAAGATTAAAAAAATCGAAAAACACAAATTTTAATTAATTAACTTCTGAAACTTACTTAGTCCCTAAGCTCCGGCATTTTCGATGTCCCGGTATGAATTTAGTTCCTGAGGTAACAGCGTGGAGTCTTAGAGAGCCGCTAGAAGCCTTTGCGGGTGATAAATTGAGTGAAGCTATCGCACCGGCGTCCATGATCACTGATTCCTTCGAGCTACAACTGGACGAACTCGGTACTGGTGATGGAGGTTCAAGTTTTAATGATAATCTATCAATAATTTAGAGAGAAAATAATCTTAATACTAAACCTATTATAGTGACTAAAATTAGAAACACGCCAATGAACACAATTAATGTTACCAAAATTTGATTTCAATTTTTTACTAACTAACCAGATGTGAGTTACTTACTTGTATTGATCATCTTCAACGAATTTTTGCAGTTCCTCGATATATCTTATGGAGTTTAAATAGTCTTGCACGTGAGGAACTAGTGATAAATGGGAATAATCGGAAAGCTGATAGTTGGATATGATTCTTAAAATATTGTTCATCTTTAAGCTACGTTGCTGAGATTCGAGACCACCAGAATGAGGATGTGCCACATCTATATACACTAAATCAGTCAAATATAAGCCTGCAATGTAAACAAAGAAAAGCATTGTAGTCATAACGTTGTAAATTGAACTTTGATGCATGGCAATAATTTTTTTTTCAAATACTTTAGTATTTTATTTTATTTTTATTTGAATTGCATAAAGCCAACTAACAAGATCAAGCACTTCAAGTAATAAGTTTTCTAAAAACAGCAGGGACATGCCAAATTATCGCGTTGGTTTAAACCAAAACTGATATACTGGTTATAACAAACGGTGTTACCTTATATGGCCATCTATGCAACTCTATTACCGTGGTCAAAAGCCAATAGAACGACAACAGAAACCAGATTATGAAAATTTGCAACGACCTCCCTGGTTGGAAAGTACAGCCACAAGGCACACGTTCCCCAGTACTTCAGTGAAAGTCCTGCTAAGTGTCATCAGCTAGAAAAAGGTAGAATTTGGAAGAGACAATATGCCTGTCAAACTAAATCATAAACGATCATACAGGGTGTTATTTCCAAGCGAGAATGAAGTCTCCTTACGCAGATCAGTTGTTGGGTCCAGAAAACCAAATGAACGAGAATTGAAGGTCTGGTTCAAAATATAAGTTCCAGAGCACACGAACAGTAAAAAAATATGATAAATAACGAAATGAAGACTTCTAAAAAATGAATTTCTTTAGCATTCATACGAGCCAACATAGGAAAGAAGTCCACCAATGGAAAGCAAAGGAAAAAACATGACACCTTGCGAAGAAATTCATCTGTTTCTTGCCAAATTGAAACAAAAAAGTACTTGATTCCAGTAAATCAGAACTAAGGATACTTATGGGCCTTTTGACTCGTCATTGTCCCCCAATATATCATCTTAAAACGATGAATAAGTAATCAAGACATGCCGATTTTACCAAAACTGCTGAACTTAGCGAATCCGAAGGCATAGTTGTAGCATTATAGTACATGTGAGGTGAACGCCCAAGGAAATCAAATCTTTGGAACCCAAGCAATTTTGAGATTTTTTAGACAGATTGTATTAGCAAGATACTAATGCAACTTAAACCAGTGTTGTACAATGCAATTCAAGGATAATACGAGGCGCAAAATTTGATAGCAAAGAGTAGCTAAAAAAGAAGAATAATAGAGCAACAAAGAAAAGTAAAACTTCAGACAGAAAACGGCATAATTACCAAAATAACCTGGAATGTTGTCAAACATTCAAGTCAAACAAGTTAGGCAAGGGAAAAAGATTTTAAAAAAATGGCCGAAAGAAACAACGAAAAAACTGCTATGGATTGGATGTTCCAGGTTGAGTTAATTGTTGCAAACATTATGTTAGAAAACTATGCAATTATGCAAAGAAAAAAAAACAAAATGTTAGTAGCTCATCTTTTTTCCATTAAAATTCCATTCAATTCTAAATGAAAGTTGTAATGAATGTTCCAGGCTGTTTTAGACATTGTGTCCGAAAATTACGATTCAATTTTTCATGGTACCGGCGATAACTAAACGAAAAAAGAAACGAAATGTTAAAGCCAGTTTTTTTTTCTTTTTCTTTAGAAAATTGGAATTCTAATTTTAGTTGTTATGAACACGGTTCCAGAAAATTACGAGCATGTCTTTCATAGCAATGAAGACAAAACAAAAACAAAATTTTATATTCTAGTTCTGAACATTTTTCCAGAAAATTACGCACCTATCTTTTGCAACAGTTCTCAACAGTGTTTCAGAAATTTACGATCCTATCTTTCATATAATTTCAGATATATCACAACAAAAAAAATTGGGAGAACATCATTTTTCGAAAATTCTAATGGATGTTCCAGGCTGTGCTGAATATTGTTTCCGAAAATTACGTTCCCATCTTTTTTATAGCACTGAAGATATCTCAAAAAAAAAACACTTTCATAGCGCATTTGTATTTTAGAAAATTGAAATTCTACTGGTTGTTCCAGAATGTTCCAGTTGTTCTCCAAATAATTTTTACCCTACATATCTTTCCTATAATACCGAAAACATCGCGAAAAGAAAAAACTAAATTTTAGTAGCCCATCTTTTTTCCAACATTGAAATTCTAATAGATTTTTTAAGATGTACCTAGTTGTTCTAAAGATGGTTCTAGAAAATTATATTGTTGTATTTCATACAGTGCCAGGGATATCGCAAAAACAAAACCAAATTTTGGCAAGCCATCATTGCCAGACGTTCCAAGAAGTTGTAGTTGTTGTAAACATTGTTCTCAGTTTTTTTTAACTTGAAAGTGTAATGGATGTTCCATGAAATTATACTATACATTATTCCAGAAAATTACGCTACCGTCTTTCGTAGTAGCGGAGATATCCAGAAAAAAATTTTGGTATTCCATAATTTATCGAAAATCGAAGAAATTTTGGTGTCCTATTATTTATTGAAAATCGAAATTCTAGTAGAATTTCACGTTTAAATTTACAGCTGCAAAGAAATTACATTTCTTAGTAACACTTCTCTAAATTTTAGGTATCAAAAGAACGGAGTGATTTCAAGAAGAGTGAGCTCGTAATATACAGACAAAACATCGGTATCACCAACACCACAACTTTTGATTAATTACTCGGGACACGTGTTTCGAGAACGCATAGGTTCTCATCATCAACCGAATACCGAATGATCTTCAGAACCCACACCCGAGAATGAATCAAAAGTTATCTGTATATCAAAAGAACTTATTGGTTTAAAACTTTCTGATTAAGATAACTTGAATTAAAGTGTGTTATTTTGGCTATAACATCATTTTGCAAACGTTTTTTCACTAATTGCTATTCTCACCTAAATATGGTATACAAGGTAACTTGAGACTTTCTATGTGACTCCGAAGATTAGACCAATTCTCCGATTCTGAGAAAACATCCGCCAACCTATCGAAAGTCTGCCTGTCTTTCTTAGAGAGACAATTCCACGTTTTCGACAGCCTAAAATGAAGAAAAAAATTAATATTCAAACAGTAACTTGAGTGCTAAGTAGTACATTACCTATAAACAGAGGCACTTTGTAAGGCAGAGATTATTGCGAACAACGAATGTAGATTGTTTAGGTCGTATAACTTCTTCGCGATTTTAATGAAATGCGCCAAGACATCGACTCTTTGCTTAGGCGTACCTCTGGATAAAATCTCTTGCACCGTCCAAAAACTTACCTAAATCAAAAAAAGAACCAAAATCAGCATAATAAAAGTAATATTTCCTTTCAAAACAAGGAATTAAATTACATGATTAAATCTCCTTGTAAAAGCTACAACGTTGGGTGCCACTGTGAGTTTATTCTTCTTATTCCATGCGCAACTGGTAAGTTCATCCGGTTGTATGCTCAAGAATACAGGTAGGTCTAACAAGGTCAACTGAGCGGCAAGTTCTTCTGGGGATACGTGCATGGTATCGAAGACAACACAGCTGTAATTCTTGGAGCAACTGCTAGAGGAGTGATTCGGCAAGCTTTGAGTTTTAACATGGGCAGGTACGGAAGAAAAGGCTCTGAATGGGGAATAACATACAGGTTAGGTTGTCTTTTTCTTTAAAACAGTTAATTGCATTTTTACCCATAGTTATAGTATGAGAAGGGAGGTGGTCCTGGTCCACCGGAGATGCTATGAGCAGAGATCTTTCGACTAACATGCTTTGATGAACAGGTAGATTTGGTGTCTCGATTGGAATGACTTGAATATGGCTGCGAACCATCGCTTTCCGATGATTTGCAATTACTACTCTCGCGACCCTAAGTAAAAAATAAAGCTCTTAATGATTAACACTAAGACGTAAGAAATATGTCAATTTTCTTCAATTAAATCCCGATCCAATATAGACTGAAAATTGCTTACTTCAGATATTTTTAAATTTGCAAGACTATCAGCTGAGATATCTCTTGGAATTTCCGAGTAACGTAGCATTTTCAAGTCATGGCCACTTATAATCGTCTGAAAAAGAAGAAAACAGAAATATATTAATCATGACATCAAATATGAACTGGTTAAATTGCTTGTTATGTGTTAGATAGATAGACGTAGGCTGGACATGATAGGCAGTTTTTTTAATATTCCAGAAATAAACACAGCAGATTACTTTTAATTGAAATAACCGGATAAGCCAGATAATTGCTTAGCGAGGACATTTGCCGCTTAACACTAGTATATATTCAGTACAAACTACATAATTATATCTTAGTGAAGTACAGTATTGTCCGCTTAAAATGGACTGGGATAGAATGGAAATTCTGATATAGCGGACAAAGTTTGCAGGTCCCGATTTAAATACTATTTAAACTAATGTTCTTTAATTCCTTTTATAACAAACTTGTAATGAAGTTTCGGTTATATTAAACTATAATAAAATAAGTAAAAGACCGTTAACAAACAATGCATAAAGTTTAATCCCAACAACACCAACACATGCTTCGGACTTTTTAGTCCTCATCAGTGTGCGATACGTTTTCTACAGAAATTGCTCAATAGATACCAGAAGATAAAACTACATGACATCTTCAGACTACGTCTAGCAACATCAAAGCTTAACCCTCGCTACTAGACAGCAATAAATTCGTGCGTTTCATATTATTGCAATCTAGAGGGAAGTTTGTGCGGAAGTTCACAAGTATATATAACCTATTACACGGTAAAAGGTTCAGCAATTTCTATACAGAACGGGCTTTAGGAGAAAAAGTTGGTTTATTCAAACTCGTGTATTGCACGCTGATGAGAACTAAAAGTCCGAAACATGTGTCTGTGTCGTCGAAATTAAACTTTCAAACATTTGCTTTCTGCACTGTATTTTAGAAGTGTTTTATATGACAAACTTGCTGTGTAATAGGTCTTGTTGTAATGCAAAACTGTTGTATGTCGCTCACCCTAGCAGTACGAGATATGTTGCAAGTATTCTCTAATCGCAAATCATGTATATTAAAGGAATAATTATTGACCTCGACCCACCAAGCCGAGGTGCTTCAAAAATATTGGAACGCTACCTCGGAATGACACATTTAATAAGAAGGCATGGATGACGTGATCTCTTTTTGAAGACCTTTACTTCAGTATTCAAGAATTATGCCCACGGTGAGGCAATATCACTCAAAACTAGTTTTCCCGCATAACTTAAACATGTTTCCCTGTAACATATCACAAACAGCACCCAGTTTGTGAACCAAAAGATAGGTACCTGCCATCCAGTGCTGGACACAACGTGAATCTGACGGAATTTTTTCATTTTTATCAAATTTCATCAATCAACTGTAGAAACAGCGTTTACCACAAAAACATTATTTATCATACATACTTTGCCATTTTCCCAGCAGCTCGTTCCCAGGAAAATGTGTTTCATTGTTTGTGTCAAGGACCATTAATACCAAGTTTCAAATAAATTTGACCATAAAAATACATTTTTTAAATTTGTTCATAGATAAACTTTTTCTTGGTATCGATCGACATCGACGTTCAAATATTGTGTTCTACAGATAAACTATACTATATATAAACAAAAATTGTGGATACGAACAGTTTTACTGTGCAATATTTGAAAGACAATTTTAATTCGTTTAGTTATGAACAAAAAATTCAAGTAAAAAATGTGGACAGACCAAAGCCAGAACTTAATTTGACGCAAACTACAAACTACTACTCTTTCACCCCATTTTATCTCCTTAGGGGTCGAATGCCAATATCAAAACAAGTGAGATTATCTCCAAATTTCAGATTTAAAATTTGGGTTAAGCATTGACCATTGTTCACTTTTCTCGTAAGTAAACTCTTTAAGCTTTCAAACTGGTTATTTAATTTATCAAAAAAAAATAGCGATATGAATGACATTTAAATTTAAAATATCTATTATTCCCATTCTATTTAAGTATGTTGATTGATATTAAACGGGCAACCAAAAAAAACAGCTTCTAATACAACAAATATCCTAAAACAATGCCACTATGTCTATCTATAAAAAAACAACACAGAGATTAATATCTCTAGAAAGCAAAAAATGCCGGTAATATGCGCTCATCGTGCAATTGTACGAATCACCCAACTAGAAAGAGCAATAAAAATGGATCAAGCATTACCAACGGCTTCATCATCTTCATCAGATTTAGTTCACTGTCTGAGCGGTTGTACAATACAAGTTAACGTAACGAAAAATGATGAAGATGGAGAGAGCGACACTGATGAAACCGAAAAGGCAGAAACTCGACAGTCTCTAGTGCTTGATCTATTTTTATTGTACTTGCTAGGTTATTCCTGCCATTATACTATGAGGGTCTATCACTTTTTTTTCTATCTCCCACAGGTTTCGCAGAACCCTCGAAAACATACGATAATGTAAAAAATATAGAATATAAATAATCGTCTATTTCCTTACATTTTGTTTTTATACATGTTTCGGCAATTAGCCATCATCAGTCTAGAATCTACAAAATAAATTCCAATTTTAATCTGTCTTAATCCTTTAAATATTAATTGTTTTTCTCATCTCTAAATATCATATTATAAAAATCAACCACGTCCTGATGACATTTAAAATATATTTAATTTTTAATTATATTTCTGTTCAAAATTGTATTATACTATACAGGGTGACATAGAAAAAAGTACATTGCATAGTGCCACACAATAGAGGACACTAAAATAAGAAAAAAAGTTCCTATGAACATGGGTCCGCAAGACCTTCGGTTAAAAGATACGGGGTATTGAATTTTTTTTTAATTTATTTGCAAAAACAATGATTAATTAAAACAAAAAATTAAGTTTTTAGAAGATGTTCAAATTGTTGCCCTTGTACTTCAATACATTTTTCCATTCTTCTTCTTAATGATTGACGGCATCTTTGAAATATTCCTGGGATATTACGAAATGTATCTGCCGATTCCATAATTCTTATCCACAATTGTTCTTCATTATGTATTTCTACAGCGTAAACTTCATTTTTCATAAATCCCAAAATGAAAAATCGAGGGGATTAAGGTCGGGACTACGAGCTGGCCAGGGTACAGGCCCCCCTCGACCAATCCACATATTTCCAAATCTCCTGTCCAAATATTCCCTTGCCACTCGAGAAAAGTGAGCTGGCGCCCCATCATGCATGTAATACATTCTTCCAGTAATGGCCAATGTGACATCCTCTAATAATGTGTTTAAATCATTCTCCAAGAAATTTCGATACAGTGCACCTGTCAATCGATTGGGCAATCGAAATGGGCCAATTAAATAATTGTCAATTATACCTGCCCACACATTAATTGAAAACCCATATTGGTGACTTCGAATTACAGTTTGATGAGGATTTTCATCACTCCAATGGTGCATGTTATGTAGGTTCAGTATACCATCACGACTAAAACCAGCTTCGTCAGTAAACAAAATTGATGAAATAATGTTTTGTCTTTGGTTTTGCAACCATTGACAAAATTGTACACGAGGAACAAAGTCATGTTCCAATAGTGAATGAATTTTTTGGAAATGATATGGACGAAGAAGTTGTTCTTTGAAAATTTGTCTAACTGATTCACGGTTAAGGTTTCGTACCGCTGAACTTGTTTTTCTGGTGCTTGTTCTTGGATTATTTTCTACCATTCGTAAAACAGTTTCTTCGTTTCGCACAGTGCGACGAGTTCTGGAAACCCCACTATTCAATTTTGGTTTTCTAAAACAGCCATCTTCTCTCAAACGCCTATGCACATCAATAAATGTTCGAACATTAGGAACTTGTCTTAAAGGATATCTTTCTCGATAAATACGTTGAGCTTCGTAAGAATTTGATCTAGCTTCGCCGTAACACATAATCATGTCCCTGTATTCTTCAAAAGTGTAGTGAACCATTTTTGAAAGCAAATTTAGATAATCAGTGAGAAAACCAATGAAAAACTTAATCACGAACACAAAATTCCTCAAACAACAATTACATCAGTTTGACAGGTGTCATTATGACACATTATTCAATTGTTATTTTTTGATTAATTAGCGTGCATTGTCGGCTTTCAGATGCATTTGTACTGGAACCGTAGATATTCAAAAAAAACCCAAAAAAAGAAATAAAATTCAACACCCCGTATCTTTTAACCGAAGGTCTTGCGGACCCATGTTCTTAGGAATTTTTTTTCTTATTTTAGTGTCCTCTATTGTGTGGCACTATGCAATGTACTTTTTTCTATGTCACCCCGTATATTCTCTAAAAACGTCTTCTAGACATTTAAAAACATGTTCTACATTTGATTCTTAACTGACTGTAAGTACTTTATCATAATTATTTAGTCTAACTTATTTTATAAATTTACTTTGTAGATTCTAGACTGATGATGGCTAATTGCCGAAACATGTATCTGGAGTAAATTCTATATTTTCAATTCTAATACGATAATGTGTCATCTTACACATAAACGTAGATAGCTCACACGTAACCGATGTGTACTTTCATAAGAAAGGCCAGTCAATTGAAGTGAAAAACATCTTTTTTTGTTTGTCAAAACAATCAAAATGTGCTAAGCATATAATATGTCGTGTGCTAAACATATATATAGGATGAGGCATTAATGCGTCAAAGCTCAATATATCCATTAATACTAAACATATCACAAAATGTTATGTACAAAAATAGTGATAATAGTCTTAAGCTACATATTCTAAAATTATTTTCGTCTATACAGAGTGTTTCATATTGCCAAGGTGAACCGAACATACAATTTCTTAAATGGGACACACTATATATTATTTCAAACTTACATTAAGCATATCTTCCTCATTCCTTCGATATGAAATGCAACTCAGTTAGTCGAAGAACGGCTACAACGTTGTTTAATTTTTTGGTGGACATTTTGAACATTTATTGTGAAATCCGCGAATATTTAGCTTAAATAATTAAATATTAATTACCGGTATAAGTTTAACATTTTGTAGTTGTGTTGTATCTAATAAATTTATCTCAATATATTATTTAATGGCCTTTTACTGTCCTTTTTTCATTGCTAATTGGACATTTTGTAATTATTTTGAAAAAGCTCACCTTTCATTACGAAAGTATTAAATATCTCAGAAATTATCGATTTTAGTGAGTGGTTAATAAAAATGAAACAGCATACAGCGTCCTTTCCTTTCTTAATATAAAATACAGGGTGTTCCATTTAAATAAGACGAGAAAATAATGCATTTGGGGTTTGAATCGCCCTGTACACAGTTTTCGCAATATTGGCAAAATACCACTTTGCTATGAAACGGTAACAATATAAAAAAGTCATTTCAGTACAAAAAGAACTTCAAGTTGTTTCGTGTGAAGTGCACAGGACGTTGAACAGACAAAACTGACCATAACTTCTGAAATACTCAGTATAACTTAATGAAAGTTTATATCGAAGGAACGAGGAAGATATGCTTAACCTAAATTTGAAATAATATATAGTGTGTACCATTTAAGAAAATGTATGTTTGGTTCACCCTGGCAATATGAAACACCCTGTATATACGAAAATAATTTTAAAATTTGCAGCTTAAGACTATCTATGATTTTTGTATATAACATTTTGTGATATCTTTAATATTAATATATTGAGCTTTGACGCACTAATGCCTCACCCTGTATATATATGCGATAAATCAAATTCAAGAGCACTGAAAATGGAAATGAATGTCACAAATTTTACTCTTTAAAGTACTACAGTTTTTTAACCATGTCATTTTTTAAGTATAGGAAAGCAACAGAAAACTTTCGTTTTTTGGAAGTTTATAACTCAAAAATAACAAGTCAAAAAATATTAACTTTTTACTTGGTGGATACATCCCTTATACAAAAATATCATAGAAATTTAAAAGATCAAGGTCTTAATCAGATGGTAAGACAGGTGATGATTTGACACGGAATAACGCAGCTGAAAATATTTTTCATTATGATCATTATTCTTACATTGAGCTACTCTACAAACTCATGGATTATTCAAATCGAAATTTTCCAGTTTCCAGTGTTCTTATGTGAATTAAATGAATACACAGATAGTTAAACCGCCTATAATAAAACAGTTTTGTTAAAATTCTTGATATGCGCTATAAACTTCTTTCTCCGTTCTATTTACCACATTTAGCACTTTGCTACTTCCTTTTTTGTAGCAAATATGCAGAATATTGCTCAAAACGTATATATTTTAAGTTTGAATTAAAACAAAATATATTGGAACAAAACTAACGAAAATGACTTTTGCCATTTCAAATATTATTGTTTATCATTACGACTAGCATGCCTCCTACTAATCTTAAAATAACCACGAACGTTTTCTAATACTCCTAATAACATAAAACATTAAACAATAATTATAATAAACATACCCAGCATTTAAGACACTTAAAACACAATAACATTTTGTTTAAACCTCAATCTTTTCGCGGCAAACTCATTTCTCTATCTGCCGAAGGAAAAAAAATTGAAATGTTCATACGTCACACTTTAAAAGTAATTGGACAAAAATCGCACGCGCATTACGGCAAGAGCAAACAAAAACTAAACAGGAAGCCGGGGCTTCATGCATGATGTGCACGTTATTACTACTTTGTTCTTTATTTAGCATTACCACCTGCGATGGTTATGCTATGAGGAGCAGACACGGATATGTACTTTTTTTCCGGGTGCAGTCGATAGTGTTTTGAAACGTGCGTAACAGCGCACGAAAATGGAAATTGACGCTATGGTGAATGAACTTACCGAATACAGCTTTAATTGGGACATGTTTTGGGCTTCGACCTGTCTCCTTATGTCCCACTACAACAGACAATGTACTGGATCATTGTCTTTTTTTATGAATCGAACGTCGATAATTAATAATTAAAATACAAAAACACGCACTGTCTATTTCATCCCATGTCCGTCTAGTTATTGTAATTTAATAATTAATAAATATTACGTGATAAGTTTCCACTTCAGTTTAATTTTTTTTAAGTTAACCTTGCGCAAGTGGACCGGTTAGTTGTGTTACCAATAAGCTATAATTTATGAAAATGAACACATTTGAAATAGACTTTATTATTTACTCGTTTCTATTATCATTTTAAAATACGTCAATATTGAGATATCTTGAGATAATATAAATATTTTAATCGCTTTAGAATTTTATACTTCAAAAGATAAATATTCCCGAAGAATGTTAGTATAAACAATCCTTTAATAATACTCAATGATGATTTAGTGTATATAACATACTTCAAGGAAAACGTGTTACAGAAATACGAGAAAGATTATTTATGTAGTTTATCTCGTGACGGAAATGATCGATTGAAATAATATGTTAAGTTACTTGAAATTTTCCACGTTCTTTTTTTGTTATGTCTGGAATGAGATGTTGACTGCAGCAACAACATCGCTGCGAACAATGCCCAGAAAAAATAATAGATTGCGAGCAATGAATCCATACTAACAGGAACACGTTAAGGAGTTCTTCCTTCCTTTAAAGATTTTTTTTTTATAGTAAAAGCTTTAATCTTGTGTCAACGCTTGAAAGCCTATACTACGAGGGAGCGTTTTTATATTCGCGGAATGGGGGATAAGGGGTGGAAATAAAAAAACTAAATTATTTTTCTTTTTCAATATATTCACCTGCAAGACGAATACATTTTTCACATCTTTCAATTAATTTATTTATACCCTCATAAAAAAATGATTTCTCTTTATCTGCAAAATACGCCGAAACTGCCTCCTTGACTTCATCATCGGCAGTAAATTTTTTACCCCGCAGCTCTTTCTTCATTTTCGGAAACAGGTAATAATCCCTCGGGGCCAGGTCTGGACTGTAGGGTGGGTGATTCACAATTTCGAAGCCCACCTTATGCAGGGCAGCTAACGCAGCGCGGCTCTTGTGGACGGGCGCGTTGTCGTGCAAAAGCAGCACACCTTTCGTCAATTTTCCCCGTCTTTTCTCTTTAATGGCTTCTTTTAGTCGCTCTAATATTGAAGCGTAATATTCTCCGGTTATAGAAACACCTTTATCTTTATAATCAATCAACAATATTCCTTCCGAGTCCCAAAACACCGTTGCCATGAGTTTCCCAGCTGATTGTGACACTTTAAATTTCTTGGGAGGTGCTGTGCCCTTTTTATGCCACTGCATGGAGTCTTGTTTGGACTCAGGTTCATAATGATGAACCCAAGTTTCGTCTCCAGTAACAATTCGACTCAATACACCAGTCTTGTCTTCATTACACAAGTCTAAAAATGCACGCGAACACTCTACGCGCTGTTGTTTTTGCGGCGGCGGGCGTGAGCATTCTCGGCACCCATCTTGCGCTGACCTTAGACATGCCGAGATGATCGTGTAGGATTTTAAAAATTGTTGTATCGGATACTCCAACCATTTCTGCGAGTTGTTTCTTCTTTAGTCGAGCATCTTCGAGTACAATTTTTTCAACTTTTTGGATAAGTGCTGGCGTGGTCACCTCAATGCTCCTGCCCGGTCTCGAGTCGTCTTCAAGGGATTCTCTTCCTTGTTTAAATAAACTATGCCACTTGTACACCATGGTTTTTCCTGGACAAGAGTCGCCGTAAACCAATGACATCTCATTCATTATGGTCGCGACTGATTTTCCTTGCCTGGTAAGGAACTTTATAACGGCACAATATTCGATTTTTTTCATATTTCATTTTTCACTCCTGATTATGTTACTTGGTTGACGATAGCTCAAAGACTAACTGTCTAATAACAATGAAACTTCGTATTTAAACAAATTATGAGTCGCTGCACAGGCCACGCCCCCAATGCGCCTAATCACCCCCCTACAACCTGCTCATTCCGCGAATATAAAAACGCTCCCTCGTAGCTTATACGATACACTGATTCTACTGGAGAATAGCCAAATCACGTTACATCCGTTTGCCAACTATTTTGATGGGGAAGAATTTTAGAATATAAACACTATGTTTTTAGTGACTTCCTCCGTCATGATACCATTGCTATTCATGCCTTTCTAACTAAGTTGATTCAGTGTCCGATGACTAAGAAATCCACCACATTAATTACTTAGTGATAGATCAGCTGTTCAATGTGTAAGAATTTTACGAGCTTAATTATCTTATGTTTGCCTGCACAGGACTTTGGCATTACTACTGAATGGAATTTCGATCAAATCATGAAAAAATTTTGAAGAAAAAGCAAAAAGATTGACAGTTTCTAACGTGCTATTTTGACCATCAACGAGGAAGTTCTATTCGAAGGTAAAAAGAACATCCCTTCACGTAAATGAAAACTGTTATCTAAAAAAACACACACACATAAAGGCCTTGATCATGATAATTAAAAAGCGACCATAACGAGCAACTAGGGAAAACCAAAAGAGGTTAAAAGAAGAAAGATCGACTATAGACTGCAAACTAACCCATGACTCCATCAACGGGCAGAAATTATACGAGGCTTTAAGAAAATTAGGAGTGGCATAAGAATTCAGGGGTTGATATGTACATAAATCCGGTGCCCAATCTATGCCGCTGACGTGATGTTGATAATAAGATTCAAAAGACATATAATAACATGAATGTTGTTTGAAAGGAAACAAGAGACCGTAGCCTATTGAGCAAGTAAAATAAAACAAAGTATATGGTGATGAAATTGAGTACTGAGGGGTAATGCTAAAAGCTAAAGAAAACGAGGAAAAAGAAATTGAAAGACGATCATCTAAGGAAATGTTTGCATGAATTTTACATTATAATCAAGTATCAAGAGCTGTAAAAGTAAGACGATAATAAGATATTCCACTGAAGATCTTGCAAATTCTGTTGACGATATTAATAACCGAAATAAGAGTTACCGCGAAACAAAAAATCATTATGGGGTGCTAATAGCAGTCATTTACAACAGATTTCTGGGAAAAAAAGTCTGAAGTATTATCTATCATCGGAAATTGAAAACAAAATTGCAGTGTTTGATAGTAATTAGTTGGAACAATTAGTTTAGAAAATTTGTCAAGGCCAATGCATTAAAGATTCCTTTTAATAATATAGGATCCCCAGCATTATTTGTTAAACATCTTCAAAAATTACCATCGTGTGCTCGTTCATTCATACCTTATGTTAACGAATTAAGAATTCCTAAGAATTTACCAGAATAAGCAGCCTTATTACTAAAGGGTATTTAAATAAGAGCGCAATATTTGAATTGCCCACCATTTTTGACAGTCATAATGACGTGATAGATCGAAAGTTTACGACACAACATTATTATCAAAATGGTAAAAATTTGATTGCCATCATTCATAAAGTGCGTCCAATATTAGGTCGACAGAATATTCCTAATTCATCTATTATGAAAAGAATAATCGCAAAATTCGAAAGTACTGGTTGGATTAGTGATGCGAAACACACAACACGAGCTCGTACAGGTCGTTCAAAACAAAACATCACGGCAGTTCGCGAAAGTGTGGCTGGAAGTCCAGAGACGTCGATTCGTCATCGTGCACAAGAATTGGACATTATAAGACACTAAGGATTTGCATCTTCACGCCTACAAAATCCAATTAATTCAACAACTTCTACTAAAAAACCATACACAGCGAAGAGAGTTCACCAATTGGATCCTTGAGCAAACAGAAGTGAATACCGATTTTGAGGACAAAATTAGTTTCAGTGAGGCTCATTTTTACCTCAATGGCTTCGTTAATAAGTAAAACTGCCGCATTTGGGGCTCAGAAAATCCATCAATAATTCATAAGAAAGCAATGCGTCCAAAACGTGTCACTGTTTGGTGTGTAATTGTGATCTGAAGGTATAATTGGACCGTATTTTTTTGAAGATGAGGAAAATAACGTGACTGGCAAACATTATTGTGCTATGATAACGCAGTTTTTTGTGCCTCAATTGGAAGATATTGCTCTTGACGAGATGTGGCTTCAGCAGGACGTGAAACATTGACTGTCTTGCACGATCAGGAGCAAATTCGTGCAATCATTGAAATGTTTATTGATTATACAATGTATGCATTTGACAATTATCTATAAAACAAAATATCTGGTACATGACTGCCATGCCTTTGCTGGCACATTCGAACTCTTTTGACAAAATTTGCAATAATATTATTGTACATAATATGTGGTTGTAATATGTCTTTCATTGATAGAGCATTTAATTTCGTCCTTCAATGCTTCGATGGACGCAGGCTTTCCGGCATAAACCTGTGACTTCAGATTACCCCACAGCCAGAAGTCCAAAGGCATTAAATCGCAAGAAAGTGGCGACCAATTTTGGAATTGGTCGCCACTTTCTTTTCGAGGACAAAATTATTTTCAGTGAAGCTCATTTTTACCTCAATGGCTTCGTTAATAAGTAAAACTGTCGCATTTGGGGCTCAGAAAATCCATCAATAATAAGAAAGCAATGCGTCCAAAACGTGTCACTGTTTGGTGTGTAATTGTGATCTGAAGGTATAATTGGACCGTATTTTTTTGAAGATGAGGAAAATAACGTGACTCGTAAACATTATTGTGCTATGATAACGCAGTTTTTTGTGCCTCAATTGGAAGATATTGCTCTTGACGACATGTGGCTTCAGCAGGACGTGAAACATTGACTGTCTTGCACGAATTTGCTCCTGGTCGTCTTATTTCTCGTTTGGTGTCCAAAATTGGCTGCCACGTTCTTGCGATTTAATGCCTTTGGACTTCTGGCTGTGGAGTTATCTGAAGTCACAGGTTTATGCCGACAAGCCTGCGTCCATCGAAGCATTGAAGGACGAAATTAAACGCTCTATCAATGAAAGACATATTACAACCACATATGTACCGGGTGATTCAGTAAGGGTGGCGATCGGCTGTACCTCGGAAAGTATTTGCCGTAGGTTCTGCGGGAAAAATTTTTGATAGTAAAAGTGGCCAAGGGAAATTTCTGGAAATTATTTTCAAGTTCCAGATTTTACCGCTAGGAGGCGAACTGCTATGTTCAAATCTAAAATTCCTATTATCTCAGAAAATCGCAGAACAAGCTAGAATTTTGATATCATCAATTGAAAGCCCATTTAATACCAGATAATTTTCTTTAATGACATTTTTCCGTATCTGTCATAATAAGAGAGGGAGAAGACCATCTATTTGTCAATGTTTAAAGTTTAATATTTCCGTTACTATTCAACCTATCCGAATAATCTTGGACTCGTTTGAAAGGGAATTGTGTGGACTTTAAACAGGGTTTATACGCTATATCCATTAGTTTCAAACTGATAAACTAGAGGTCGCTTTCTGGAGCAGTAATTCATTTTTACGATTTTCTTAAAAAAATTAAATGGAACGATACTATAGCGGTAAAATCTGGAACTTGAAAATAATTTCCAGAAATTTCTCTTGGCCATTTTTACTATCAAAATTTTTTCCCGCAGAACCTAGGGCAAATACTTTTCGAGATACAGCCGATCGCCACCCTTACTGAATCACCCGGTACAATAATATTATTGCAAATTTTGTCAAAAGAGTTCGAATGTGCCAGCAAAGGCATGGCAGTCATGTACCAGATATTTTGTTTTATAGATAATTGCCAAATGCATACATTGTATAATCAATAAACATTTCAATGATTTGTTAGAGAAAACATGTTTATTCAACCTTCCTCTTGTTGAAACATTCTCCCAGTCATCTAACAGTTAAGTTGCAGGCACTAGATAAGTTTGTATTCAACCCATTGAAAACCAAACTATGACCAGCAATATATGGGCCGTAGTTCAGAAAGACTAACAAAAAACAAATTTGCCGAACTCGGCTTGACAAGGACAAAATCTATGCACCGCCGTGTATCCTATTAGTTCAACCATATCTCCGAAAATAAGTTTGCCATTCAAGACTTGGAAAACTATAGACCTTCGTTGCAGAATCAACCATTAAAACAAAATTAAGATTAAGCTATAGATTTAACTAATAGATTGATTAATACGCCGACCATTAGATATGATGCTGACCGGAATTTGCAATTTCTAGGTGCTCAAATAAATTTAAATGAAGCAATAAATGAACCCTCTTCGTCGGCTTCATTTCAAGTTTTAGAGAATCCTCACCCACCAACACCATTCACAGCTAATATTATACTATCTCGTATTTTCATTCCAGATAAAATTATGACTTCAAAAACTACTACTGAACAACAGAAGCTCCTTGATTAAAACAATAAACATATGGATAAATATTGGCTTCAAGTGGAGTACATACTAAAAGAACTATAAAAAGCGAAGGAGAATGAAATGGCTGTACATCATATGCATAATAGGATTATAACAAAGTGGTGGAAATAACACAGAAAAGTGAATCATATCGATGCATTTTGCAACCCAAATCCACGCAGCATATAAAAATGGTTGTATTACATATGTATGTATATTGCGCATTTACTACTATTGTGTCGCATTAACTCGCAGATATTACGTTTCATAATTCAATAATTAAGTAACAAGGCGCGTGAAGCTCAACTAGTGCGTGAAGAAACACGACAAAAAAGTATTACGCTTAAAATTTAAAATGATTCAAAATTGTATTATAATACGAATATAAGAAAAACAAATGAAAACTGACTTCGACTACAACTTCATTAAAAAAAAAAATTTCTTGATCAATGCACTAAATAAACTAGCTTGAATTGTGATAATTTTAACGGAAAAAACAACCATAAAAATAAACATAATATCACTACCACAGTTATATTAACCAGTTCATGTTAGAGTGGTATCGCTTATTATAATTATCAGACCGAAAATAAAATGATATATACGGCTTGAAAGAATTATTTTTTAGGTCAATTAAAATGAAATAAAAACACCTCCATCTAATAAGGTAAAGAATCTTGAGAAGTAACATTTTCATTGAACAGCTTCGTTTCTGCATTTTTTTTTTAATGTAAGGCACAATTTTGAGGTATTTTAGCTCAAATAGCACCTTCGTCGACAAAAGTTGTCCAATTCATTTGATAGTATCAAATTTTTAATACTGTTTCATGATCTGTAAATAAGAAAAAAGAGAGCATAACATTCGCATTAGCAATTCGGAAGGACCGAAATTAAAATGCGTCATTCAAGTGTTGGCACTCGAATGAAATTCCAAGTGTAAACTGGATATATGCAACTGCAGAGCATCACCTTGTATTTAGTTAATTAGAGGACAAGCGCGTGAATTAGTTCAGACGAAACACGCATTCCAGATGGCAAAAATGTTTTAAGTGAGTACGTCGTAAAGTATCTTAAACAAGCAGCTAACTATTTACGGCAGTGAAAATGGAACTCTCAGTTCCATATCCAGAAATAACGTTGCTGTAAACATATTTTTTTTTATTGTAATCCGAGCATATGGAGATTTTCATGGCAGAAGAGTGTTTAATTAAAGCAATTATTTTAGACTGTAATTAATCATTAACAGTATTATAGCGAAAAGCGTTTCGTACGTCTTGCTACAAAGCATCCAAAACATCAAAAAAAGTCTATTGAATATTTTCGAAAGATCCACTTGAACGATTTCAAAATCGTCCAGCAATCCTTGTATCATTTAAGAAACAACAGATAATGAACAAGGCTAGATGAACTGCCGCTTATTGCATTTCGCAATTATGCACAATATTCATTTTATTGGCCAAAGTTCAAGTTCACTTTGCTCGAATGCTGTATGTCTCTATTTACCTCGGAATAGTTTGATTTTTCAGGTGGAAACTTATGAGAGGAGTAGTACACAGAAACTGTTCTCTAGTGATCACGTTAGATGATCAAAGCTATCCAGATTGTAAAGTCAGGGAAAACGAAAAGTTTAAAAAAATAACGCAAAACATAGCCAACATAGCCTATCTATTTCATAAAACAACTGAATTGACAAGTGAGTATAGAGCTTACGGTTTCCGAAAATGTCATCCAAAAATTGATTTAAGAAAGTCTAAATTAACATCAACTGTTGAGGTTTCCATATATCTGAGAAAGTAAGTTCCTCTGTGATTTCAATTCAATAAATTCCTTGGTTCTAATTTTAGATTCAAACTTTTAAAATGCAAGAAGACCAAACCGAAAACCCCTTTGTCAAATGAGGCTCGAGATTGTTTAGTTCCTAGAAACCGTCCTCGAAAATGAAACTGACGCCAATGGTAAATCAAAGAGAATTAAACAGAGTGTATCTGCCGTATCGATCTTTTTCCAAAAAAAAAAAAAATAAATAAATGTATGAAAGAAGTCGTATTGAAATACACAAAAAAAAGTTCTGTCAAAAAGAACTACCTTGTGATCAATCGGAACGTACTGTTAAAGACGTCTCATCGTGCTATAGCCAGTTTCTGCACCCTGTTCTAAACAATAATAAGCACGCTGTAATTCCAAAATTGTTGTTATTTGTTGGTTTTTTAAGGAAGAACGTGATCGAGTCTCCAGTGAATGAGGAATGATAATTTAACAACTAAACGAAAAAAGTACGTTAGCGGAGCAAAAAGACAAATCGAAACATGAAAATTACAACAAAACAAATCTAGTGCCAATCTATGTATATTACTTCTGAAACAGAAACAGATGAGAGTGGTGGAAGTCATGAGGCTGAAGGTGAAACCTTAAGTGAAAATTTGGAAGAAGACTCGGGAGATGACCATGAACAATTTGACATTTTGCCGTATACTACTATGCGTCACAGGTACAGTGGAAGAAAAAAGTAACCTGGCACTGCGTGAAATCAAATCCTACTGAAACTTTATTGAGGTCCGCGAAGATAGCACCACAAAGTGGTCATAAATCCACATAAATGACAGAAAGAATTGATCATCAGCGATTCCCATTTACCACCTTTCGTTTAGGCTGTAGCTAGTATACCTATATTTTGGGATCTCATGACAAAAATGCGAAAAAACGGAAATATAGAAATTTTCTTCATGGGATACGATTGACCATTGCTTGACTATGAAAATGAAAAACCCCATTTAATTTCTTTAATGAAAGGAGGCCGAACGCAGAAAATTCATCATAACCTCTGGGTTCAGGGCACTTAATTATAGCAAGCCACAAATCATCGTTTGACCACCCAACGGTTAAATTTTATCTTATTTTTTAATTATATGAGTTTCAAAGTTCATCGCACTTTTCGCAAACTTTCAAAGGTAGTCAAACCAAATCTTTCGATCACAGAAAATTGAAAATCATTGTTTGAACACTGACCGGTGAGTTTTTATCCGATCTTAAAGATACATCTAACAGAAATTTCAAAGTTCATCGGTATTCTTCACAAACTTTGTGAGGTGGTGAAACAATCAAAATGGTCCGGCTTCAAGTTTTTGTGGCCTAGATAAACTCTTAACTAACTTACTATTTTTTTGTATAACTTCAAGATCGAATGAAAATTGAAACTTCAAAAGCCAGTCTATATTACTTCTGAAACAGAAATAGATAAGAGTAGTGGAGGCTGAAAGTGAAGCTTTGAGTGAAAATTTGGAAGAAGACTCGCGAGATGACCAGGAACAATTTGATATTTTGCTGTACACTTTGATGAGACATGATACAGGTCGAGTTTTACCGTTAATAGAGTCTAAGGAGACGTTCAAATGGCATATTCATCAAATCGTTAATCAATTCCTAAAGTACAGCCCTGTAAATGTGACAGGAGTTGAGCCTTTATACAACGTAACAGAACATGTGCAATGATTTGATGAACTGATGTGATTGCGTATTATGCAGCATCTATACATTGCTATGTAGTGTCAGTACATTATTATACAGTATGTGCATTATTAGACAGTATCTAGACCCTACTATACAGCTTCTGCACATTATACTACAGTATGAAAAAAACAATTTATACAGTACTCGTATACAGTGAGGGAAAAAGTATCCTGTTAGTGTGTGAAAGAAGGAGGGTTCTTACTCAAATCTTACGGAGAACTTTATTGAGGTCCGCAAAGTTGGCACCACAAAGTGCTCAAGAATCCACAAAAATGACAGAAAGAATTGATCATTTATTGACCACTATAGACCATCATGATACACATAAACTACTGAGCACTATGCATATGTTTGGATTACATCAAACTATACACAAACCTACCAGGCATATGGCCATTATAGATAACATCTTCACAAACATTACCTCTTATCAAGCACAAGTACTTCCATCAAACCTGTCGGACCATGAATCCCAACTTATTGAATTACACGTTAACAAAGTAAATACTATTCCGCTAAAATATGGCAGAAAATTCTCTCAACTTAATAAGAGCAGCTTGTATAACAGCTTACTTAAAGAAACATGGGATAATGTCTTTATTACAGATGATGTCAACATTATGTTTAACTGCTTCATCGACACTTTTCTATATCACTATAATAACTGCATACCTATATGTCGTCTACCGAACAAAAGAGCACAAACAATACCAATGACTGATGAATATATCGGTGTAAAAGAAACGCTAGGCTTCTTAAAGGACTCATACTTGATGTACCCGAATGATTTAGAACTAAAACGTATATATTCCAATTACAAGGAATTTTATATACAATATTGCGAATCTATGCAGACACTGATCAATAATCAAATTATCACAGAGGCTTCCAATAAATCCCAGGCTGTTTGGGAAATCATAAATAGAGAAACTGGAAGAACCAGGTGTGCTACTGGACAGCGCTGCGGTCGTTCTCCTGATGAATTCAACAGGCACTTTGCGGCTGCTGCGGGAGAACTACAGAAATTGCTACATCCCACTTCACAAGATCCACTCAGGGCCATCCGGAAGATTCCAGTAAAGGGAGATTCTTTCTTTTTTAAACCAACAACCGCTGCAGAAATTATAAATATAACCACACAACTAAAATCAAAAAGAACAAAAGACTGTTACGACATTGACACCGAACTGCTTAAATTCGTGATAACAGCAATAGCAAATACCTTGGAACATATATTTAATAGCTGTATAGCAACAGGGACTTTTCCGGATAAACTGAAACTTGCCAAAGTTAAGCCAATTTTTAAGAAAGGCTCTCCCGAGGACATATCAAATTATAGGCCTATCGCGATTCTCCCCGCCTTTTCCAAGATCATTGAGTCAATAATAACTACGAGAATGCTAGAATTCCTCGAACGCAATAAATATATCAGTAAACAGCAATTTGGCTTCCGACCTGGGTTACAGACGTCAGATGCAATAAAAGAACTACTGACAATGGTGGCAAATAGCCTGGAGGTAGGAAATGATATCGGGGCTCTTTTCTGTGACCTCTCTAAGGCGTTTGATTGTGTCTGCCACACAACTCTACTGGGGAAACTGGAATATTACGGCTTTAGGGGAACTACCCTTCAGCTCATTGAATCGTACCTAGGAAACCGATACCAATATGTCAACGATAATGGTAGAAATAGCAACAAATTGCGAATTAATACAGGAATAGCACAGGGCTCTATCATTGGTCCTTTGCTATTCACAATATACATAAATGATTTACCGAACGCTCTGGACTTTAACACGTTATTATATGCAGATGACACCACAATAATAATCCAAAAAGGTGAAGATCCACAGATTGCTAAACAACAGGCTAAAGAATGGTTTACTTCTAACGGACTTACCATTAACATTAACAAGACTACCGAAATACAGTTTACTGGTAACAAAAAAATGGCCGCGGCTCAAAAAGTGAAATTCCTAGGAATTTATCTGGATCCACTACAGACCTGGCGCCCACATGTTGACCATATGGTACAAACGCTTTCCTCCGCTGTCTACGCGATACGACGAATTTCCAGAGCAGTTAACAAGGAAGCGGCAAAAACAACCTATTATGCACTATTTCACTCTCGGATGACCTACGGCCTAACTCTATGGGGAGGATCTGCACACACATCGAAAATACTAATCTTACAGAAAAAAGCCCTTCGTGCTATAGAAAACGTTCCCAATACATGCTCCTGTAAACCTCTTTTTCTAAAATACCGCATCCTCACCATAACGTCAATATACATTCTTCAGATCCTCAAATTTACCAAAGCAAATCTAGCATCGTATCCGTGTGTCAGAGATAAGCATGAACACAATACAAGAATCAACAAACAACTCTCTATCCCTTATGTAAGATTAAAAACAAGCGAATGGACAACAATGGGTATACGTGTCTTCAACAGACTACCATCTGAGTGGAAGGAGCTACCCTTGGCCATATTCATAAGAACTCTGAAGAATCACCTGCTCGAAAAGGTTTGCTATACAATGCAAGATTTTATGGAGTCACTACCATGGCACTAAACCTGTATACACATGTATGTACATATTATATTCATTACCTATTCTTGACATGCTGTATTTTCAGTAATAAAGATTATTATTATTATTATTATTATTTAGGGGACTCATGCCAAAAATGCTAAAAAACGGAAATATATAAATTTTCTTCGTGGGATGGGATTGACCATTGTTTGACCATGTTTAATCACCAAATATTTTTTTTTTACTGAATAATAGTCGCAAAAACTGAAAAAAATCCAAATAATTTCTTCAATGTAATAAGGTCAAACGCAGAAAATGTAAACCTCTGGTTTCAGAGCACTTAATCGCAGCAAATCACAAATCATCGTTTGACCACACAAGAGTTTTAAAGTTATCTCATTTTTCGCAATCTTCGAAAGGTGGTCAAACGCTGAAAATTGTACCGCATATTACCTTGTGTCTCTAAACCACAAAAAAAATAGAAAATCATCGTTCACCCAGCGGTTAATTTTTGTCTGACCTTGAAATTACATATAATGGCGTTTTCAAAGTTCAACGTACTTTTCAGAAACTTTCAGAGGTAGTCAAACGTTGAAAATGGTGCAAATTAACTGCTGGATGATTCAACTATAACATTCTATTTTCTGTAGTTTAGAAACACGAGACAAATAACTACAAATAAACAAATAAAATATAATTTTCAGCGTTTGACCACCTCTCAAAGTTTGCAAAAAGTGCGATGAACTTTGAAAACTCTGTTATATTATATGTATATGTATATCTTATCTATCGGAGTAGCCTAAAGTAAGAAGTTGTGCCATTTTCTGCGTTTGATCATTTGTCATTAAAAAAAAAATTAATTGGATTTTTTCATTTTCGCGACTAAGTTTAAAAAAAAATTATTTGCTGGCCAAACGTGGTCAAACAATAATCAATCCTATCCTGTAACAAAAAATTTGTGCTTGTAGCAAAACACAATTTCCTAATAACTTTTTTTGAAAATGTAAAAGGTGGTCAAACATGGGCAAACGATGGTCAATCATATTCGATGAACTAAATTTCTATATTTCTAATTTTTGGCATTTTCGCTACGAGATATGGCTATACTGGCTATAGCCTAAACGAGAACTGGGTAATTGAAATCGCTGATGGTCAATAGTGGTAAATAAATGGTTAATCCTTTCCGTCGTTTTTGTAGATTTTTTACCACTTTGTGGTGCCAACTTCGCGAGCCTACTTTGTCTTATTGTTAGTATGCATACAACGAATGTCTGTTCCACATACAGTGGATATGCATTCTGTACATGTTGATTCCATGAAAATTGTTCTTATTTTGAAAACAGAAAACACTGTTTCTGTATTATTTAATCTTGTGTTTACTATTGTTTGGTATTGGCCCCTCCCTTCCCCTTGTGTGATCCATCTCGCCCTCTCAAGCTTTATAACTGAGAAATAGCCCACTGGACACTTTTTTTTTAATATCGTTTATCTTTTATCCAATAAAAAACGCAGGTTTGCTCAATTACACAATAATTTTATTAAAAGTTATTGTTTTGTATTAAAAATTAATTTTTTTGAAACGAAAATGAGGATGAGTGATATTATTTTCATAATGTCTTCCAAGTTGTGTGCGCCAATTTTTACTTTTACTTTTTTATATAAATAGATTAATTGTAGGTATTATTATTCTTAAACTAGTCCTACGTCTTATTTATAACAATTTTCCGATAACACTCTGTATTGTGTTAACAATTCTATTGACCTACCATATATTTCATATCTAAAGGTTAAACAATATAAATAATTCTTAGCAATAATTAACATACATACATATGTATGTAATTGTATTAATTAGTATTCGCTATCAGAAATGTTATCGGCATTTCGCTGAAACGCAACATTTATTTTATAACACAAAACTTTAAAACAAGACAAACAACGATTGTAGAAACTATTTTGTAATAATTACATTACCACACTTTCAAACGAAACACCACAATTTCTAAATGCTAATAATGCACACTTGTTACATTAATGTTTTAATTCAATTAAACGGATTACGATTTAACATTAACCTTTCTTTGAAAGAATTCGTTGTTGCGCAAAAAAAATGAACGATGTAAGAATGCATTATTTTGAATGTCGACTAATAATATTTGAACGTTAACTGCTATTAAAAGAAACAATAAAAGGGTTCCAAAATTTACGAGCAGAGAAACTCGTGGAAAATTTCCAATGAGCCATTCTATTTTTGTAAATTCGTAAATGTAAGGTTAGGATTTTATTTTTAATCAATACGAATATGTAGCTCACAGACATATCATGTGAGCAAGCAACGATCTTGTTCTTTTTTAACATCTTAATTTGAAAGAGTCGAAAGTTCTAGTATTTATTAACATATACATATAAACTTTATAAGTCAATAAAAATTGTCCAAAATATAAAATTTAAATTCATTTAGGTATATATGTGTACCATAAATTATAAAACTCTAAATTCATAACTTCAAGTCGATCTTATTTGAAAATTTTGTAAACAATAGGTTACAATAACTTACCAGCTCGATGTTAGGCCCTTGTTGAATTAGATTTCCTCTTACACTAACACACCATATTTATCCTACACTAAATTTAATGCCTAAATAGATATTATAAATAAAAAACGACTGATGATGTTTTTTTTTTTCTTTTTTCGAAGACCAGACATACGATAACATCCACACATCAAAATAAAACTGACAGGTGCAGATCGAATTTTCGTGCGTATGCGCAATTTTCGTCTGCCCGGCCAACGGAATAAGCCGAGGCAGAAGTTGTATTGGCGGTAAATTCAAAATACGGAAACATTAAAACAACTATTAAATTGAGTCGATACGGTGCAACAATTATTTTAATCGCAAATTTCACTCAAATTATTTAAATGTCGGTATTTTGACTGGCTAAAAAATAAACCGTGAATTCGTGATTAAGCGTGGTAAGATCCATTTCTATACTAGACTACGGTGTGCTACGGTGCTTCAGGACTCACTTCTTTCTTATTTATTTATCAAATCCGCCTCATCAATATGTGCTGGTATATCGAAGATTACAGAAACTCGCAGATGAGAATTGCTTGACTGATTTAGCAAAGTTAAAAATCATAACTCTATAAAATTAAGCATCGTCGATCGCTTTAGGCATGAAAGGCCTATTCCATCTGAGATTCTTATCGAAAATAGTCGCGCATTTTCCCAGATATCAAAGGATATCTTATGGATTATCCATTTTAAATCCGAAATTGATCCGATTGTCAGTAGTTATAAAATACACAATCTGTGGATGTCCACTACGTTATACTTGCAGGTACTCATAAATAACTCGGCAAAGAGGGGCAAATTTCCAATGCAGTGCGGCGAGCAACGTAGAGGGGTGGCACGGAAACTCGAGCGTCCGTATCAAAGCACACTTGTCCAGTACTATTCCGTCGTAGTGGGTGCTTATCAGTACACACAACATCCGCAATACAAATCACTCTTTATCATCGGTTGAAATTAGAGGAACATTGTTTAGGAAAAAGTTTACTAAGAACTTGAAGAGGATTCGCTTCTGTAATTGCATTCTCTGTCTTATTCTTTCCTAGTTTTCTTTTGCCATTTTTTAAGTAGTAAGTTGTAAGTTTGGCTTTCTATACGGAGATCAAGTGACCACAACTGCCTTACCACCTCACTTGCATTCAAGTTTTGAAGATGTAGGGTTGAAGACTGTGGTAGATGGCGGATATCACGTGGAAAAATAGCCATTGAAGGAGGGGTACAACATTCAGTAAAATAATTTAAAAAGCAGACAACTTAATATGAAGTTTGTGAAGGTCTGTCTAAACGTACATTTTAGAGATACCTACTCCAGCACAGTGGAGACAAGTTTAGGTCACATTCAAAACGATTTAAACATTTAAACAAAAAAACTAATAATATCACCTTTAGTAAAATAAATTTTCTAAAATAAAAATGTTTGAGCTAAGAAGAAATGAAATTAAAACGGAATAAAAACGAAATCAAATGTGAATCAATAATTCGACAATAAGAAGTACTAAAACCTGTAGGCCACAAACTTGCTAAAATAACTTTCAATAAATCCAACCAAACTGATCCTAAAAAGTGATAAAATTTGATTCATTGACCAAATCTCGCAAGGTTAGTGACGAAATGAAAAAATTGTCGTCTGAGAACGTATCAAATAAAGATTTGAGCCTGTTCGGCGAATTTATTTGATTCTTCATCAAGGGATTCGGTACACCTCTCGAGTCACCGTTCACGGTTAAAATACGGGGCGTATTTTTATGTTACCTACCTAGCTCTGAAACAAAAGAGTGACGATGTTAAACAAATCATTGCTAAGCATGTGCTAAGTTGTGTATAGTTTGTGCTGTTTACAGAGATTTGAGATGGTCTACTCCTCAATAAAATGAGTGAAACTAAGGTTGAACATCGCAACGCAATAAAGTTCCTGATAATAGAAGGCAATGGTCCAAAAGCAATCCACGAAAGAATGTATGCATGGAATGTACTTGTATGGAGAAGATGCACCATCTTATTTTCAAGTAAAATATTGGTCTAAACTCTTTCAATAGGGAAGAGAGTCAATCAATGAGGACCAAAGTCCGCACGACCTGTTGAAGCTCGAACTGCAGACATTGTGCGAAAAGTCGAAGATTTGGTACTGAAAGATCCGCGTGTAAAGATCTGTCATTGCCAATGAAGTCTCTATTTCCAAAGCAAGTGTCCTCAAAATTTTGCATGACGATTTGGGTATGAAGAACGTGTCCGCACGGTGGATACCCAGATTGCTTACACCTGAACAAGATGAACTCAAGGCGGGGCCCCTAACGGGGACGCCAAGCGTTCAGAAATTTAACCTAGATAGAAAATATCAGGTTATAATACCAGATAAGGACTGGGAATATGGCCCCCCAGTAAGAGCGGACTCAAGCTGGTATACCGACGGCTTTAAAACGGACCACGGCGTAGGAGCTGGCATTTATAGAAAGAACTGTGCAAGGCCCTTTCATTGAGCTTCAGCAAGGACTCGACAATTTTCCAGGCTGAGGTTGCTGCGATTCACCACTGTGTCAGAGAAGTAGACAGTTGGGCCGAACCAGGAAAAAGCGTCGCTATTTACTCTGACAGCCAAGCAGCACTTAAAGCGATTAGTTCCGCAAGTGCTGACTCAAAGCTGGTTTGGGACTGCGTAAGAGCCCTAATGAGGCGGGCACCCTAAGGAAAATCACTTTGGCCTGGGTCCCCAGCCACATGGGAGTGAAGGGAAACGAGGAGGCCGATGAGCTGGCCAGACGAGGCTCGTCAAGGCCTTTCATAGGAGCGGCCCCTTCCTTCGGCACTACTAAATCACAAATTAAGAGGTCCATCTACGAATGGTCACAAAACAAGTTCAAGGAATGGTGGGAAAGATCGCCAGGACAAAGACAGGCTAAGGCGTTCCTAAGGGAACAGAGGCCTAAGTTTACTGAAGACCTACTGAGTAAAGACAGGAAGACTGTCAAAATGATAGTAAGTCTGATGACCGGTCATTGCAGACTGAATAGGCATATGTTTAACATAGGCTTGGCAGAAAATGCTCTCTGCAGATTCTGTCAAGTGGAAGAAGAAACCCCAGTTCATGTTTTGTGCCACTGTAACGGCCTAGCGAGGACAAGGTTTCTAGTAATGGGGGTAGAGAACCCCAAAAGAGTCGCTCTCAAAAATGATAAGTCTAATTAAGAAGGCGAAACTAGAGAGCGTTCTCTAAGGTAAAGGGGATCACAATAGACCTGTAAAGGTCGCGGTGAAACAGGCCCGTATGCCACCCCACTCCTAACCTAACCTAACCTACACCTGAACAAAAACTGTACAGAAAAGAAGTTTCTCAAGAAAATTTGGCCGAGTTGGAGAGAGACAAAACATTTCTATCTCATCATCGGGGATGAGACTTGGGTACATCATTGGAACCCTCCTACTAAACAAGAATCCAGTGCAGTGGATTTATAAGGACTCTCCGCCACCAAAAAAGGCCAAAACACAATTTTCTAGAAAAAAAAACTGATGGCAACTATTTTATGTGATGTTGCTTATTGAATATGCCAAGAGGGTCTACCATAAATGGAGACGCCTACAGAAACACAATTAAAAATTTAAAAACTGCTTTAGAGGAAAAAACGCTCGCATTCTTGTCCACAAAAGAACTTGTTGCTGCACGACAATTGCTGGGTTCATAAGGTAAACAAAGTTCAGCAGATAATCAATGACTTTAGGTTTATAGAGTTGAAGTATCCACCTTATAACCCCGAGCTAGCTCCGTCAGACTTTTTCTTATTAAAAAATTTAAAAAAGTATCTCAGGGAAAAGTATTTTGCGTCTGATGAACAACTCAAAGAAGCTGCCGAAGAATACTTTGCGGGGTTAAGGTTGAAGCCCATTATGAACGGCTAGTATCGGATCGTATCGCTACGGAAAATTCTGATAAATGCAGTTCACAGATTTAGATATACACAACGCACACTACAACAATCGGAATCGAATCGCAATAAGTAACCTTCGGAAATTCGGGAGGGTTTGCTGTGAGTAGCATTCTTCGGCAAAATTTCGTAACGAGGCGATGCCGACCGATCAGGTGTGCGTTTGTGCTGCCGACATACTTTGGTAATACCAGATGATACTTTGAATGATTTTCAATTTCGTTTATACTCGTTCTTGTTCGGAGTGTTTCGACGATGTTATGACGTAAGTTTAAAAAGTGTACACACAGTTAACGTAGTTAATTAGCGATAAGAGCCGAATCCGGCAGGAAAAGTGTGCGCAGTTTGTTCCGCTCACGAATTTATCCGTGCCGGTAACAGCCGATACGAGCCGTTCTAGTGTGCTCCAACCTTTACCGAAGTCATTTTTTTCTGAGGGTGTGGAGCAATTGGAAAAAACATGGAATAAGTGTATTAGTGTTGAAAGGAGTTATGTACAGAAATTTTTGTTTTGTTCTCTTATGTGCTTTTTTTCATGGCTAGGTAGATAACATAAAAATACGCCCTCGTATAATTAGCAACGTTACACCACCTACCGCGAGATGGTGTCTATTCTAAAAACAAATAAATGGAAACGACAGGTCAGAGTCCACCCGTATAAATAAAAGAACAAAACAGCAATTGTTAAAATTTATTCAGCATTATATATTTGGTTGTAATTTATAAATTCATCGGGATAATGTAACGGTAATATTTCTTTAACATAACTGCAAAGATGCCTCACCATATTCTTATACGCCCTGTACATACAAAATATTATTTTAATATGCTAAAAAAATAGTTAACAAACAAATTATACTTACTTTGTCACATTCTTATTTTGGTGCAACTTTAAATCATCTAGAAAAGCTAAAATACTCAGAGCCAACTTTATAGAATGATCGCCCCAATGTTTCTTTTGAATTTCTAAGAATTTAAAGAAATATTCTAAAGATTTATCGAAATCCCCTAAAAAAATTTTTTTAAATAAATCTAATCACAAGATAATTGAAATTGGAAGTTTACCTATCTGGAAATAGTAAATTTTATATTTATCATAACAATCTGCTAACTCGGTGTGGTATGGATTATAAATACTATTCATTATTTTATAGGATTTGTCAACATCTTCCAAACATAAAATATCTTTCTCTGCAATTAATTTTGAATTATTAATTTTCAACAATCAATATTTATATTTAAGCAATTTACCTAAATTATCTCTTGCTTCTCTTTTTAAATCCCGTATTTTTGATACTTTTAGGGGTTTCGTACAGTCGTAACATGTTTTAGAATCTTCAAAAACTCCTCCAGAACATAAAGGACACCTAAATGTATTTAAATAATCCTGCAACAAATTTTGTTATTAATTCTTCATCTTTATTATATTTATAACTTACAAGTTCCAATCGAGGATATTGACAAATCTCACATAAACATTTAAAATGGTATTGCATGTACAATAAAGATTGTCTCTCCTGTTTCGTCGTATACCGATAATCAATGCCATAACAGTTATAAACTTCTTTCCCTTGCTTGATATCAACAACAGCTTTGACTATTATGACATCATTTATATAGCTGCAATAATTGTAAATTTTAACTGTCAAACTAATATATCTGTTTATATCTGGCTAAAATGCTTCGTCGCCAATTACGTAAATTATGACTAATGTAGTAAATTTTACTTACTACATTGCTACGTTTGGTTTACAGGAATGGTTCATCATGCTTACTGCCGGGAATATACCTGTCGCTACTGGCACTTTCTCCCCGGGTACATACTTATAATCGTTAGTGCAATTCCAATGTTCTATAACACTTGCGTTGCAAGCAATTTGCGCTACGTTTTCTAAGAGGCAACTTCCAAAATAAATGTTAACTTCCTTGTTTTCTTCTACAGGCATTGTATCACTTAACCGTTTAAAAAAATCAGTTTGTGATTCGAAATAATAAACAAGAACCATTGTTAGCTGGAAGTAGTAGAAAATATTACACACAATAAAATACCGCGGCTGTCTAAATTTTATAAATTTTTGGCAGCATGTCCATGCTGTAGAGTTATGTGCGGAGTAGAATATCGGGTAAATGCTCTTCATGACTTTGCTGACAAATACGCAGTCTTGACGAAATTTTCCAGTACCGTTTCGCATAACTGTGGCTGAATTTCATTGATACAGCGATCAATTTCCTCCTTCAAGGCGTGAGTGGTCGTAGACAACGATAAATTAAAAGATTAATGCTTTTTGATAATGCTTGATACACGTTCTTTGGCCTTTTTTTAAAATTTAAGCCCTAAGAGGGAAGAATGGGGTAGCAAAGTGTGTATGGGAAATAATATGTTTATGGTCAAGTAACTTCAAACCCTGGTGTTAATTCTCTTTGACACAATTAATGAAACACGTTTTTCGGCGTTTTTTAAGAGTTAAGTCCTATTGGAGCGAAAGGAGGGCGCAATCTACCTACACAAGAAAAATAGCACCTATTGTACATAATTATAAGATAGATAGATATCGAAAATGTTTGTCGGTGCGATGATTTGGTGTTTACTTTGATTAGGGTTTAACGTTTAAGGAACACATTAGAAACACTGTCTCTGCTGCGATCCGAAGATGAGTAAATCGTTTGTCCACCCATAAGAGCTCTGTATTTTTCTTTAACTCGTTTGATGCTGGAATATGCAACAGTAGTGTGGATTCCATATTATGATGCCTATAACATGGCGATTGAATCTGTGTAAAAACGACTTTTAAAATACATAGGTATACAGCGCTCTATTGGCGAAATTGAACCTTCTCTCAAATTTAATTAAAACTTGTTGCTAACGCTCTTTGAGATAATTAATGAAACACGTTTCTTGCCTAAAGAGGACAAGGGGGTGGCAAACTTTGTATGGAAATAACATGGGAGTGATAACATCCGATTAAAATGAAAAAAAAAACTGTACAAATCTTATAAGTCTATGAGAGCGAAGTCGTAATAAAAAAAAAAACTAGTTTTATACACCTATATACACAAATTGCGAATATATATGAGAGCATTTATCCAGATGGCGCACCGACGGTTCGTATACGAGGTATAGACCCAGCGGATGTTATTGAGCCCCGCAAAGATATCTTGATGTTCACAGTATTTTGTAAAGCCCGAAAATTTGGCATCAATGTTTTCTCGCTTTACAATGCAAAATCGGGTTAAATGTTTGTGGCGGTTCTTTTTTTTAAGTTTCAATTTTTTTTTTTTCTAAGTTTTTTTTAGTTTTATGAACCTGCTAATATATATAAAATATTTTTTAGTTGTAATTATGTAATTTGTAACTATTTAACGACAATGGTGAAATGCAAGGTATACATACTTACCTACATATATAGTTTAAACAAACTAAATAGTTGTTACTGTTTCAATTATAATATTACATTACTGGTAAAATTTTGGAGAGATACATATACAGGGTGTCTATAAATGAATATCGGGGTTTTAACGCTTTATAAGATTTATTACATTATACTTACAGTTATAGATGATATGTCAAATGAAAGAGCAACTCAAACAGTTTTGTTCGTTGGCACCAGTGCGCATGTGCGTGAAATGTTTCCGCTGCGATCCGCTAGAATGCAGTAGTAGCAAAGATGGCGACTAGAGAACAGAAAGCGTTTTGTGTTTTACAGTTTGCAAGGACTGAATCTGTAGTTACTGTGCAACGTGCGTTCCGCATTAAGTTCGGAGGTGATCTTCCAAGTGACAATAACATCCGTAGATGGTATCATCAGTTTGAAGATACAGGCTGCCTTTGTAAAGGGAAGAGCACGGGACGACCAAGAGTTAGCGAAGAAACGGTTGAGCGAGTGAGAGGGTTGTTAACTCGTAGCCCACAGAAATCAGTTCGGAAAGCTAGTCGTGAATTAGAAATTTCTAAGTCGACTGTTTGGAAAGTTTTAAGGAAACGCTTGCAACTACGTCCTTACCGTTTACAGTTGTTACAGGCTCTAAAGCCTGCAGACCATGGTTTACGTGCTAACTTCGCTAACGAAATGTTGTTACATGACGATGAAAATTTTCTACATCATGTTGTCTTCAGTGATGAATCGACCTTTCACGTCAGTGGACATGTTAACACTCATAATGTGAGGATCTGGGGCTCAGAAAATCCTCATGAGATCGTACAAGTGCAACGAGCCTCCCCTAAAATCAATGTTTTTTGTGCCGTATCCCGGCGGAAAGTTTACGGACCTTTCTTTTTTGGTGAAGCGACTGTAACTGGTACTTCTTACCTTGATACACTACAGCAATGGCTCTTCCCTCAGTTGGAACAATATGAACCAGAGAACTTCATTTTCCAGTAAGATGGTGCACCACCTCACTGGCATAACGAAGTACGCGGTTGGTTGAACGTAACTGTACCCGACCGCTGGATTGGCCGCAGGGGGCCCAATGACAGAGCTTGCTATGCGTGGCCTCCACGTTCACCCGATCTAACGCCATGCGATTTCTACCTTTGGGGTTTCATCAAGGATCGTGTTTATTGTTCCTCCGTTACCAGCTGACCTCCTTGAATTACGAAACAGGATTGAAGCAGCTGTTGCATCAATTAATGAAGACACACTGCTCAATGTATGGGAACAACTCGACTATAGACTTGATGTGTGCCGTGTGACAAATGGTGCTCACATAGAACACTTGTAAGCTTGAATATAAAACTGTTTGAGATGCTCTTTCATTTGACATATCATCTATAACTGTAAGTATAATGTAATAAATCTTATAAAACGTTAAAACCCCGATATTCATTTATAGACACCCTGTATTACAACTACTTCGTATAATGTCTCAAACAAACTATAAACTAACTAAACTTGTCTACAAAAATATGTGGTACTCTTATAGTTTCTCTTTGTTAGCCAAACTTCTAGAATACTAAGCTGTATTACATCTTAAATGTAGTACTTTATCAGTGTAAGATTTACAAGAATTTTAAAATGTTTTCTACGTTGTTAACATAATCACTCAAATACTTAAGTTAAATATATACCTACTTGTTAAAAAAATTAAAAAAAATAAATGTAAAGACGTCTTGAACAAGTATAATTTGTGTTTTATTAGGAAAAGCATAAATAAATAAATTTTACTAAAAATATTTAAAAGATTTATTTAAAATTTTTATAATTTGTAGATTGCATTACGTTTTTATAGTAAAATTAAAATTATAGTAAAATATTCTCTAAGTATTTAACGTTTATAAAAACTATTTATTGCAGCGCTAACTTAAGCAGCATTTTTCCACGCACACCACTCATTTTCGTAAATTATTAAGTATATAACACCACACCCACTATAAAGGACAAAGAAAGCTGGTAAACTCGGGGAAGAACTGCTATCTGTATAACTATTGTTAGTGGCAACGCCGCAGGGCTCAACAAAAACCGCTATGTCTATATTGCATACACCGGGCTTTGAAAATGTATGTTTACATATACAGGGTTTAACAACTAGCCATTCATATAGTGGGCTCTACAACATAGTTTAGCAGTATACTCTCACAGAAGTATTCATAGCCCACACGTTACTTGATTTAAATTCGTCTTGTTGCCTCTTGTGCAGATATATTGCACTTTCATTACGCTTTTTTACAATCATAAATAATATTTTTAATAAGCATATTAGTGCAGAAACATGTCGAAGAACATTAAAAGAACGTGGCTTGCATGGGGCAGTGGCTAGAAATAAACCGTTCATTAATAAAAATAATAAACAGATGCGTCTGAAATTGGCGAAAGAATATTTACCAAAGGATGAAAACTTTTGGAGACGTGTTATATTCTCTGGTGAGAGTAATTTTAATGTTTTCCAATCAGATGGTAAAAATACAGTGTGGGAACAGTAAAAACAGAGCTTCATTTAAAAAATCTTAAAGCCAGCTTAAAACATGGAGGCAGTTCCGTAATGGTTTGGGGGTGCATAGCAGCTAATGGAGTAGATAATCTTGTATTTATTAATGGTATAATAGATAGACATAAATATCTAAATCTCTTAAAAGAAAATTTGCTTTGAACTGCAAGAAAACTGGATCTTCAAGAGGACTTTTACTTCCAACAGGACAACAATCCAGAACATACTACGCATATTGTTAAGGAATGGATCAGTTTCAATACCCCTCACTATTTAGTAACACCACTCCAGAGTCCAGACATAAACCCAATTGAGCATCTATTGGCAGAAATTAAACGACAATCAAAAAATTTTGATATTCAGAACAAAGAATCTCTCAAAATCAAAATACGGGAAATTTGGGAAAATATATGCATCCAAATGTAATTCAAAAGTTAGTCCAAAACATGCCAGGTCGTCTTCGTGCTGTTATAAAGGCTAACGGAGGGTCCACTAAGTATTAAGTATACAATATATACATTATTTGTTTAACTAGTTCTTGAAATATGTCAGGTATGAATACTTTTATATGATACATATTTAATTAATATTTAAAAATGTTATTTTTGTAAATACAGTTTGGTTTTTTGTACTTGACTTTTGATCCCTTTTATTACAAGGAAACAAATATCTAATTATCTAATATTTCAAAGGAAAACAGCGTAAATATCAAATAATTATTAATTATACGTGAGGTATGAATACCCACTGTACATAATGTGCGAATACCTCGTTTTTGTAAAAAAACGATTGACAATTGACGCAAAAATATTAGAAGCAAAAAATGGGCACAAAACTTTTTATACAACTTTTTACATAATATAATTATTTTTTGTTTCTTTTTCTTTTCCAAGACTAATAAGATTTGAAACATTGTCACAATTTTTAACGATATCTGGAACCCGCTTATCTCATAGTCACTGATCTTTGAGCAACTAAATATACATAAAATGGGTTGCAGTAGTTTTTGTATCAATTCAATATCAGCATCAATCTCTACCTCCATCTATACGCGAATTAAAAGTCGGCATGCATCTACGACCTCGCAAACCGACAAAATCTCACAGAATACTCCCTGCAATTTCAGTAAATATTTGCAGGAAGTTTCTATCAAGTCCTAAATTAGCCATTGATTTGAGATTTATTTTTAATATTCATAAAAAAATTATCAATTGACGAGCCGATCTTAAATCATACAGTGCCCCAAATACAAAGTTCTTATATTCAGTACCATATCCAAAAATTTGTTGATGGAATTCAGTAGGTATATTGAAAAGAAACTTACCACTAAAAATTCCAACACGTTTTCATATTTAGTAATATTAGTTAATAGCTTCTGGGCAAGCTTGTGATTGTATGCTTTCGATCTAACACTATTTAATGATATATTTTTATTAAAAACTTTAAATGCAGGAAATGCTAAACCGATAATGCTCCATAAATTAACTGTAAATCCTGTACATTCCCATTGATGAACTTCATCCCAAGATTTATTTTGACAGCTCTCATTACAGTATAAAGTTGAAGAACAATGTAAACATCTGAAAGTTAGTGTAAATACCTCTATTACGCCCTATACAATTTAGATTAATATAGAGAATAAAATTCGCTTACTTACGGAATCACCACTACATTTTGTCTTAAACAATAATAACATCTATCGAGTGGTAAATTTAAATTATCATCAAATATGGGTGCAAAAGCATATGCCTTCTCAACAAAAAGAATATCACCTCTTTGTACATCCTTTTCTGCAACAACATAACGACCTTTTTCAGAATTAGACCTATTAAAAACAATATTAATTAATAACTAAACTTTCATTAAAACTAATATGTACAACCTTAATTGAATTAATGAAGTAGCACCTGGAATATTAACATTTTTAATAACGTTAGGTATTTTGTAATTATTTTGCGTATTTTTAAATGAATTTGCAGATGGCATTCTTTCAATTTTATGCAGCTTATTAAGATAAGATTCTAAAACGAAAATAAGTTTAATAAAATCGTTTAAAACATTATACTTATTCCAAATACCCTTTTCCTCCACTGTATAATCATTGATTTGATTGATAAAAGCCTCAGTTTCTTTAATAGTAGCTTCTGCATTCATAACATCACCAATTCTATCGTAACAGTTGATTTTACGAACATATACCTTATATTTTAATCTATCTGGATAACCACATAACAAACATCTTTTGATATCACTTAAAGAATGCTTTTATATTAATGATTTTAAATAAAAATGATTGCATTATATTTATAGTTTACCTCGTATTCCTCTAAGACATAAAGTGCTGCAGATCTATTCGCTAACGCTGTAGAAAAAGATTCTGTTTGATTTTCAGCTACACACAAAGCTTTTGTATAATATCTTAAGCTCTCTCTCCACTTTCCTTTCACATAAAATTCATTTCCTTGCTTACGAAATAATTCAGAATCAGTGTTACATTTAGGATAACATTTTTTGCGAAATAACTCGTCTATCCATTCTTTAATTTTTTCCCTGGAGTCAATACAAATCTATGGTTTACAATAAATTACATTTCATTTTTTTAAATACATTTACCCATCCAATTTATAAAATTCTTGAAATAATGCATACGTATTATCTATTCCTTTATATTTTTTATACCGTAACTGCCAAAATATTGAATCTAAACCATTCATATTTGATGTAAAATTAGGATGTCATAAATTTCACTAATTATAATTAAATTTTTAAAATAATTAAGATTTAATGGACCTATTTATATACTATATAAATCAATATAATTTGATATTTTTGAGATAGGTTATGTGAGCCTTTGACACTTGACACCTTTGACATCTCACTGAAACATATGAACGTAGCCGTCAATTAACGTATAATAATATAATAAATGCACAAAAATAAAAATTTAAAACTCAATCAAAACAACAAGAATAAATAATTATACGAAATTTAATCAATATAACAAATTTTACAAATATACATGAGAAAATAATTTTTTATAAAAAATTTCTGAACGCACCTTCAGATGGCGCGAAACGGATGACAGCCTTATAAACATTAATTTAATACACATTTCATCACAATTTAGTTTAATAATTAAGTGGATTATATAAAGACATGGCCACATATTTAAAATGTAAAATCCAACATAACAATTATAATAAAATATTTACAGAAGATAATATCATACAGTCTGTTATACCTGGAAAAATAGTTAACAACAACCTGTTGCTTTTCGATGATAAGCTGGAAATCAAATTAAATGGGCATAATTATCAACGAAATTTGTTATATCTAGAAAACGAAATTCTTTTTAATCGCATAAGAAAATATTGGAAATGTATAGAGCACCTTCTACTAACCGGAAATGGTACAATTAACAATATCGTCAATTTAAAAGAAGTGGTGAATTTATTGTGTTATACTTACTATAATTTGCAAGAATCGCGTGATAAAGAATTACAGACAGAAACATTAAAGTGTGTAGACTTATTTAAAAACAGTGTTTGTAAAATTAGTGAAATAGACGAGGATATATTAAATAGGCTAGCATCGAACGTTATTGTACTCCAAGAAGAACCCATATCACAGTATTTTCATGGTTATTTTATGATATTTTATTTAATTTTGTTAATAGAAAAAGTATGTGGATGTGATAATTATGAAACAACCTATAAATCGATAATATTAGATTTGTTAAAGTTGTCCGAAATAATTTTCGAGAAACATAAAAATGATTTATTATATGCCCAACCATTTCCCTGTATGTGCATTAAAAATTTGTGGATATATTTAATGAAATACAAAAATACGTCAATCCGTACATTCTGGGGTATGTTTAATAAATGTATCGAGGAACGAAATGAAGAATTTGCCGCATGGACGTTAAGGCATTTATCATATGTACAATACTATACTATTGATGAATCAATAGGGAATAGAGTTATCAGAGAAGATAGTATGAATATTGAATTAATTAATAAGTTGCTACAGTCGACCATTTCCCAAATGTATAACGAATCAACATTATTGTCGATATTAAAATTATTAAATCCAATGTTTACAGAATTGTGGATAGAACACATGAAATTAGAACCGTATCAGATAATGTGGGAGTATTTTTACAAGAATATTAATAATACAATACAGAATATTCTACTTCCGAAAGAAATATTTGAATTTAAAGATAACATCGATAATATTACAAATAATCCGGACTCTCTACGAAATCCATATGAATATTTCCTGTATTTGCTACATAGACATCTGAATAAACATCCTTTTCATTGGAAAAAGCTTCAAGGAAGGATTTATTCACGTCTACCAGAGCAGAAAGTGAGAGAATTTAATGATAACGGTGTGTATAATATTTCGCTATTATTCTTTACATTGGGTTCGTTGAAAATTCAAGAAATACTGGAGAAATTAAATGGAATCTTGGGGATTTTATCTAGGGAGAGACAGAATAAGGAATTTATATGGATATTACATATAAATATGGTTAGTATGGTTAGGTAACACAAACACCACAATATTCAATTAATTAGTTCTGGACACGTGTTTCGAGGGCTCGTGGGCACTCATTATTAACTGAATATCTCATTTCAGGTTTGTCTGTCGGATTGCCGAAGAGACTTTTTAACGTGCTATTAGTCTTGTAACAAACATTTCAGTTGAGTTGAAAAACGCGATACAATCCTTTAGTTACGGGGTAAAACAGTAATTTAATAAATTTCTTCGAGCGGTTATTCGATGGGATGAAAGTTGTTGAATCTCCCACGTGTTTCTTGTATTTAACGTTTTTAAGCGTCCAGTCGTCCATGAGCCCTCAAAACACATGTCTCGAATTACTTAAGCGTTATGGTGTTTGGTGTTACCGATTTATTATCTGTAGCGTGGTAAAATTTTTTCGTTGGGTATCTTTATTTCCTTCTACGAAAGCGCAAAGTAGCGTCTATGAAATATTTGAATCATTAAACATGTTTCCACACTTGTTTCACTCAAATGAGTACGGCGTGCGAAATAAATATTTTTAATGTTTTATCTTTCAATTCTGCTTTAATTCCTCTTTCAACATAGTCACGAACAGATGGCATAACGTTTCTTATCAATGTCCGACTTGGTATTTTTTTATGTGTGGTGGGTGCTTAGTTGCAGTGATATAATCCGAATTCTTGCACCGGAAGAAAACAAATACTTCTTGGTCTAGTAAAGTAAACGGTAAATTACATAGAATAAAACAAATACCTATATAAAATGTTAATTGTTCGCTGTATCATTTGCCACGGATTGCAGAACAGTATTTTATATTTTTTATGTGCATTTAGAATTCCACCTGTTGGTACACATCAAATAATTATCCCACCTTGCACATATAATTCTATAACCTTCGTATTCTAAATCCGGCATACTCGCTATTACGTTTTCAGGTCTCTTTGAAATACGCCGTTTCCGAAACGTATTAACTGCAACATTTTCTCAGTATCTGTGTACTGATAAGCACTCACAACGATCAGTGGAATAATACTGAACAAATATGCTTTGATACGGGCGCTAGAGTTTTCGTGCCACTCAGTTCGCCCCTCCACATTCTCCGCACTGCACTGAAACTTGCTCCTCTTTGCCGAATTATGTAAGTTTATTTGTACTCTTAGGCAAATTTCTTTGCGATTATTTTATGTGACGTTCTTTACAAATATTCGTAACATATGATTCTAATAATAACATTCATCAACAGTAAAAATTTAGCAATTTCTGTAGAACATTGTTATTATTGGCCAATAATATAGCGTTTGATTTTTGTAACAGTTTATCGCTGTTAAATAGCATTTTTTTTAATCCTTTATTTAATTTTTGTGCATCTAGTATCCAAACTAAAAAAAAAAAAAACTAGGAAGTTGTGATTCGCGCATATTAATGGTGATTTAAATTGGTTTATTTCCCCAAGCATTTTCTGCTCATCAAACAAGCTCATGCATAACCTACTCGTACAGAGGCAGCTTTACCAAAGTCATGTCCTTAAGTGCTTATCAATTGTCTTTAGGATTTTGAAAAGAAATTACTTCCGCGTAGGACACCTTGCCTTGATTAAGAATGAAGACTAGTCTGGCCTCTCTCCAGCTATTCTGAATGTAACCCAAAGCTAAAGTTGTTCTTCTAAGGTATTAGAACTATAACAATGCTGGAACGGTGCCGCATACCAGCCGTTACTTTTAAAATCGGCTTCGATGGCCCATCAAATTTTAGCAAGTTGAATTATTTGCAGTGTGAAAAAAATCTTCTGACCATCCTCTTAAGCCAGGTAACTGCACTGAACTCAATCCCATGCCTTCTATCTATGCGTTCTCTCTAAACTGTAAAATACACAAGCTATCAAAAAAACTGAGTTGAAATATTTGTATGCCTTAGACAAGGTGCGCATTTGTATTGTCTCTGTATTGTCAAATTCAGACACGTTGTCACTACTTTGGGCTGTGGTTTTGATGATCCTGGATTACGGTTTCGTTGTGATCTGAGTTAGCTTCAACCTGTACTGACATAGTTTTAAGATTTACCAACCAAAGACCAGAAAACCCTTAATCAAAACTGTTATCCAAAATAAAAATCCCCCAATCTAATGTAACCTGTTTGATTTTAGGTAATTATGGCCATATCCCAAAACCACGACGTAAGCATAATTTCGACAACGCTACTGAAGTTAGTACAAAATGCGAGTGAAAACCGCGACAATTTTCACCTGATAAAACACTATCTTCAAGGATTAAGCATCATCTTCAACAATACCGACACCTTAGACTTAAAACAAAATTGCTTATTAAGTTCTTGGATCGCACCATATATGCTAGCGTGTTCTCATACAGATCTCTGCATGCTACTTCAGCTTCTAATCGACGTCTTGAAAAAAGCGGAATCTGTCGGAAAATGGAGCTATTTCAGACCAATTTACGTAGAATTCGTAATACCAACTTTAAAACAAATTGCTGTTACAAACAGTACAGGACAAATCGGAAAATTAGCAGGTCTGATCCTGATAAATATGCCTGAATTAAATTCTAGTCTGCTGCAGTATTTTTGTAACGAAAATATCAACGTGAATGTGACGAACGAATTTTTAACAACCTTGTTGGAAAATATGAATATTACAAGTATTACAGGTCAACAAGACAATATTTTAATCTCTGCTTGGTGTAGAATTTCACTTTTATGCTCGGATACGATATCTAACGATTTATCACAAAAAATATTTAGTTTACCTGCTATTAGGAACGTCGTTTTAATTGAAAGTTTCGATGAACCGTTCGTGGATTTTATAAAAGCTTTAAATAAACAAATTAGCCAACCCAACATTTTCCGATTGAAGGAATTATGCGAAGCTTGTTTCGGAAACATAGACAAATGGATTGTATCACACTTGACCCCTTCGAAATTGGATTCGCAAGTTTTATATTTGTACACAAAGATCTCGCTGTTATTCTACTACTGCGCACCTTTATTATATCAGAAATCTAAATCATTCTGCCTATTAAATCGTTTAATCACAGTGTTATTACTACCAACTGAAGTACTAACCGGTAAATCCCCGCCAGGCAATATTTTAAATGCCGTGGAAAAAACTTGGCACTTATTTTTTAAAGGAATTTACAAACTTGATCATGTTTCAGATCCTTACATTGATAGAACGTTAAAAGACTTAATAGTTCGTTATATACCGCATTTTTCAACTGTAAATTCGCCTATAATAAACATTCTAGACAATAATGAAATTACAACATACACGTTAGAGAAGATAACTAACAATCTTCTACTACATTCTGCTAGGAGCTCCGAAGAAAATACTTTTAAAGCAATAAAAACGATCCAGAATATACTACAAATCTCAGTAGATCTTGAAAGGATACAAAGTGTTATAAAGAAAGTATTACCTGGAATTTTTGAAGTTATCATCTTCAATTCACAAAAGTCGGCAGCCCTAGATGTCCTAAAATTTATCACTTCATCTGAATGGTACAACCATGTGCATGATGACGTTAGAAATTCAATCCAAAATGTCACTGCCAAACATTTAGCGTTTAATACTAATAATTATTTCCAACTTATGAGCATATTACAGAAATATATGCCTGAAGATGTTAAAGCATCGTTACCGCAAATTAAAGAGCAAATTGTGCATGTTGAACGTATGAGAGGTATCGGTTTTGATAATACATTGAGGCAAGCTTTGAAGAGAATTGAAGATGCTTGCTAAGAATGTTATAACATCTTTGTAAATTTGTCGTCGAATCTGGGAAGTTGACATCACGTAATGAGAAGTCGTCTGTTTTTATTATAAGGAGAGGATGTATTTATATGTAACAAATGAATTTGTAATCATGAACATGAAGTCTAATAAAGTAGAATTATCTATTGCAGTGTTCTATTTGTTGTATTCAATTCAATTAAGTCAACAAAATTCTAATATCGGCATTTTTAGCTAATTTGTCACAATTAATCCAATACAAAGAAAATAAGATTGGATTATCTACCTAAAAAAATACTTAAAAGATTATCCATGAGATAGAAATGCTCATAATGTCACATCATATTGTAAGAAGAAGTACAATATATAGTCGTACTTTGTGCGTAATGAAAAGCCGTTCGCGTTACCTGAGCTAGTTTGATCGAGAAATGGTTGTGAGTATGTATATGGAAAGTGTATCCTTCCGTGAGATGGCGCGCCGTCTCGGGCGGTCATTGTCGGCAGTGGGAATTGAGTGAGCAAGCGCTATAGAGTCTCATATATCCCCTTCAAGGCAACTTGAAGCTGTTTCGCCAGCAAGAAGAGAAGGCGTACTCTCCACGCGAGCTGTACGGGGGCGTTTATTAGATAGTGGACTGCGAGCGCGCTGTGCGTCGCAGTGAATTTCACTGACTCGCAAGTGGGAGGGCGCCAATGGGTCGAGGAAAGACATCGGTGGGCTGCCGAGTGGAGACACATTTTGTTTTCTGACGAATCGTTTATAGTAATTAGCATTCGGATTACCAGAACGATTCGAATACTGTCGCTAGTACGAAAAGTCATGAATCATCACGAGTCGCTACAAATCATATTATACGGATCTTTTATTTTAGGAGTAATTTGTATTCGAATCACTAAAAAGATTCGAATCGCTCAGCGCTAGTGCTTGACTGCCCATGAGTCTGTAAGCTGCAGATCTAGCACTTCCTTGCCTAAAGATTTGTAGCGGTGGTAGGTTTAGAATCGCTTCCATTGCGGCGGTGGAGGTCGATCTCATTGTCCCTGTCGCGCACAGACAAGCCAGTCTTTGTACACCGCCCAACGCTTTGGCCGCCCCCGCCTGTCGCACCTTTGGCCACCATGCTCCGTATATGCTATCATGGGTCTAATTACCCTGGTATATAGCCACAGAGTCATTTTGGGGCTAAGGCCCCATTTTTTTCCACATAACCTTCTACACCTGCCCAAGGCAATAGTACCTTTGTTTGTTGTTTTTTGGATGTGTGTATTCTACGTGACCCTTTGATCAAACGATACCCCAAGGTATTTCGTCTTACTAGTGGGTGTTTTTCTTGTAAACGTGACGTGTTTTCTGAGCATTGACTAATAGTAGCTCTTGTTTACACCAGCTGTCTACCGTGTTTAGAGCTCTTTGCATCTGCTCCATCAGAACTTTTGGAAATCGCCCTCTAACGACTATAGTTAGGTCGTGAGCATATCCCAGGCAATAAAAGCCCTTTCTAGTCAGTTTTTGGATTAGGTCGTCAACGAGGGCGGCCCACAGAAGAGGAGATAAGACTCCACCCTGCAGGCAGCCCCCTCCCGCCTCCGCCTCGATGGTAGCCTCGCCAATTGTGGATGTAATTATCCTTTCCAGGCTGGCTCTTATCCACTGCAGAAGCTTCGGCGTAACTCCTTTTCTCCTTGAAGCCTCAATAATTGAGTTTCTGGTGGCATTATTAAATGCGCCCTCTATATCTAGGAAAGTCACTTAGACTATCTCTTTGTCGTCTATAGATTTTGAAATTAGCCTGTTGACGTCATCTAATGCTGCCTCTGTAGATTTTCCTGGCTGCTAGGCGTACTGTCTGTCACTAAGTGGCTGTTCTCTCAGCGCGGTGTCTCTTATGTCCCTGTCCACTAACCTTTCAAGAGTTTTGAGTAAGAAGGAGGATTGGTCTGTATGACTTTGGCCTTTGATCAGGTATCTTAGCCACCTTAGATAGATACTACCCTGACCTACGCATGCTTTGAAGGTTTTTGTGAGATGTGGTATCACTATCTCCATCCCATTCTGAAGTAGGGCCGGAATGTATAGCAGACAATGACGGCTCGTCGACACGTAGATGAGGTATCACGGTCCGTTGTACTTTCCTACGTTGGAGACCGCCCACATCTGCTATGCATGCACGACAACGCCCGACCGCACGTCACGCGTGTTATATAGACCTTTGTGGAAGAGCACAATATACGAATGCTCCCATAGCTTGCTCGTTCTCCGGATCTAAATCCGATCGAGCATATCTGGATATGATTGATCGGACATTTCGACGTTATGCGGCTCCTCCAGCTAATATGGAGGAGCTGTGGAGGCGAGTTGAATCAGAGTGATTGGCCATCCCTCCCGCTACCATACAGCGAGGTGAGGGTAAGTTATGCTACTTTAGTACCTACTACTTCCATATCAAGTTTCATTGCGTTAGAATCACATGATCACATTATACAGGATGTGTTCGTCATTTCTTTGCAACAGTGTATATTAACTTACTTTAAGCAATGGTACCACTAATTTATTGCACAATATTCACAATCAACTTCAACAGAAGTAGATTTCACAATTTCAGAGAAGGTTTAAGTTTCTTTTTTCTCATATTGTAGAAACAAACAAAAACAAATTTTACAACAAAATTAAATTGGTTGTTTGTGATTCCTGAGTAATATCCCATGCACAAAACCAAATTGAATTAACCAATTATAAATTACAAATAGGTAATAAACTTTCATTGTTATTCTTTATTTAACGAAACTATATTTAAACATATAGTTACCTACAGTTTCAACCCCTCCGTAGAGAGGAAGCTGTAATAATAATGTTAAATTCTAATAAATTATTTGAATAGATAGAGTAACTTAAAATTACAATCTATTATTAATCATTTCCAAATAAAAAACAAATGTTAATCAATTTCGTGAAAAATGAATAAAAATTTAAATTACACAGATCTCCCCTAATTTCTGTCTATTCTGAAAAGACGCTGTTTTGAATGCCTAAACCAATCAGACGCCATGCTTTCGAATTCCTTTTCGTTAACATGATATTCCGATATTAAGTAATCTGGAAGTAGAATTTATTTTTGTATAATTTTTATTACTATTACATACCTTTCAAAACATTGATAGATTTAAGATCGCACACTCGATAATTATTTCTTTGACCAAGCCACGAGCAATTAACGGATAAAGAATTGGAATACATCCTTGCAAGACATCGAACAGCATGGTCCTTCGCGCCTCGACCGCCGATTGTAATTATCAGCTTTTTCTGTAAACAAAATATACGTTTTGAATAAATTAGACTCAACTCGGCGAATGAAACACTTGCCAATCTCAAAAGTCTTTCATTATCTTCACAAAGATACATTTCAAACGTTTCTAATGCCGGTATATCTGGTAGAGGTAACCATTTTTTTATATCTTCAAGGTCATCCACGCTATGCTCTGCTCTATATAAGGCTAGTTTTAAATTACAAACTTCCGATTTTATTTCAGTGACCGTTTGTAATATCGTGTTCAAAAGATTGACAGTATCTAAAAATAAAATAAAAAAATTGTTGCATTTACAAATTGGAAAGTTTCAGTAATTTAGCAATTGATAATGATGAATAAATTACCGGAAGATGGAATATCTGTAGGTGATGAAAGTGACATGATTGTAGGTGTTTGCATATTAGAACCAATAATACCATTTTGATCTGAAAATAAGTCAAATATCAATGATACACATTCATCTAAATTAAGATCTTATTGGCTTACCAGTAAATATTACAGGTAAATCAGTGACGTCTGTAGATAAGCTTGATATTGTGGTGTCTATAACGAAGAAATCAACAAATTAATATATCATAAAAACTTAATAGAATTTTACCTTCTACTTTTATTGAAACTTTTTTTTACCACATCTTTTCCTCTTTGGCGGTATATCTGAAAGATATCCAATCCAAATACATATATAAAAATATTCCACCATTCATACCTATGCTGGAATCACTCTCATCACAACTACTATAGTGTTTAGACAATTTTTTTCGCTGTCCTTTTCCTAATAATACAGTTTCATCATTTGATGTGTAATCCTTTATTCCAGCCTTTTTTCTGGCGCTTTCTAATGTTGCTAAAACAACCAAAATCTAACTTACAACATTTCTGGTAAGCTAGATATTTACTGCAATAACAATCTATCTCTATATCGAATTCCTCCCAGGATTCATCAGGTAGGATATTTTTTAACATAACTATACCGACATTTTTTGTCTTAGGCCACTTGCATTTTCCGTTTCCTAGTAACCATGCAGTTGGAATTTCTGAATACGAATCCTCATCTTTGAATCTCACTACGGCATACGGCTGCATGCTAAAAAGAAAACCAATAAATCAATTAATTTTTTTATAATGTCGCGCTGTTAATCACTTTGCTCCCAACAGCGAATGGTAAGTCGATCCGGATTTAAACTCTCTGAAAAAATGTCACCGTCCCTCCAGAGAACTGAATCCCGGCTCCTATCGTCCCGCCACAACGATAGTCAGCCACCTAACCACTACGACTATCGATCCGTTTTTTATACATTACATACATACACAATACATTTTGGTATTACATATAAATGACATCATTTTCATTTAATTTAAACGCAATGTACCTAACGCTTAAGGTTGCGCTTCCGGCCCCCCGATTTGAATAAATTGAACTGGACAAGGAAATGTTGCATTTTTACCGTATATATTCGAAATTAGATGGCGCAAGAAGAATCTGTTGAACAGTTAAAATTTATGACCTAAATAAAACAAGCATAACGTTTTGGATAAGATAACATAGGAAATGAGTTCACTACCAGCCTTCGTCGCTTGCGGTTCTGTTTGTACGCTTACTTATATTTGAATATTTGTAATAATGGGTTACAATGCACGTGAAAATAGTAAAAATAGCGAGTGTTCTAAAACTAATGAAAGTAATAAATCAGCGGATAAATCTAAGATCATCAGAACTGTTGAGGAGTTAGTAAAGCGCTCCTGAAGAGCATGGCTCCTTTAATCGAAGAAATTTCTCTTCTAAAAGATGAAATTAGTAATTTTAGAGCCAAATTGGAAGTTCAAGACAGTCATGATATCAATGCTACCCCTATAATTCTAATTTAAATATCTTATCTTCGTCTACAGAAACGGTAATCGAAAGCAACTTTTCGTTGTTCGAGAATGTAAAAAAAGCAGGAATAAACCCATAGTTGGTCCACACGCTGATCAGAAGAGAACTCCTCTAAAGTTGTGGTGGAATCTAATTCAACTGCGCAGACGAGTCATGAATTGAGTGCGATAAAACTAGACACAAAGGGTTACAATTCTAGTTTTAGAGTTAGTGCTGATGCAAGTCTGAAAGATGTTATCTATAGCCGTAATTTCTGGCCGAAAAACTTTGTAATTAAAAGATATTTAGATTTTTTCGGAACAATACATCATCATCATCAATGGTCATGTTCAGTTAGCACATCGGTCAATCAGCGGTAGATCAGTGAAGTAGTGAACTGAATACCTACATGGTAGGTATTATAATATTAGCATGTAGACAATCAGTGTACTTCACTCGTCATTACTTACCGGTGAATTACCAAAGTGCTTACTAAACACAATCATTGTTTACTTATAATAAGTAATAATGTTATCGCGGGTAACTATAACGCTGGTTTTTCTAACCAAAGTATTTTTTATTGCTTTACTACTCCTTCTGATCCCGATATGGAGTTACTAATCCTAATTTTAGTTTATTGTTTTTAAAGGTAAGAAGCTTGTGCAGTAAGTATCTTTCAATGGTACCAACGGTTAGAATTTTGGTTTTTGTAAACATTGGCCGTGTTCAGTTAGCACCTTGATGGTAAGTCACTGGTAAGTACTGAATAGCACTGAATATTGAATATCTACATCCCAATGGTATAATACTCACAATTTAGATATTCAGTTTACTACTTTACTATTCGGTACTTACCGGTAAAACTTACCGATGCGCTAACTGAACACGACTATTGTCGCAAAAAATGCAAAAAGATCGTATTTTTTAATGGAGAAAAAGGGGAAAGCCACTTTAGTAAACACCGCTTCAACCGTGCAATATAATCAAATCAATAATATCAGTAATATCAAAAGATTGTTAATTAAAGCGGTGTTAGACTATAAAACTATACAAAGTGTCCACAGTTATCGGTGCACTATTGCTATCTCCGTTATTTTTGGAGCTAGTTTAGATAAAATTAGCAAATTATTAGCGTTTTTAACACTGATTAGTATGCAGCTCATGAAAAAACAATTGAATCACGTATTTCTGGGAAATTTGAAAATTATATATTTTTTAAATAGAACATCCTGTATATTTGTACATATTGAGAAAGATAATTTTATTTGTGATATACAGGCTTCGATACAGTATTATCCTAAAATGAATAATAAAGTAGTTGTGTTGGATTTTAGTCGATGTCAGAGAAACATCAACAGCAACAAAATCTAATGGCAAATTTTGATCACTTACAAATAATAAATTAGTTAGTTTAGCACAAGTTCCAGAAGGCATTCTACTAGGTTGTGTGGCTGATTATTAGTGTTCTAAATGCACAGGACTTTGATCATTTAATACAGAAATATTAGAAGTTGTACGTTTGTTACCATTATTAAGTATTGTTTCGAAGGATCTACAAGCTCCTTGCGAGATATAATTAAAGGAATACTGTGTATGTACTCTACAAACAAAGAACGAAATGGCTCCTAAAATTCACAATTTATAAGAAATTTAGGAAAAAGTTTTGTACTGGTTGATCTGGCATATTGTAAAACATGTATAAAACTTGGTAAAACGATACATTAGTAAGTACATAAATATCTTAACTAGGAAAATTACATCACTTACCTTATAAATAAACAAGCCGGAGTTTTATTATGTTATTAAAAATGAGTTTAGGAGGTTATGACTGGTATCTGTTACGATTGTATCGATATAACCAGATATAACTTTGATGTCGCCAACATATAACAATTTAATATCCCCAGTACATTTTGAAAACGTGCTTGTTGCGGACATACCAGGTCCCCGATATTTATGTAGGTATGTTTATATTATCGCAATGTATTTATTATAAAAATCGCTTGCTTGCTGCGATATCACATTTACATATGTATATATACAAGGCGATAACCGAAAGTGACTATACCGCGTGACCACAAACGTCACGTAAGATATATGTTTCTTGTTTTACTATTATCCCTAGTTTATTGTTTTCTCATCCAAAATTTAATTTGAAAACGCTAGTTTTACGTTTCTCTGTGATTTTCTTGCCAATTTTTGTAGACATAGCGCCACAAAGACATCTTTACTGTCCATAAAGTGGCTCTTTGAAAATACTATATAGTACTTGATAGTACTTTAAAAACTGAAAAATTGACTCTTATGTCAGTGTCAAAGAAATGTCAAAATCAGCTCAAAATTTTACTTTATTATTTGATGTGCACCATTTGCGGTATGCCGCATAAATAGTTTCGTACCTACTGAAACTTAGATTTATTAGGTAAAAGCGAGTCTCTAGCATTTGCAAGCATGTTTTTTCTAACTTTTTCCGCATTCATTTTGTGATTATGAGACTCTGACATTTCTAATAATTTATTTGACGTTTGTACAAATAACAAAATACTGTCAACATAACTCAGCTGCTAATCATTACCTTATGACTGAGCTGTCAAGTAGTAATCGCTGTAATTATTTATTGTATATAAAATAGGGTTCTCTAACACAAAATTATGTTTTTCCACTACTAGCGTTAGAAGACGTCATTATTTGGTATGTTTTCGGGCCGAGAAGATGAATTTCTCTCCTAGTAGTCAATAATAAAAATTATGTAAATAATAAAGACAATTGACAGTAATAATAGTAATTATATACCAAGGGAGAGAAGACATTTTTCTCAGCCGAGTAGTATTATTCAGAGATGATTTTTTTATTTATACCAATATTAACAACTAGCAAGACTATCGAAATTTTTGTATTGTCATATCCGCAATTTGTTTTAACTCAGGGGATGTACATAATAATTCGTTTTCGTTGTCTGAATTCATCGTTTCTGATAGCAAAATTACTAGAAATTGATTTAAAAGCGTCACAAATTGAAACTGTCAAGTTAAAATTGACAAGTGATCTAATTTAGAGTTGACAAATAACGTTACTTCCCTCAAAGATGGTAGTGGACTGTTTCATTTCGACGAATCAGATTGTAGAATTTGGCGTGAGTTATAATATCTCACTGCTATAAATCACGCTAATTGTTTATGGGTGCCATTACTTGTTCAAAAGCAACTGAATAATGAATACATTATTTAATAGGAGTAGATAATAGTAATTATATACCAAGGGAGAGAAGACATTTTTCTCAGCCGAGTAGCAGGAAATAATGCCGAGCAGGAAATAATGGCTGAGGCTGAGAAAAATCTTCTCTGCCGTGGTTTATATACTATTTTTTCCACTACTAGCATATTTAACCGCTTTCTCAATAATAATGTAATATAATAAGCCGTTCCGATAAATGTTTAATTTAAGATATCCATAGAAAACATGTTAGTCTGTAAAAACAAATGAATAAACATTTAATGTCAAATTGAGATTTTATTCATGTCTTGTCACTAGTTGTACTCCTTCAGAAATCCGCAAGGAAGCAAATCAAATAGAGTATCAAAAATACTGGCTAGCTTGCAATAAAATCTCGTACACCTTAATGTCAAGCAAGCTAATTTTTGAAGATTATTTTTCAATGTAAGCTGACTTTAGATTTGACGGATGTGACACTATGCATAGAGGTTGTGGTGACTTATAAAAATAGTGTACTTTTGGAAATGAAACGTCAAATTAGAAATGACACAAAAGGTGAAATCAATATAGGTAAAACTAGGTGTACGAGATTTTATTGCAAGCCAGTACGTCAGGAATTAACATAACCTGCCATAATCGCGCTATTAATTATTATTTTAATAGGTAGTGTTTACCAAATTACGTATTTCCTACTTTGTTTATTTATGTTAAATGTTAACCTAACCTTTTTTCTTGAATTGCGGATTTCATTCGTGCATCTATACGACATCTATGGTTTTATATTCAAATTATTTGAATAATATACTATTATATAAATATATAACTCGTACATTAATGGTCGTCTTTATTATAGCCTCATTCGGCCAACTACATCCATTAGATGCCTTTTTTATGCAAGTATTTAGGCGTTCATATTCAGCCATAAAATAGACCTAAATAAGATATCTATGAGATGTATTGTGCTGTATGAGATCGAAAATTTACATTGGATTATCCAATCAGATAATAATATGACAGTTTAAATGACAGACCGTGTATAGTGTCCATGGTAATAATGATATACAGAGTTCTGTAAAAGTAACGTTTAAATTAATTATTTTTGAATGCATTCATTTAGGAACAAAACATTATTACATTTTTGTCATCATCTACCACTCACTGGAAATCGGCATTGTGGTTCTCTATCAGGAATAGTTATTATTAAACATTTCGTTAAACGTAGTAAGATTGAAATATTCGCTCAGTGTAGAATTTTATCCATATCTGTAAAGTATATTTTTACTTCGATATTCTGTTGGTGTTAGGTATGTTTCGTATTTTATTTCGCTTGCGGCTTACTTTGTTTTTTTCGTTATTCCAATGCATTTCTGTTTAGATACGATTTATTAATAGATGTTGTGAAATCAATAAAAAAAATTAATTCATGCTGATTCAATGTGAGTGAATTACAATGAATGAATAACAATTGTTACGAGAGTGCACACATTCCAAATGTTCCTGTGCATTCTCGTAACTTATAATTTACGTTATTTTACAATATTTGACTTTTTCTAATCTTCTATTCTCTTCTGATGATGGCATATAGGCGAAACATGTAGAGTTCATATTTTAACAAATATAAATTGTGAGATAGAACATGTATTTTCTCTTCTAATTTATAAAAAAAATTATTTGTCAAAATTTCATATTTCATAATATAGGCAACTCTATATATTGCGACCGTCTCTTCTTCATATTTTGGACAATCTGACATCTATGCTAATATCAACCAACTATCTAGAACTGTCACTCCCGCTGTCGGTAATAGCATTACCTATTTTATCTAGAACAAATCAGAAAAATTAACACCATCTAGTACACTAATAAATAAAAACAATTTTAAAATGCAAAAATATGGTATACTTAATTTTTAAAACTCGTTTTGATTGATTAAAACAATAATAGTTAAAACTTTTAAATACAACTATAAATACGTTTACGAAACGTAATTACATTTGAAAAATTTTGGATTCAAACAAAATTTCTGGATATTGTAGTTTAAACTTTTTGAGGTTTTTAATATATTTGCCGTAGATAGGATATAAAAATATATTTTCTGTTTTCAATGAACTGGGAGGAATGAACAGATAAAATGTTATATACATTACATGTAAATAAATATTTTGTTTATCTCTATATTGTCTATCTACTTATATGTGTACAATAATTTGTTGTATGAATTTATTTACAAAATGAAACATTATACAAAAAATTACAACAAAGAGCGACTCCTATGTAATAAAAGGCAAGTTATATGAGTTTGCAAAATAGACTGTATTTTTAATTTGCACGCAATTCTTGCTAGCTAGTTGATATGATATGGGGTTCTCAGAGAAAAAGAATGCGTTCTGATAAATAAAGTGGATTTAAAACTTGCAGTGTTTAAAATAATTTGTCCTGAATGAACTCCCGTGCGTGCACCAATTGATAAAAATCGATAAGGCAATACTTTCAAAGTGCTTTCTTGTTTGTGAATGTTTTGATAACATATGATTTGTGTGTAATAATAAATATCGTGATGTTAAGAAGACGCTTCAAACCGTACTATGTGTTTTTATTATCTTAATGTGATCCAATAATTGTGTATGAGAAATATTAAACTTATTGAACTTTCACTCCTATCACAATGGTAAATAAATTCACTATATTACATAGGTTATGTTGAAAAGCGAACAATAATAAAGCGTCAAAATTACGCCTTATATTTTAGTCATATCAAGATGATGAGGAGGGTGTAGACTATGGTGGTCATGTGGGATCGTTCCCCAAAGAATTTGGATACGGTGGGTATGATGGGGAACACGATATCACAATTACATCGACTAGCGATCAAAAGCCCAGAATACTTCTTATGGGCCTACGGAGATCTGGAAAATCCTCAATACAAAAGGTAGTTTTCCATAAAATGTCACCTAATGAAACTTTATTCTTGGAGAGTACAAATAAGATCGTAAAAGATGACATCAACAACTCTAGTTTTGTCCAGTTCCAAATATGGGATTTTCCGGGACAAATTGATTTTTTCGATCCAACGTTTGATTCAGATATGATATTTGGAGGATGTGGGGCCTTGGTTTTTGTTATTGATGCACAGGTAAGTAAATTATATTAGATATTAAATAGTTTATGTTGTAATTCACTCGGTTAATGCACATTTATTTTCAATTATATGAATAGTTAGTAACAATTGTCGATCTTCAAGCGTTGATAGAATTTTTCGAGATGTTAGATATCTTAGATTTTTTTGTTAACGGTAACATTATTTTATTTCCTTATTGGCTCCTACAATGTATCGTTTATGTGTTAGAGATTTAAAATTAAATATTTTAATTTTAAGAAATTGGATATCTCTCCAATGTCTTTTTATCGCCTTTGAAAGCTTCAGGAATGCATCCTTATGAGGACACTTTAGTACCAGCCTCCCACATTGGAAACAAACAAAAAAGAGATCAATATTGTGAAACTGTTTTATTGTAAATTCAAGAAAACAAAACACTTTTACGACCCTGCATTATCAATCAGTAGTGGGTTTTGAAATGTATTTTCTAATCCTTGTGATACTACTAGCTGTTTCTAAAATATGCTGGTTTTACTGTAAAATATCACTCTGTAAAAGACAACGTTTTAAATCGCAATAACTGAAAAACAGTTGAAGATAGATATAGGGAAACTTAATGCAGTACCTAAGGTAAATAGAATACAGTGAGACCTCGTTTAACGCTACCTCGATTAACGCTAATTTGCTATAACGCGATTTGTTGAAACCTTTAAAATGCTTAAAATATAGCTGGATTCAAATTATTGCAGTTCATTGATTCGTATACATTCGTATAATACGATTATTCCCGAATATGTACGTAGCGCTGTGATTCCCCAGAATTTATGCTTGTTTGGTGCATTTAAGTTTTGTAAGCTATTAAAGAGTGTTCAACAGTTTCACGTTCTGCGTAAAACGCAAATAGTTTAGAGATTATTGTGTAAGAGAATCAAATAAATATTTGTTCATTTAAATTTAATCCTTATTTTCTCTAGATTGTAAAAATGAGTGGGTGTAAAGATAATAAAACAAAAATAACACGAAAAAGCATTCCGCTCGACATTAAAAGCAAGTGTTGAGGCGATTGGAAAACGGTGAACGTCAAGTTGACATTGGAAATGCTTTAAGAAGAAGAACCAGTTTAAAAAACAAAGACAAAATTAAGTTGTCAGCAACTACTACCACATCGTCTAGTGCATCAAAGATAACTCGATCAAGAAGCAATATTTTAGAAGAAATGGAAAAACACTGCATTTGGATTGATGATGAAATCGAACGCAACATGCCGCTAAGTCAAAAAATAATCATGCAAAAGGCCATAAATATTTTTAATCACATTCAAAATGAAAGAGAAGATACGAGTGAAAATTTTACAGCTATGTACTAGCCGAGGCTGGTTCAATAATTTAAAGAAAATAAGTAACCTCCACGACATTCGCATCACAGGAGAAGCAGCGAGTGCATATACTGCTGCCGCTTCTATTTTTCCTGCACGCCAAAGCGCACATTTATATCGCGAGAAGAAAAGCGAACACCGACGGTTCAAAGCTGTAAAAGATCGTTTCACCCTTCTTCTGGGTGGTAACATCAATGGCGATTTAAAATTAAAACCTCTACTTGTGTATCATGCCAAAACACCAACGGCCATGAAAGAAGTCCTAAAATCTAGTCTACCCATCATTTTGGAATTCAATAATGTTGGATCGCAAGAGACATTTTTCAAAATTGGTTTAACACATTTTTGTCCATTTGTAAAACGGTACTGTGAACTAAACTATTTTGAACCAAAAGCCCTATTACCGCTGGATAATGTACCAAGTCATCCCATCAACCTTTCAGACTTAAACACTTGCATTCCGGTGGAAATAGTTTTCCAACCACCTACCACTACGTCGTTAATTCAGCCTATGGACCAGGGAGTTATTGCAAATTTTAAGGCAAGATAATGTGCCGTACATTACATAACTTATTGATAAAACAGAAGGAGATAAAGAAATAATTTTAAAATTTTGGGAAAAATATAACATTCTGGATGCCACAGACAATATCGACGTCGCTTGGCAAGAATTAACTAAGAAATGCGTGAATGGAGTGTGGAAGAAGATATGGCGGGAGGTATCTCAGGATTATCAACGAGAAGAGCCTATTATTAGTCAAATTGTCAATCTAGTCGAAACAGCAGGAGATGTAGATGAACAAGTTATTGAGGAGCTACTACAGGTTTCTGGCGAAGGCCTTACCAACGACGACCTTCAGGAACTGACAGAACAAGGAATAGAAGAAAGCGAAAACAACGGTTCAACAAAAGAAATTACTACAGACTTAAAAAAAAAAGTTTCGAAACAATAACCGAAATAGTAGATCAAATTGTAGCAAATGACCCAAATTTTGACAGCAGTGCAAAAGCTAGAAGAGGAGTTTTGGATGCGATCGCCGGCTATAACCGACATTTGCTTAATGATAGAAAAAGAAAGCGACAAATGACTCTAGACGATTTCTCGGGCAAAAAATCAACAATATCATAAATGCCATGACTTTCATCACAAATATAAACTTTATATACAGTTTGTCCAAGATAAGAGTGAACAGCATGGGGATCTCGGAAACGGTAGAGATACGGGGTCGATTAAATTAGGGAAAAGCATTTACGTGGCTAATAATATGCCAGCTATAAAGTATTAATATTCCGAGAAGTTCCGGAGATATCCGAGAAAAATCGAAATTTTGGGGAAAAAAAGTTAAAAATTATCGGTATAAACGACGTTAGTGTAGCATTCAAAAAATGTCTAAAACAATTTTAGTCCATATTAAAAAAAAATTAAGTTGATGGTGATTACTCAGAAACGAAACGTCGGATTACAAAAATTTGGACACCGTTGGATAGAGCGGAAGAAGTGGCAATGGAAATGTGCAATTTGTTTTGAAATTCGATCAAAAATAAAGTCAGGACGATTTTCTGAAATTTCGGTTTTTCTCGGATATCTCCGGAACTACTCGGAATATTAAAACTTTATAAATGGCATATTATTAGCCACGTAAATGCGCTACTTTTCTCTAATTTAATCTAATTTTATCTCTTACCGTTTCCGAGATCCCCATGCTGTTCATTCTTATCTTGGACACACTGTACATTTGTGCAAATGCTTTTAATATTAAAGTAAAATTAGTTCATTTTTGGTCGCATATCCCCGTTTTCTTATTTACTATGTGTTAAAATGACCTCATATAACTCTGTTTCGTTTAGCGCTCCTATCTTCAGGAACGCATCTACCGCGCTAAACGAGGTCTTACTGTACCTGTATGCATTCCATTTAAGTTGAGAAAGTAGATGGCTACCTTCTGCCGGTTCTACAGGAAAGCAACGCAAATTTTTATACACGACCTAGTCGTCTCTAAAACTTTTGTAAAGTCCCCTTTTTCATGAGAATTTAATTTCCATTCTTCTACTACTATTCTTCACTTCTATTAAAACAATATAACGACGGCATTGCTTTGCATTGATTAATTTTTTGGTCCCATTTAGTGGATTAGCATTATCTAGATTAGTAGTTCTCAACCTTATTTTGTCCACCGCCATTTTTCCCCCCCGCATTTTTTTTTACTTACCATCTGTCACGATTTTGAAACAGCTATTACCACGATTGTATTTAAACCTCTAATATTATATAGGGTGAGTCACGACTATTCCCTCGGTCTTTTGTGTCTAAACCCCATTTTGAAATTATTTGCAAGTATACAGGATGATTCAAAAGGTACAGCATATCAGTTAGGTTATTTTTAATGGAACACCCTATACTGTATACCATCTTTGGATTCTAAGTTATAAATTAGGATAACTATGTTAACAATAATTTCGAGAAAATTTGATTTTTATGAAAATGTCAGCTTTCGCGAAAAAATTAAAAACAGGAAAACTGTATGACTTGGACGATTTACATTTGTAAGAAGTTATTTTGACAAAGCATGCTTTCAATAAACCGGTAGAGTATTTTAATACTACAGGACATTAAGTAAAACAATTTATACTTTATGTTTTCAACCATAAATATCCTTTTTAAGTTAAATGGAACACTCTGTATTTATCTATCCTATTTGAAAGCACATTAAATCCCCTACCAAAAACTATAAAGATGTTTATATCTTTAGCGATTAAAATGTTATTAACGAAATTCTTCAAAAACGCTCTAAAGCTGATACTTTTTCTCATCTAAATAGGAGGCGATGCGGCTTCAATATGTTCATCTAGTTGTGACTGTCATTAATTCCTACGTATAAATCGTAGATATAGGGAACTATTAACAAAGTTTTCCTAATTTATGACGTAGAATCCAAAAATGGTATACAATATAGGGTGTTCCATTAAAAACACAGCATATCAAAGTTAGGTTAACTTTGATATGCTGTACTTTTTTGAATCACACTGTATACTTGCAAATAATTTTAAAATCTGCTCCTTATCGTCCTACATATTTGACTAAAATTTTAAATTCATATCTTTTAGTGTTTAGACACAAGAGACCGAGGCAATAGTCGTGACTCACCCTATACTATACAGCGTGTTCAAATTGAAGTCGGCACTATTGCTAACTTTGTTACTACTAAAGATACGATGTTGGTTAAATGACCAAAGTAGTAGCGTTTTTTCTTCCGCTTACGATGGTAAAATTTTAAAAACAATTGAACTTCGGGTTTTCGAGATATTAAAAAAAATAACATTTTTTTAAATGGAATACCCTGTATATTTTTGCACATTTTGAATGAAAATTTAATTTCAAACAAAATCTATTAATACATAGACACCCAAAAATTAACAAATAAATGAACTACAAGCATTTATATGTACCAGTTCAAGTTGATCTGAATATCGTGTAGGGCCAATGAATGTCCGATTATTGGCAAGTAAAAGAAACATTTTATTATCATCTATCATCTAAGGTGAACAAAAAATCGTTGGTGCGTTGATGGTAATCATATTCCTTTTTTGTTGTTCAAATAAGATTAATAGTGACAATAATAAAGAGCAAAGTGTATTAATTTTTCGATAACTAGTCAATGTCTACATGATTTTGCATTAATGCTTGTATTTCGATTATTTGTTAATTTTTTGGTGTCTATGTATTAATAGATTTTGTTTATAATTAAATTATCATTTAAAATGTGCAAAAATATACAGGGTATTCCATTTAAAAAAATGTAATTTTCGTTAATATCTCGAAAACGCGAAGTTCAATTGTTTTTAAAATTTTATCATCGTATTCGGAAGGCAAAACCCTACTACTTTGCTAATTTAACTGACATCGTAGCATCAATAATAACGAAATTAGCAATAGTGCCGACTTCAATTTGAACACCCGGTATAGTCGTAAAATAGGATATGACCACTATCTTATTTCTGAGCTTAAAGAAGAATATTTTAATGAGAGCAACTAAAATGCATAGTCAAGTACATATATTGAGAAGTAGTTTTATTCACATTCAAGAGACATTGAATTTATAACTTATCTAATGAGAAGGTTAAATTTGATGCATCTTAAGGAGTTTGTTAATATCAGGCTCGATTTTATTAGAAACAACCGTAAGTCGCCGTTTGTAAGTTCAATAACATGTAACCGATTTCACTTTTTAGTTACCAGCGTTGCTACAGCATTACATTCACGTTCAACTAAATCGGAAGGTGTCAGAAACGTTGAACAATCGAACATAATCCTGGGTACGGTTGCGAAATCGACCTCTGTAGCCAAAATTATTGGCATGTCCATGCTTAAAATGTCCTGGAATCGTTCATTGACATTTCTGGTTTCCGAGTGTTGACAGTAAATAAAGCAAGTCGTCGTTCTTGAATGATACTCTTGATAAATTTGGGAAGTTGTTGAATTCCCGTCTGCCGATGTTTCTTTTGTATAATAGCAGTTTGGATAGAAAAGCAGCAATGATATTTTTTGTCTTAGTCAAGTTTAAGTCGTCACCTTGAAGTTTGAGATTGATATTATTCAACAATTTATACAAGTCAAGTACGCAATTCTGTCTCTTTGTAGTTGTAATTTAACTTTAAGGTTACCAGGTTGAAAGATTTCATCTTTATTTCTTATGACTGTTTCGACTATCACTCAGGCACACTCAAACCTAGCATCATGCCATATAATCGAGTTCCATTGATTTTGCGATCAAGCTCTGTGCACTTTTGCCGACATAAGTCTATTTCTCGTATATATTTTTATTACTAAAGGCTCTTCTTTTGCATCTTCATATCAGGATAGTGTGATGGACTTCCATTTCTCTGCTTGTAAGTCATGGATTCGGTACTGTTATTTAAAACATTAATATAGACACATCGAAAAAAATCATAATTAGAGTACGCTGTGTGAATGGATTGTTCCTTTAGCCACTTTCACATAATGACATTTATTCCTTGACATTTAATTTGAGGTTATAAAGGTTATAAACTAAAGTTACAATAAAATGTCAAGTAATAAACGTCATTATGTAATAGTGGCTAAAGCAACGATCAATAACATTTACATAGCCTACCCTAATTATGTTTTTTTTCGATGGCACGTTATTTAATATTTTCTACTGTATCTCATGAGAAATTGCAGCAGCAGATTTGCCTTTTGAGTACACGCGAATTACTACATTCATTATTTCGTCACACACAACTTTATCATGAGTCATTTTTATAAGTTACACGCACCGAATGCACAAATATTTTCTGAAATGTCACTGTTGGTTTGTTTAAAGTAATTGAAATATCAAATATTATCGATCAACGTGTAATCAATTAAGCAATTTTAACTGTTATGTATTTTGTTCAAATTAAACTAATTTAAAATTTTAATCATAAATTTAAATTTTAATTTTCTCATAAGATATAAATTTTGTTGAATTTTATAATAAAACTTACATTCTTGACATACACCGTTTTGTTTTTGTAACTAAAAATATAGAAAAATTATAATCTATATAGGGTGTTTCATAATACAGTCGATTCCGCTTAATTGGGTCCTCGGATAATTGGGACAACCGCTTTATTGAAACATTTTTAATAAAACGGAATCAAAAATAAGTAAAAGTTCATCGTTTTATCGGGACAAAACATCGGATAATCGGGACAACTCCCTAATTCTCCGAGAAGCGAAACGTAAACAAAACATCGGATAGTCGGGGAACTCCCTAATTCCCCGAGAAGCGAAATGTAAATCGAGTCGACTCATTTCGTAGTGCGTGCTCCTCCGAGATGGTAATACAATTACATACATTGTATGTACATTACAAATTACGTGCGTGCTAGTTTGTTCAAAATGCCCCGTAAAGACTTGAGTGTTGTCCAAAAAGTGGAACTGTTAGACAAAATAAGAGAGCATCCAAACACATCGAATCGGAGCTTGTCAGAAATTTTAAAGGTGCCGAAAACTACGATTGCGCGAATTCGAGCAAATGAAAGGGAACTGAGAAAACAAATTAACTCCGCAGGTGCGAGTGGGCGTGGAATGCAGGGAAGAAAACGTAATCGAGAAGGAAAAGATGCTGAAGTTGACGAAGCGCTCAGCAAATGGTTCGGCATTGTTACTACAAGAGGTGTTCGTGTATCTGGACCTATGTTAAAATATAAAGCCGAAGAGTTTGCAAAGAAGCTGGGTGAGAGCCATGAGAATTTTAAGGCGACTGAGGGGTGGCTTTCTCGATGGAAAAAAAAGACACGACATCAAGTTTAAGAAAGCTCACGGAGAAAAAGCAAGGGCTGATGTTTTGTCTGCTGATAAGTGGAAACTCGAAAGGCTTCCTGAAATTATGAACGAATTTTCACCGGAAAACATTTACAATGCCGATGAGACGGGCCTCTATTACAGAGCAACTCCAGACGGTTCTCTTTGTTTTAAAAAGGAAAATTTAGCAGGTTCAAAAAAAACAATGGAAAGAGTAACTATCTTATGTTGTACAAACATGACGGGGAATGACAAGAAAAAATTGCTTGTCATCGGAAAAAGCAAACGACCTCGCTGTTTTATAGAGTTGGATATTAAGAGATTGCCCGTTGAATACCATGCTAATTCGAATGCATGGATGACATCGTTGATTTTTTTAGATTGGCTGAAACGTTGGGATAAGGAATTGCAACGCCAATCCAGACTGATAATTCTGATTTTAGACAATTGTGCTGCTCATCCCTATACCGACACTCTAAAAAACATAACCCTTGAATTTCTGCCACCAAACACAACATCACTGACTCAACCCTTGGACATGGGTATTATTAAAAACTAAGTATAGAGCTAAACTGGTAAATTTCGTTTTAGACAAAATTGAAGAAAATTTATTGGACTCAAACTCGAATGCTAAAGATGTAAGCGGTAAAGTTAACATTCTTCAAGCCGTAAACTTCGTTGCAGATAGCTGGAGAGATATTGATAGCAGAACAATACAAAATTGTTTTTCCCATTGCAATTTTAAATTAAACTTACAAAGTTTGAATGAAAGCCCCGCAGAAATAGATGAAGATTTTAACGATGACATTGTGTTAAAGGAGACAGGAATACAAAATCTAGACGAATTCATCGATGTAGACAAAGATGTAAGTTGCTACGACGAAAAGGAAAATCTTGATGAAGATATCGTTGACGAAATGAAAGAACGCCCACGGGAAGCTGAAAATACTGACTCCGACTCCGAAGAAGAAATCAAGCCTACGCCAGCTACTTTGCCAGAAGCTCGAAAGTGCATTGAGCAGTTGAGACAATTTTTCTTGCAGAAAAAGAATGAGGGAAGTCCTTTGGACGCTCTTGTAACGTGCTCGAATTTTGTTAATGCTAAGTCAATTAAAAAAAGAAAGCGAAGTACTCTTGATTCGTACTTGTTAAATAAGACGACTTAATTTTTTTTACGTTTCGTTTCTCGTTTTTTGTATACATCCTTTGTATAACATGTATGTAACACATATTATGTTTATCTACATACACCAATATGTATACGCATATACCTACATTATTACATAACTCGCATTTTGTTTTATGTTGTTTTCATTTATGTATTGTTTACGCATTTTTATTATGTATTAAAACCCCTGTAATAAATGTATGTATGTATATGTTTGTAAGTAAACTAGTCAATGCGCATTGAGATGTTTTTCTTTGGGTTAATTCATGGTCTCCGGTTTATTGGGACCCTTATTGGGATTATTGGTGCGAAATGCATTTTCCTTGTGTGTCCCGATTAAGCGGAATCGACTGTATATGCGCAGGACTTCAGGATGTGATACCTTGTCAAAAAATTTTAAAAAAAGTTTCTATCAACTTACCCTCTAAAATGCACCATTTTCGAGATACAGGGTGTTGAAATTTAATTAAAAAAAAAACCGTTCTTTGGAAATATCTCCGGAACGGTTTATCGTAAAGAAAACAGCTTTTGTAACCATTTTCTACTTATAATAAGCTAAGTTGTGTGCGAGAAAAAAAAAATTTTAAGTCATAATTGGTGAAGATTTTGAAGGGGTACTGGTTGTTTTTCTCCCCCAACTTCTACGCCACTGGAAAAAGTACGGTTTTGAGACGCCCATTTGAACCACCAATGTGTTTTCTACACAAAAAAGGTGGTCATGCGCTCTAAAGTTGACCGTTTTCGAGAAAAATCAACTTTTATGTTGTTAACGTTTGCTTTTCTTACTTGTTACTTGTAAATTCGAGGAAACACAGTAATGATAGGAGATTTTAATATAGATTATAGTAAAGATACGTACTACAGTAGAAAAATGAAAGATATATTCTATAGAAATGATTTAAACCAGATAGTCAGTAATTTTACGAGAATAACGAACACAAGTTCAACACTAATTGATTATATCGTTACAAATAACAAAGACTTACAACACAAAGTTTGCCTAACGCCAAAAATCGGTGACCATTCCATATTAACGATAGACGTCGGAATTGATTATGATGACACTGAGAATAGAACCAAAGCAGAAATTTTTAGAAGGACTTTTAAGGATTACAATATAAATATATTTCACGAATTGCTTCTCCAGTTAGATTGGAATAACTCACTAAATATAGATAAAATGGCTCGAGATTGGAGGTATGGAATTAAGAATATTCTAGATACAATGTGCCCCATGAAGAGGATTGTCATACCTAAGCAATATTTAGTGAACAAGTGGATTAACACTGAAATAATAGAAGCCATGAACATTAGAGATACACATTATAGAGCCGCAGTATTTTGTCAAACTACAGAGAAGTGGCAAGAATATAAAGAGTCTAGAAATAAAGTTGTTAATATGATAAAAAAAGAAAAAGAAAAATATTTTACGTCCATGTTAGATGAAAATAGAAGCAATTCGAATGTACTTTGGGAGAACTTAAAAATACTATTACCTAGTAAAAGAAATATGCAACAGAAAGGTATTATTTTTAATAATAAAGAAGTGCATCACACATTTGAAATAGCTGACAAATTCAATGAATACTTTGTGCGAGCATAGATGATATTATAAGAAACATACCTATACAGAATCTAGATGACAACACTATTCTGAATAACATAACTAAACACAAGGAGTTAACATCATTTACAGAAGTAACAATGACTGAACTTAAAAGTATTATAAAATCACTCAAGAATACGGGAGACGTGGCTGGTGATGGAATAAATTCAAATGTTCTTAAGGATATATGCCTGGTCGCTGCTAATAGGTTGTTGGATGTAATCAACAACTCTATGCAAACAGGAAAAGTTCAGATGATTGGAAAACATCGTACATAACACCGATTCCCAAAATTAGTGGAACTAACTTGTGTGAAAATTTTAGGCCGATTAATACAGTTCCTGTATATGAGAAAGTGTTAGAACTATGCGTGAAAAGACAATTGGACAATTTCTGTGATAAAAATGGCGTCATAGTGCATAATCAATCGGGATTCAAAAAAGGACACTCATGTGAAACAGCAGTAGCTGACATTTGTGACAGATGGCTAAAGGAAATTGATAGTGGAAAAATGGTATTAGCTGTCTTTATTGATTTTAGAAGAGCGTTTGAAACGGTGAATCGTCAATTATTATTAAAAAAACTAGACAAAATCGGTTTGAAAGGTATAGTGCTTAATTGGTTTGGTTCATACTTAAATAACAGAACTCAAAAAGTGAAATTCAATGGTGTTGAATCATGTTCAAAAAGTGTGAGTCACGGTGTGCCTCAAGGAACGGTTTTGGGACCATTACTATTTAATTTATACGTTAATGATATGATCACAACTGTTAATAAATCAGACATCTGCATGTTTGCTGATGACACTATGATTTACATTAGTGGTAACAATTTAAATGAAATGGTACAGTCAATGAATAATGAGCTTGATTTATTATGTAAATGGTTGTATAGTAATAGTTTGAGTATAAATATCGAGAAATCCAAATGTATGGTTTTAGCTAGTATGTATAAACTTAATAATATTGATTTGAGTAACATTGATATAAAAATAGGTAATTTTAAACTGGAGAGAGTTGATAGCATAAAATATTTAGGTGTAATAATAGATAGCAATCTACTTTTTAAGGAACATGCTAAATATATAATGAATAAAATGTCTCAAAAGGTTGGATTTCTTAACAGGGTGGGTAAATATTTATCGACGTATGTTAAAACACTATTATACAAGGCTATCATTGCACCACACATTGAGTTCTGTACTACAATATTATTAAATCTCAATAAAAATGAATCTGCGCAACTCCAAAAAATTCAAAATAGAGCCATGAGAGTTATATTGAAATGTGATCGATATACTCCAATAGCTCTTATGTTAGATGCGCTGCAATTTATGAATGTTAGACAAAGAATTTACTTCAAAAGTGTAATATTTGTGCACAAACTGAAAAACAATATGTTGCCACAGTATCTTAGTAGAAAAATAACAATTGTCAATGAGATTCATAACTACGAAACTAGAAGTATAAATAATTTTTATATAAATCATTATAATAGAACACAAACTTCTAAAAATGTATTTATTCAAGGACTAAAACTCTATAATAACCTACCGCATGACATTAAAAATGCTATGAATTTCAATTTATTCAAAGATTTACTGTACAGATACACATTGGCGCATATCTAATGTAGTAATTATATCTATTAGGCATGATATACTAGCATAAGGTGAATACAATTTAGTAAGAAATATTTAGTAATTTATATATGTATTGATCTATGTATATGCTAATAGCTAACGCTAAATAAATAATTTACTTACTTTTTTGACACCGAAGTGTATTATTTTCTTGGCGTATGTAAATACAATAATGCAATTTTTCCCAAACGCCAATTATTTAAACATATTTTTATATAAAAATATGCCGTCCCGAAGTGGAGTCGAACCACCTTGTAGGGCTATCGCGGCTCTACCGCAAACCGTTGCGACCACCGGGGGCTTCGACTACACAAGTAAACTTCACAAAGTGAAGTGTGAAGTTGTGGTCACAACGGTTTGCGGTAGAGCCGCGATAGCCCTACAAGGTGGTTCGACTCCACTTCGGGACGGCATATTTTTATATAAAAATATGTTTAAATAATTGGCGTTTGGGAAAAATTGCATTATTGAATTTACTTACTTACTTACTTACTAATGTTTTAGTAAAATAAAACTTTTACTTCAAAAAATTTGCCATGTTTTTCACCATAAAAGTTCATTGTTCTCGACAACAACCCCTCCAAAATCTTCACCAATTATGACTTAAAATTTTTTTTTCTCGCTCACAACTTAGCTTATTATAAGTACAAAATGGTTACAAAAGCTGTTTTCTTTACGATAAACCGTTCCGGAGATATTTTCAAAAAACGATTTTTTTTTAATTTAAATTTCAAGACCCTGTATCTCGAAAATGGTGCAATTTAGAAGGTAAGTTGATAGAAACTTTTTTTCAAATTTTTGGACAAGCTATCACATCCTGAAGTCTTGCGCATATATTATGAAACACCCTGTATAACCAATAAATCCATATTTACAGGATGATTATATTGAAGCTCTTCACAAATTGAATCTAACCGTAACGAAAGCATACAAAGTCAATCCGAAAATTATATTCGAAGTATTCATTCATAAAGTTGACGGTTTGGGTGACGACTGCAAAATGGAAACACAAAGAGATATACATCAGCGAGCCAACGACGAGCTTAATGATGCAGGTAAAAATACATGATTGATAAAAATGTCTATATGTCTACTTATTATATTCTGCAGGGTACGACCAAATTCATTTAAGCTTACATTTAACGTCTATTTATGATCATTCGATATTCGAAGCGTTTTCGAAAGTCGTACAGAAGCTTATTCCTCAACTGCCAGCTTTAGAGAATTTACTAAATATACTCAATACAGTAAGAGTTTGTGTTTTCTAAATACCGTGCGTTTATCCGTACGCTTTCAGAATTCTGCCATTGAGAAATCATTTCTTTTCGATGTCGTTTCGAAAATTTACATCGCCACTGATTCGACACCTGTTGATATGCAAAGTTATGAACTTTGTTGCGATATGATAGATGTGGTTATAGACGTTTCATGGATCTATGGGTACCTATACATAGACTTGTATTAAGTACAGATATTTTAGCTTATATACATGTTTTTATTATTTCAGTATAAAAGAAGATCAAGATGCAGCTGCCTTTGATGACCAAAGTTCTAGCCTGATTAAGTTAAACAACGGTACTGTTTTATATCTTAGGGAAGTAAATAAATTTCTTGCTTTGGTTTGCATATTGAGAGAAGATAATTTTGATCATAAAGGTAGGTTCGTGTTATAAATGGTTTTAATTAAATTGGCGCACTATTAAGTATTTTGTTTAATCTCGGTAGCATTTGTCTTTTATTCCATGATATACACTACCGCTCATCAAAACACCTTAACCCACTGAACACCAAACAAGTTTTAACTAAAACACCGACGCGTTTCAACAGCAATGCTGTCATTATCAAGGCGATAATAAAACTAAATTAAAATAAAATCTACAAAAACAGGTAACCTAAAGGTTATGCACGGTCAATCCGATACGCATCATTAATTTCCGATTAACGAAAACAATGACGAATACGGTATAGGTCCTTTGTCACAGTTCATTACACATGACTTATTTTTATATATTTCTAAACTTTCGAAAACATTTAGAAACTTACAATTGTTTATTTGTCTAATTAATTTAACATTCGTATGATCGATGTTGTGATCTGATTCAAAAATGTGTTGGGCAACGCTCGATTTCTCAATTCTATTAAATCTAAGATGAGCCATATGCTCTTTGAATCTAGTTGAGACTGCTCTCCTGGTTTGCCCAATATATTTTTGATTACAATCTTTACAATTGATTTCGTAAATACCTGACTTTTCTAGAGGTTGTATTTTATCTTTAGGGTTACCGATGAGACTTCGTAAACTAGTCCCAGAACTGTAAACTATTCTGAGATCTAGCTCTTTGAAGATTTTACTCAAACCTTTAGTGATAAAGGGAGCGTAAGGGAGGGTCACAACGGGTGAAGCTTTAACATCTTCTCGAAAAGTCGTAGATTCTTTCACAGTTTTCTTACAATTAAACTTCCTAATTAACTTATAGATATGCTGAGGCTGGAAACCATTACACTTGGCCGCATCTTTTATAATTTTAAGCTCTTTCTCATACCTCGCCTTGTTCAAGGGAAAAGTGAGAAGTCTGTGGACCAAAAAATTCAGGCTTGCCATTTTGTGTTGAACACAATGATGGGAATCTGAAGGACATGTATAGAAAGGAAACCAGTAGACTTCGCTACATTCAGAAAACTGAAAGAATCTACGACTTTTCGAGAGGATGTTAAAGCTTCACCCGTTGTGACCCTCCCTTACGCTCCCTTTATCACTAAAGGTTTGAGTAAAATTTTCAAAGAGCTAGATTTCAGAATAGTTTACAGTTCTGGGACTAGTTTACGAAGTCTCATCGGTAACCCTAAAGATAAAATACAACCTCTAGAAAAGTCAGGGATTTACGAAATCAATTGTAAAGATTGTAATCAAAAATATATTGGGCAAACCAGGAGAGCAGTCTCAACTAGATTCAAAGAGCATATGGCTAATCTTAGATTTAATAGAATTGAGAAATTGAGCGTTGCCCAACACATTTTTGAAACAGATCACAACATCGATCATAGGAATGTCAAATTAATTAGACAAATAAACAATTGTAAGTTTCTAAATGTTTTCGAAAGTTTAGAAATATATAAAAATAAGTCATGTGTAATGAACTGTGACAATGGACCTATACCGCATTTATCATTGTTTTCGTTAATCGGAAATTAATGATGCGTATCGGATTGACCGTGCATAACATTTAGGTTACCTGTTTTGTAGATTTTATTTTAATTTAGTTTTATTATCGCCTTGATAATGACTGCATTGCTGTTGAAACGCGTCGGTGTTTTAGTTAAAACTTGTTTGGTGTTCAGTGGGTTAAAGTGTTTAGTGTTCTACTTCTGCACCAAGAGATCCAGTGAAGAACTTCACTACCGCTCATAATAGTTCGGATAACTAGAGAAAATTCAGAAAATCATTAAATACCTAAATTAAATTAAAATAAAAAAATAAACAAAAATATTACGAACATTAAAATATATTTGGAACATCTTTTCAAAAAAAAAAAAAAATATTCTAACAATATGTACAGCAATAATCACTAAACATTGCGTTCGTCAAAAAAACCACCTTTGACGCGAAGAACAGCTTTTACAATTCTGGTCGTTCGCTCTATTACTTTTTCTAAAACTGTGTGCGGCATATTCACCCATTCTTCTTGCAAGATATTCCACAGAACAGTTGCGGACGTAGGACACGTTTTCCGAACCCTTCTATCTAATTCATCCCACAGCAGTTCAATGGGATTAAGGTCAGGACTTTGCGGCGCCCAAACCATTACCTTCAGCGTATTAGCTTCCTGCAGGGTATTCAAGTAATTTTTAACCACCAACACCGCATGTTTCGGATCGTTGTCATGCATGAACGTAAAACTGTTGCTAAATAATGGTTCATGATACCATCAGTCCTTTGTAAATCCCCTGTGCCAGCATAACAGAAGCAACCCGAAACAAGTACCGTGGATATTCCTTGCTTCACAGTGGGAACGACGCAAGCAGGTAGCATTCTTTCAGTCGTTGATCTTCAAACGAAAACTTGTCTACGTTGTCCAAATACCTCGAATTTGGATTCGTCGCCCCATAATACATTACAAGTCGTCCATTGTCCAGTTTTTATGCGCTTGGGCCCACTGAAGTCGTTTCTGCTTATTTCCAGCACGGAGCAATGGTTTTCTCATCGCAATACGTCCATGCAGATTTGCTGCTTTCAGTCGTCGTTTTACAGTACTCACACAAATGTGGTTTTGGCGGCCGCGATTCATTTCTGCGGTAATTTTATTAATTTAATAAAATTTATGCCTAATTATTATAAATTACACTTAAATATACTTTTTCATATACATATTAATTTCTTTTTATATAGTTATTAGTGAAGTTCTTTACTGGATCTCTTGGTGCAGAAGTAGAACACTAAACACTTTAACCCACTAAACACCAGACAAGTTTTAACTAAAACACCGACGCGTTTCAGCAGCAATGCTGTCATTATCAAGGCGATAATAAAACTGTTGTGCAGTATAAAGACACAGGAGTAAATATCTATTTATGTCGAAACAAAACTCTACGTGGCCATGATTGGCCTAGGTATTTGGGGCAATGGTGACATATGGCCACAATTACCCCAAATTTTATATTACGTGCAAAAATAGCAAATATACCTCTTTTCATTGCCACCGTCTGTGGAGTTTTTGTGTGCCCAGTTGCTGCAAACAATACACTGCAGCCACCATTCCTTTTTGCAAAATTCACCGCACACTAGGCATATATCAGTTTCTTCTACATTCTTGTCTACAACTTCATCATCTTCATCTTCGGACTGTACAATGTGTGCTAATAGTTTTGGTTTCACGGACTGTAATCTTTTAGGGTCATATTTATAGTCCGTGCTTGAGGTTGTGTCGATGCTTGAGCACGCGATTTTGACAGATTTGTAATGGCATTTACGTCAAAATCGCGTGCTCAAGCATCGACACAACCTCAAGCACGGACTATAAATATGACCCTTAGATCGTTTTACCACACCACCATTGTCCTTCTTATTATTTTCATCAGACAAAATCTGCCTCTTGTGATTGCTTTTCATCTTCATAAATTTGTATTGTGCTTTATTCTCTAGTATTCTCTTGTTTGGGGTGGAGTGTGAATGTTGTTTAGGATTTTTTCGAATTTTTTGTTTAGATCGTGAGAGGCATGGTAAGGCTAAAACTTCAGAATATGATATCTCTTTTTGTGTTTATTTCTCTCCATGGTCTTCTGCGTCTACTTCTTTGGTTGGTGTCAGAGGTATCTGGCCTGGTGTTTCACTATTCGATTCGTCAATCCTAGTCTGTTCACGTATGCGAATCCGTCCGGATTAAACAGGAAGTCAACATCAAGTGGTTGCATTTTATGAGAAGTGTGCGGTGCAATAGTTAAGAGAACAATGCCGTTTGTTTTACAGAATTCGTAGGCAGCGAGTGTTGTATGGGTACAATGATTTGTCCATTATCAACAAAACGGGATCTTCTAAAGAAGACTTCACACACATTTAGACATGATGCAAATACGTGAGGATGAGTTCTTCCATGACCCAACCTTTCTCAGAGCATTGATATTCTGATCCATCCGTTTTCTTGCGAAAATAAACATCGGAAGAACATAGATTCCCGACGCACTGAAAGCACAGATGACCGTGATATTCTTTCCAACTGATTGCAAAACCCACTTGTTTTGAACCTCTTTGCGCAATGATTTTGGTTGGGTTTTGCACAGTCGATACGCCCGTCTCATCTGTGTTGAAAATCTTTGGCGAGTTGAACTCGTATTTTGCGAGAACGTCTTCTAAATTTTTAAAAAATATTAACACTTCTTTCCTATTACGCAGTGATTCTATTGATACTTGTAGCTTCCGGCGTGCGAAGCGCTATAGATGGGTTTCTCCTCATGAAATTCCAAAACCAATCATCGCCCACAGCCTTGCTGTTAATATTAAATGGACAAGCTATGTTGTTCTTTTCAGCATAAGAAAATGCGGCATAGTTTATCTCTTTTCGAGATAATCCATAGAAAAGTTTGGATAAGTTGATAATCATCTGCGCTAATTCTTCTTCTTGCTCTGCAGATGCGACAGTAGGGCGGCCTAGTTTAGAATTGGCGAAACTCTTTTCCTTGATTCTTTTTTGTAAGGTGCTCCTCGGGATCTTGAACCTTAAAGCCGCTTGTCTGATAGGTGTTCCATTTTCAATGGATGTTACAGCCGCCTGCAATTGCTTAGAAGTTCAGGAGGCTTTTTCGGTGACGCGTTGATATTGTGGTGTTATCGGGTTCAAAGCAAACGATATTCGGTTTAAAACGATATATTGATTAAATAAACACTTAATACCAACAAAAACAAATAACACGAACTAACTATATAAGTACAGAATATTTATATTTCCGATTTATAACAATTTATTTATGTCTTCACGACGCGCACGTTCTTCGATTAAGACTGCCTTCCTCTGCTAGATGGCCCATTTATATACGCCTCGGTGATTATTTCTCGATCATTCTATATCGATCTGGACAAGTTCGGGAGGATTACTCATCGGTCGCCGGTCAGGGTGGGTGACGTCATGATCACGCGTGGCGCTGACTCATCACAATATGTTCTCGGCATCTATACCAAATACGAAAAATAAGAAATGAATACCCAAATATATATCGGGGTAATCGTGGCCTGCCACAATTATCCCTGTTAGTATGGCCACCATAACCCCAAGAAAACATGTGATAGTTTGTTGACAATAAAACAGCAACAAATGCATTTATATTCACTTACGGTTCTCGGAATGAGGAGTGGAACCCCAAAGAAGCTCTCTAGGTAACAATTAACATAAACTGATGCGATTCTTTCGACGTTTCTCGCCACCAGTTTCGTATCCAGTGATTCGATCACGCGCCAATACCAGCCAACACGCGCCAATACCGGCCAATAGCTCAACTTCACACATTTCTTAGTTTTGGAAAGACTATCATTATCCCAGTGGCCATCATTGCCCCGGTCTCCCCTACTACCGCATTCTATACGAGGTAGAAGCAAGCATTGTCGGTAGAATTATATCTGTCACCTGTTGAGCTTCTCTTCATAGCAGTTTGAATGACCTGCACAACCTGCATTTTTGGATCCATAGCCTCGTCGGTCATTTTATCAAGAAATTGCAGGATGGATGATAGGAAATACTTATTTATGATTCTATCTGAGTCTTCTGTCATTGCAGTTCCACCCTCTGCCGCAGAATATCGGTCAGAATATCCTCCGTTAAGGTTTGCGTGGATTCACGGGCTGGTGAAAGATTACTTCCATTTGGCTTGCAGCTCTTTTCCTAAAATGTAAATCAACGTACCGTTTAAGTAAATGAAATTATTGTGAATAGTTTCCGTCTCCCAGGTATTTAGCTACTGGCAGTAACTGTCCAATCATAGAATATGAATTTCAAGTGGTAAGAAGTACAGTACCCTCTATTGTGCAAGAAACCTGTCAAGTATTATGGGAAGTTTTGCTACCGATAGAAATGCCTAATCCAACTGAAGAGAAGTAGTTCAAAATCGCGGATGAATTTTACACACGAAGTAATTTTCTTAATTGTATTGGAACTATCGATGAAAAGCACATTCGTATCGCGCGTCCTGCAAAAGTCGAACGCAATACTTAAATTATAAGAAATATTTTTCAATTGTTTTATTGACCTCGGTAGATGCAGACTGGTTGTTTCACAGAAATCGATGTAGGAGCCTACAGAAGAGAAAGTGATAACAATATCTTAAAAAAAGTCTTTTAGGAAAAAAGTTGTTCAAAAAGCAGCTAAATATACCAGACAGTCGTCCACTTCCGGGAACTAATAATCCAACTTTCCCCTTTGTAATAGTAGGGGTTGAGGCGTTTGGTTTAACCGAAAATTTATTGAGACCATATCCTTGCCAATATATAAACATCAGTCTACGAATGTTAAATTGCAGACTAACTAGGGTGATTTCAATGACTGTGGGCTCGTAATAACATCGGTATCACCACACACCACAACTTTGATTAATTATTCGGGACACGTGTTTCGAAAACGCATGGGTTTTCATCATCATTCGGTATTCGGTTGATGATGAAAACCCATGCGTTTTCGAAACGCGTGTCCCGAATAATTAATCAAAGTTGTGGTGTGTGGTGATACCGATGTTTATTGTTGAGACTAACTAGGGCTCGTAGCTACGTAGAATACATATTTGGTATACTCACACATAAAGGGCGAATGATTCATTCCAGTATTTTGGTATCAGAATACTTTGCAAGTGATACTGAAGCTGCTTGTGTTCTCCATAATTATGTAAGGAGAAGAGATGGACATGACTTTAGCGATAGTTTAACAAACCCAATTAGAGATCTGGAAGCTAGAGGTACTAACATTACAATAAGAAATAGTTTTGAAACGTACTTTATGAATGAGGGAAGTCAGTTTCAGCGGTTATGTTATGTGAAACACTGTATTGCTTGTAAAGACGTTTCTTTAAATACTGCTTAGTTTGAACAATGCAGCATTTGTTACAGTCTTCGCAATTAAATTTATAGACGATATTACATTGATTATCTTTGTTAATTATTGTTTTTAAATTAGGAAATAAGTTTTTATAATAATAACAATAAAAAATTTAGTCCAAGTATTACTGTGCTAATGCATTTTTTTAATACAGGTATAATCGATTATAATTTTCTTTGCTTCCGTGAAGCAATCCAACAAGTTTTCGAATTAAGGAACAAACTGCAACACAATTCTACGACCAATTCAGTAGGAAGTCCGATGGTGAATGGCAAAAATAGTTTAGGCGATGGTCATTTAAGTCCCACTTTAACTGACGAAAATAATTAAACAATTATCATCACATTTAATTTTTCCAAGTGTATATTAGTGCCTTTTAAAAATTTTTAACCGGTAAATTACGTAAGAAAAAATGGTTTTTGTTTCTTGCGGTACACATACAAATCGTAATTACGTAATATATTCTTACTATTCTGTACTGTATATCAATGCATAATCCGAAGACGTTACTGTTTATATTTTATTTATGCGCGTACGCTATTGTTTATTATGGATATTGAAGTACATATGTATGTGTAAATTTTTTTGTATTATATGTTTTCAAGTTTATATTACAAAGCCTTTATTTTTCTTTGTTAAAATAAAAATTGTCTAACAAATTATAAGGACAGAAAAATATAATATTTATTGTCAATTTTATTTGCATTTTTTTCTTAATTTGTCAAACTTAATCGTCCAGCAATCTTTGGGCAATTACACTTTCTTTGATCAGTTACGTGTGGAACTCTGGTTGTATCTCGCAGATGTTTCGTTTTGAATGTTTTTATTGTTGACAACATATTTCTTTTACAAATTAAGCAATTTTTCTTGGTCCCAGCAGCTCTACAAAGAAAAAGGATATCATTGAACTGTACAAGAGTACCATTAAGATTGTTGAAATCGGCATGCAAGGGAAGTCGCCATCTATGATGAGTTTTTTGTAGCGAAAATAGCTGTAATAAAGAAGACTAAAGTGTAATGCGTGAATATAAAAAAAAAGAGAAAAACAATTGAAAATATAGTTTTTTTTTGTTTGTGGTGGCTGCTTGTTTCCACGGTTTCTTACCTGAATTACACAGCAATTCTTGCGGTATATGTGGATGTATAAATTTGTTGAATGGTCTTGTTATAGCATTAGTTTGGCACGTTTTTCAAATTGTATATACATACCTATGTACATAGATAAATTCAAAAAAGGGACCCAGTCTTTATTATTTATTGAGATATAAAAGTTTCGTTTTTCAGCGCTTTCATGAAAATACGGCCAACTAGTGAAGTACAAAGACTACTGACGTCACGCAGTACTATAGGGCATTTTTTTGTGTTGGCTTGATTGCAATTTCAATATATATTTCTTTTTCAGTTATTGGCTACCATGAAAATATATCTGACCTGACAATCGTTGATGACAATCATGACATTATTTATCTAATTTTCACCCAGTTCTGAAATAACTTTCGATTACAAACCTTTTGCGTTGTAACTCCGACATGTTGAATAAATAATCAATAAGCTGCTCTAATTTAGGTTTATCACTAACAGCTGTCACAATTTGAAGTACAATGCGACTATAAATGATTGTAAATTTTCGACTTAAGTTGGCAACACTTCTGCAATTTTATGTTAACACACCTGATTTTTAAATTTAAATTTGTCATATTTGTCAAAGTAAAAGTCATACGAATAAAACCACTCAATTTCATTTTAACAATGGTATTTATTATTGAGCGAAACACATTTATTGTAGTGAGGCTTATTTTCTAAGCGGCTTACAAAATGATGACGGTAATTGGATATATTCGTTGTAATCATCTTTTGAGCAATTTGTTGCAATGTATCGAGAGGACCAAGTTGATTACCGTAGCTTTACTATACACACTACAAGAATTGTTGAAAGGTTTTTGAACACCGGTAATGTGGCTAAAGGTAAATCTACTGGCTGTCCCAGTGTTCCTACACCGGATGTTTTGAATAATGTTAATGAACGTGTTGCAGAAAATCCTCATATTTCAGTACGTCGTTTATCTCAACAAATAAGTAAAGACCCATTATCAATTATTATTATTTCCTTTTAACCTTTCTTACGTCCTTTCCAGAACTCTCCTATGAATTCACTCGTAAGATCCTAAAAAAGCATTTACATTTACATCCGTATAAATTTATAATTGTTCAGCAACTTCATCGTCCTGATTTCGTATTACGAACACAGTTTTGTTACTGGTATAATAACAATCTGAGGCTTGGTTTCATCTGTCTGTTTATGTTAATTCCCAGAACTTGGTCGGCAGAGAATCCGCAGAACTTAATCCAAGTGCCATTGCATCCAGTTAAAATCGGTGTTTGGGTGGCAATGTCACGACAAAGAATTATTGGTCCGATATTCTTTCAAGAAACGATTAATGCTCAACGCTACAAAACTATTATTTTGGAATCATTTATAAATCAAGTGGATGACATAGAGTTAACGAGTGTTTATTTTCAGCAAGATTCAGTCACAGCACACACTGCACAAATAACAATTAATTATTTACACCAATTCTTCTCAGACCGTTTGATTAGTGTAAGTTTGTGGTCAAGTAGATCTCCCGACTGGACGCCGCTAGGTTTCTTTTTGTTCCCTTATTTGAAAAACACAATATACCAGAATCAAATACAGAATTTACAACAGTTACGGACCGCTATTGAGGAGGCAATAACAAATATAGGACCTGAAATCTTAACTAATGTGTTTAACAATTTATCACGACGAATACAGTGTTGTTTAGCAGTGGAAGGTCGACACTTTGAGCATATTCTTTGAATAATTTTTGTTTAGTCACTTAAAATATGCGTTCAAAAAACTTGTTTCATCCATCGTTTTCTATAAATCTTCCTTCTGGTATCAGCAAACAAACATGCATAACGCATCCATATGATACACATGACATAACCTACAAAGTTGTACCTATATACGAATAACCAGGCAAGCCAATTTTTCAGTGTTGCCAAAGTAAATATTTGTTACAAACATTTATAGTCACTATCGCAGTGTCGTCAATCTTGCAAAAGAAAATGCTTTAAAACTATACAAAGTGTCCACGGTCAAGTGCACCAGGTTGGCAACGCCAGATTTAATTTGGTGAGACTGTAATATTGCCTGTCTTGACTGGGTGACATTATTCTTATTATGTTTAGTTGTCAAAAATGAAAATCTTACTTCGAGATTATCCATCACTAAATTGATAACTTTTTTTTTCAGAAAAACCAAATACATTATATGTTGATATGCCTGTGTCTGATTTTTAAATTCAAATGTGTCAAAAATTTAACAGCTCTTTTTCAGGGTTGCCAAACTAAATAGTATAGTCGAGGCACGATAAGTTCCAATGCACGTCATCAATAAATCGTGACGTCAGACTTTACACTATTGCCGGATATACTGACAAATTCCCCTTCAAACCTAACCTAACTTCTATATCTGTTAACTTAGATTGCCGAGTGGTTATTCTACTTAATAAAACACACTACTAAGTTTAACAGTTTAATTAAGCACTAAAGAAAGTTAAAATACACGAAACGTAACTCGTACCCGGTATGCCACACGCGATCCCCTCGGTGCCTCTCGCCTACTACCAACCTATATTAGTTACAAACAAATAAATAAAATCTAGTTCCTAAAATAACTTTTACATTCGGCTCTCCTGACAGAATTTGCCCCCTGGTAAATTATGAATGTATTACATTGTACAACTACATTATATATTAAATAAACAGTTAACTAATACAGTCTCAAATTTAAGTCTTTTTCTTTTCAATGACAAAGTCTTTGTATTTCGCTGGCATTTTCCTCTGTCGGGTCCCTGTAACGGGTTTCTCCAATTCTTCTGATACTCCTCTTCATCTTCCAGTCTCTCATTTTTGTCAGCTTCCTCTACTAACTCGAGTATTGGTTCTTTGATGTCAGATTCTTCGCTCTGGTCTTCGTCTTCATGGTTCTTGTATAATCTTAGTTGACTCACATGAGCCGTGGTACTGTAAGGTCGGCTACCTTCTCTAGCGATGTTGGCAATGCGGTAAGTATCATTTGGCAACTTTTGCAGTACCACAAATGGTGCTTTGTATTTGGCCTGTAGTTTGGTGGGTTGTCCTGTAGCGGTTATTGACCATTTCATGGCAACAATGTCTCCTGGATTATAGTCGATCTGGCAATGATGTTGATCATATCGGTCTTTCATTCGTTGTTGCTTTACTTCGCATCTTTTCGTCACTTCATCCTGTATCGTGGTCGGAGGTATCCAATCATGTTGTCCCAAAATGTCTTCCCATTTATTATCGTGAAACTCTGGATTATATCCCATTAGGACTTCATAAGGGGTTTTCCCTGTGGTCTGATTTACTGACGTATTCATTGCCTGTTCTATTTTCGGTATCTCTTGATCCCATTGATCCTCTTCCTCCAAGGTCGCTATTAGGGATGGAACCAATGTTTTCATTACCCTCTCTGCCATGCCGTTACCTCGTGGGTGCCTAGGGGAAATCAATATGTGTTTAGTACCAATATCACGGAGGTATTTCGCGAAATGTTCTGAAGTAAAACTCGTCCCGCGATCACTTATGATTCGAGTGGGAATTCCGTATGATTCTACAAAAGTCTTTAGTCTTTTCACGGTTATACTAGCTTTCGTTGATTTCACTGGGTATAATTTCACGAATCGCGAAAACGCATCGATTATCACGAGAATGTGCATGTTACCGCGCTTACTACGGATAAACGGTCCACAATGGTCCAAATGTATCCTATAAAAAGGTCTTTTGGGAATCGGCAAAGGATGTAATTTCCCTGGTTGCATACCGCCCGGTATTTTAGTTATCAAACACTTCGCACACGCGCTTATATGTTTTCGTACATATCGCCGCTGTCGTGGAAACCAGAATTTTGTTCGTATACTATCCAACGTTCTATCAACACCAAAATGTCCCTTTAAGTCATGATGCTCGACGCATATCGATTTGCGCATTGAGTCCGGTATCACGTATCGCAACTTTATGTCACCTTTTATGTCCACCTTGCGATATAGTTTTCCATCGATCAGTTCATAATCAATTGTCAAATTCTTCTCGTGAGTATTTCTCTCCGATTTGTCCTTTTCCAGGATTTGTATCAGTTCCAGTAGTCGCTTGTCGCTTCTTTGGATCAGTAAAACTCTCTCGTCTTCGGTAAGGATCTGCATTACTTCGAGCCGGTCCTGTAATCGTCGTATGGTGTCATCCGAATCACTTACTGGAGCACGCGACAAGGCGTCCACATGAGCCATCTTTTGTCCATTTCTGTGTTTTAAAGTAAAGTCGAATTCTTGTAACAATTGAAACCATCTTGCTATTTGCGAATTTCTTGTCTTTTGCGTATTCATGTGCACAACTGATTCACAATCTGTAACTATGGTAAACTGTATTCCTATAAGAAAATGTCTAAACTTTTCTAATGCGTACGCCACTGCCATTAGTTCGAGTTTACACGACGCATATCTGGATTCTGAGTCACTTGTCTTTTTGGAGGTATAACAAACCGGTCGTAATTCTTCATCGTCATCTGCTTGGATTAACATAGCCGCTAGTCCAGCCTGAGGCGCATCTGTATGGACCTCTGTCACTCGGGCCTTTGGATTAAATAAACGCAGTACTGGTGCTGTCATCAGGGCATTCCTCAAGTCATCGAATGATTCCTGTTCACACTGTTTCCAAATAAATGGAATTTTTTTCCTGGTCAAATCCGTTAACGGTTTACTCCTTCGAGCGTAATCTTTTATAAAGCGTCGGAAGTAACTAGTCAAGCCTATGAATCGTCTTAGTTCGTGTACATTGGTAGGTACGGGGTATTCTTCGATCGCTTTAGTCTTGGAACCTGGGTGTAATCCTTCTTGTGATAGAATATAGCCAAGATATTCTACCTGTTTCTGACCAAAATAACATTTTTTAAGCTTCAATGTTAAATGTGCCTTTTGAATTGCTTCTAAAACTAGCTCTAATTTATACAGCATCTCTTCCCAATTTCTTGCCGCGATTAGAATGTCATCTAGGTACCATCGCACGACATTTCTTCCTAAAGGTCCTAAAACTATCGACATTAGCCTCGAAAACTCATATGGCGCATTACATAAACCAAACATCATTCTATTAAATTGTCCAGTGCCGTCTGGCGTTATAAAGGCCGTTTTCTCCTTCGCATTTTGTGTAAGTGGTATTTGTGGATAGGCGTTACCCATATCCAGCAAAGTAAATAATACATGGCCATGTAAGCCTTCAAACTGTTCATCTATGGTTGGGATGGGGTAATTCATTTTGTGAGTCTGACTGTTCAAGGGTCTGAAATCAACTACAAGTCTTTGATCTCCATCTTTCTTGTTAACTAACATACATGCTGAAGCATATGGTGATTTTGTGTCACTCACTATCCCATGCTTTTTCCAATCATTAATGATGGTTGACATGATTTCACGTTCATTTATACTCGATTTGAATGGCTTAGCCCTAACTGGATTATCATTGTCTCTAATGTCCATCTCAATGACATCCGTACATCCTAACTCATTTAAATTCATTGCAAAACATCCTCGATAGCTGTTACACAGTTCTACTAATTTACTTACGGTGTCCACAGATGTATCTTCACTTACATTAATCATTTCCGGCACTATCTGTTCAGTATATTCAACATCAGCTGTTTTAACAATGTCACTCCGTACATTACGTACATGTCCTAGAGTATCTCCCACTTTGATTGGTACATCCATCAAATTAGAGTTTATAACTGGCAACACTTGAAATTCCTTTTCGATTGTCACATTTATGAAGTTCACACACTGTTTTGTTAATAAAATATCCTCATTGCTCACCACAACTACACGGTTTCGTTCATTTCCGAATGTCTCTAACTGTAAATCCTTGAATGGTTCAGCAACTTTTTGTCCAAATAATAGTTTGTCACTTATTTTAACATATGCCACATGTTCTAGTTCTGTGAATGTTCTACCGATTAACAGTTCTACTTTCTGCACGCTGTCTGGCACTACACAAAAGTCTACTTCGGCTTCTACACTATCCACCACTACTAATGCCTTCACTGTACCTAAACATTTTACCGTAGGTGTGTTACTACTGCCATAACCATAAAGATTCACATCAACTGCATTTATTCGTAATCCAATTCTATCTATTACAGATTTCTTCGCAGTGCAAACTGAGCTACCTGGGTCTATCAGTGCATTTAACTTGCGTCCATTAAATAACACCATTTTCAAATATTTTTCTATAGTTTGATCTATTTCGGTAACTGTCACCACATTAATGTTGTTGTTCGGGCAATTTTTCTTGTAATGGCCTGTTTGTTTACATTTAAAACACTGAATTTGTTTAATATCACCTGTTTCTTTACAATTCCGGGCTATGTGTCCCAGCTTATTGCATTTAAAACATTTGATAGTTCCCGCATATCTCTTTGTTGACTCAATTCCAGTCTTATCAGTATCCTGCGGTTTATAATTCTTCTTCTCCCGGTGAAAAATTTCATTTCTCGCATTCTCAACTCTATAAAAATTCTGTAAATCATGCAACAGATCATCTAAATCTTTATGTCCCACATTAATCATCTTATGGCATAAGTCTCGGTTCCAAAGTCCAATTAGAATCTGTTCCTTTGTTTCATGCATGTTCAAGTTTAGTTCACCACATAATTTGGTCTTTTCATGGAAGTAAATATTGACATCTTCATCTTTGTCTTGCATTCTCTCTACCATTTTTTTCCATTTTGTTGTAGTATTTTCAGGTACTATAAAGGTGGCTTTATATTTGCTTATGAATTCTCTCCATGTTTGTAATTCATTTAAGTTCGCCTCGTACCAGAAATGTGCACCTCCCTTGAGTTTAGTTCTAACTATTTCAATTATAATCGGGTCTGGTAAACTATGTAAAACTTGCATCCGTTCTAACGTTTCTATCCAACGCTTGGCTTTGTTCGTATTACCATCATAATCATCTATATTCCTTAACAGTTCTGGCAGTATACACATTACTCCCGTGTTACTAACCGTCGTAGAATTTGAATTTCCCGCCGAAATTCTACCTAACATCGTTTCCAACAACTTATCTTTTCGTTTACTTTCTTCCATAAACGTATACAGTAAATTATTTATATCGGTCATATTTGTCGCTCTCGTTTCACTTGACAGTTCTGTTCGGGCTTCCGATACAGCTCGCATTTCCCTTTCGCGATTTAATTCCTCTTGAAAATCGAATTCATTCGCGACTATATTCTGTTCTGTTTCAACCATAGAGAAATTAACAGTAAAAAGAGTACCAACTCAACGTATTCAAATTCGAAGCAGAATTACAGCGCACCATTAGTAGCTTATGGTACTAATTTTCAATAGCGCCACATTTGAATATTTAAGTACCATACTTTCTGAATTAAAATTTAATATTATTTTTAAACAAAGATAAAAATGCAATAATTGATCATTTGAGTGACATATTTATCAACTTAATAATCAATTACACATTTTCATCTACTTTCACAAAACACTACTTAATGGAAGTCAACTATTTTAAAAATAAAAAGAGAAAAATTGTTACACATAGTAAGTTTTATTTTTGAAAATAGTTAATAAATAAAATTAGACATATAACATTATATAAAATATAAATAAAGAATTCATAAAAACAATGTATCAACAATAAATAAAATACTAAAATAACAAAAAGTAGATTCTTGTAACAACAATAATAATAATACACAAACAGAAAGTAAACTCTTACAAAAATATGAACAAAAAATATATTCTATAACAATATATCACAGTAAAGGTGTCTTCCTTGGTACTCAATGCAGTCCTCAGGCCAGTTAAGGTAAACATGAAAAAAAGAAGAAAATGATAAGTAATCTGTACCTGTATGGTATATCTATATATAACAATTACTATTACAAGTTCTACACTTATATTTATTCGCACTGTAATACACAACACTAGAAGTTACGATACAAGACAATATTGATGCACACTGTAGTATCACAGTCACCAATAATAAGTTAGGTTGCAAGATATACTTATTTATAATACACATAATAATCACAAACATCAGTAACAACACAATATTTGTTCCAGATTTATATGATGAAATTTTTTTCAATATTTTAGCAGCACTTTCTTTTACGGCACCTCATTCTATTCTTTTCACTCCTTTCCAATTCACAAAAAAACTTTTAAATAACATATTAAGAACTAACTCAATTATTTTATTTTTAACATTAAATTTGTGCACAGTACACTGTAGCCACTCAAACGTTACATTTTTACTAATGCAAAACTTCAATTTTTCATATACATTTATATTATGTCCTCGCTTTTCTAAATATTTATAGATAATATGATACATATGGGCTATACAATATATTAATTCCGTTCGAGCATATTTTAAATGGTCTTTCTGTGTATGATATTCTTTAAACATTGTAAATGTATGTTCAGGTAAAATTTCAGAACTTAATAAATCACTTTCGCAATCTTTGCACTCTAATTGAAGCCGTTTAACAATATAACCTGATACATATGTTACTGCCTGTAATTCAGCAAAATCTGCGTTTTCTGGTTTGTCTGGTACATTCCAAGGTATAGTATCTTCTTCTCCAAATGTTGTTGAGTTACCTTTTCTTATGCAACTTCTAATAAATGTATTCAAGTCATCTAAAACATCACTCTCATCATCTTCACAATTTTTGCCTTTGTTTTTGTGCGATACTAATCCATTTAATATCGACGTTTTCAAAGCACTGCTAAACTGGTAACAGGTAGGGTTATCATTACCTCTTCCATACTGCCTAATAATGCTAAATAAATTCTCTAGTGGATCTTGATTTATTGCTCTTGTTCTAAGAAATTTGAAACCAGCTTCACTACATATATCCCAAATCATTATAAAACCTTGTATAGTTTGAATCCAGCCCATTTTACATCTGGGTGCAGCAACTATTTTTCCATTTCTATCGAAAAACTTCCACTGACGAATCTGTTTTAACATGCTATACCAGAACTCTCTATGTTTCGATGATCTACTAACACAGGCACGCATCTCTTTTCCTTTTTCGGGATAGGGTGTTCTACCATTTACAGAATCAAATAATCTGTCTATATGCTCAACAAATTTTGCTGTATGAACTACATCAGATGAAAATGTACTTATCGAAAATGTTTCTAATGCTGCCGCCATTGTATAACTTAAAGTTCTTGCTGCAACACACACTCGCATTTTCATATATGATTTCTGCAACATTAAATCTTCTTTCTTTAGTTTAGGCAAACACTGGAAAATTCTTTGCCTATCAAATTCAAAACAGTCAACAATGTGCTGCCATTTTGCAGTTTTCTTATCTTCAAATTCTATGTTGTACTTCATAAGAGCATTCCTTATATTCTTCAATAAATGGGGCGGATCATGCACTGCAACTGTTAGTTCACCATTTACTATAAAATATGGTCCAGGTTTGTCTGAGTTGCATTCTTCCACTAACTGCCTTAATGCAGCTGAATTTGTAGATCCTTGATCACATACGCAACACACTACTCTTACACCTATTGATTGCAGCCGTTTAATGATTTCAATTAGTATTTTCTTGAGCTCTGCGGTTGGTATTTGATCCTTTGTAAAATAGTAGGCAATTGGCTGTTTCCAAGCTTTATGTAACCCGGATAGCATGAATACTAAAGCATGATTTGCTGGAACATTTGTTCTTCCGTTTACACCTAAATCAACATATCCTACAACTTTTTTCAATTTATTATCGTATGTAAATCCAGGGGACAAAGATATTTCATCAAACATTAAGCAACAATATTTATCAACAGGGTTCAGTTTCTTTAAAATATTTTCTAAATTCTTAAACAATTCATTATTAATGCCAGTATCAAAAGGAATTGCACTTAAAATGGCTTGTATCGTAGACTGCCCTGGTAATCTTAAAAATCTCTGGAGAAATCGGTAGGATTTGGGACCTCTTTTATAAAGTGCAAGAGCAAATATTTTATTTTTTAAACTCCACCGTTGTCCTTTTTTCTTCCTTTGCATATTAGCAAATTGCGATTTAATTAATTCTACTCCAGGATCACTTAAACTAGCTTCTAGTTGTTTAAATAATTTGGTAGATGTTACTCGTAATGCAGCTTTCTGCTTATGTTTTGCTTTAGTAATAGTTTTCTTTAATCTCAAAATTGTTGTTTGTTGCTTTCTTGATAATTTATAAAGTGATCGGCTCATTTGAGGTAAGTTTATCACATACTTTATTCCACATTCCCGTAGTACACTCTTTTGTGCTTTATAAAACAAACTATTACTTTTATTATTTTCCAACCTTGATGATCCTTCTATTTCCAATAAGTGCTCTTGAGTTTCTGTTGGTGGTTCTACCGGTGGTTCTTTATCATGACAAGTATCTTCAATAATTGTAGAATTAATATTCACAGCTGTTATGTTGTTGTTGAATATATCTGGTTCTGCAAATTTTATTAGCCTACGTTTCAATGTACTTGTAAAATTTTTTCTGAAAAGTGATCTTGGCATATGTACCGCTTTCCAATAGTGTCGGAGAATTCCGGAAAATGCATTTTCAATACATTTGTCTACCTCCTTCCTCGTGAAGTTTTCGGATCAAATACAAAAAAGCATATATTTTGTGAACAATTTTTGTCCAATAATCTACAACGAACACTTGCACAGAACGGAATACAGCACGATAAATTTGTTTCACTCATAATTTAAGGATAATAAAAATTAAAACAAACACTTACCAAACAATTCTCACACACAACACCTGGCACCTATACTACAACAGCTGACAATGTGGTAAATGGCGGCAAATGTAACGGAAACCACATACGCATGCGCGAAAATTGCATTAGTTCTTAAAGCTACTATTGGTGCGCTACCATCGTGCTTTGAATTGGGTAATACAAGTTGAAACTCTTATTTCTTTTCTCTATGGTTTCAACCCCTGAATTCACGTTCCCTTGATATGTTGTGATGTTCTCCATCTTGATTTTCCTTTATCCGTTTACGTATACTTTCCGAACTTGGTAAATGTATATATCCCACTTCTGAAAATGTTAACTTAGATTGCCGAGTGGTTATTCTACTTAATAAAACACACTACTAAGTTTAACAGTTTAATTAAGCACTAAAGAAAGTTAAAATACACGAAACGTAACTCGTACCCGGTATGCCACACGCGATCCCCTCGGTGCCTCTCGCCATGCTCTCGCCTACTACCAACCTATATTAGTTACAAACAAATAAATAAAATCTAGTTCCTAAAATAACTTTTACATATCTATGTATTATTTACTTATTATGACGTATAATCGTTGTAATCGTGTATGCAGAAATAAAATATAATATAATCTACTTCTCTGACAGGAGCCAAGGGTAACAAAGGGCCTATGTTATCGCGTTCTTGTTCAAAATATATAATCAGCGAACTGATTGTCTTTCGCCTGTTGAGACAATGCACGTGGCATTTTGGTAAATATATGTCGATTAGTTCTGAAAAGAACTTTTGGGGATGCAAAGCACTAAAAAAAAAATTCGACGAAAACTGAACAAAAAACTGACGTAAACGGAGAAACAACGATAGCGGTTGATACCCTACGAACTGTCAGCATTCAAAATGCCTGGACGTATGACAACTGGGGGGTTATTCTCGAATCTGAGGGAATGGAAATTTCAAGAGAATTGTCAAAAAAGTCACAAATAACAGAAACATAAAAGCACTACAATTTTGAAAATGTAAATAATGAAATAATTAATTCTTTTTTTACATTTTTAACTTTGAAATAACGATTGTTTGTATTAAAAAACAGTATATTGCAAGAATCTTTGAAATGTAATTCAATTATCAAATAAAAATACTTTTAATAATTTATTTTGTGTGGTCACATTGCATATTTATGATGACATTTCATTATTTGTTTGACGTCACGTCAATGACGTCATTAGAACTTAGCGTGCCTCGACTATAGTACCTAATATTGTAGTTAACCTACCGCACTGTCCCCAACTGTTAATAATAAAATATGTAGTTCCCACAGTTTGACCGGTGACGTAAAAAAGGCGCGTTTATTTGACCGTTTGAAATTGTGAAAAAATTTAATCGAACAGATTTGTGAAATGACATAACGTAGAAATAAAATTTACGGATTAATAGATAAGATAGGTATTGCCTATAATTCACTATGGTATCACATTTTGATTTTGCAATATATGTATGTCCTGTTCCCTATTATCCGTAAAAAATGTCACCGTCCTCTTGGAGAATGAAACACCAATCGATATCGATCTCTCACACAACACTGGGTGGCCGCGTAACAACTGCGGCTAACGACCATGAACTTATTAATTTAAATCAATCAACACTTCAACTTGAAGTGCAGATATAATTTATCAAATAAAAAGAAATATTCAAGCTATCAAGCCGTTGTTTATTTCTTCCTTATAAACATCATCGAGCGCTGATTCAGCTTAAAAAATAGTTAGATGGCGATTCTTCTCAGAGGTCATCATACGTGAGAAGGCGAAACTATTGTTTGCCGATCGTATTAAGAAAATTGCCGGGACGAATGCTAGTGTACGTAGTGATATTAAGGCCGATAGAGACTGGTTTGACAAATTTAAAAGGAGAACTGGAATATACAGTGTCGTCATTACGTACATTCGACACGACTTAGTCTTCGAAAGAAAACGGCCACGGTGTGCTGTATTTGTCAGTCCGTCCTCTACATTTAACGTGACTGTTTCTTCGATAATCGTAATGTTAAATTACGAAAAATACGCTGTTACCCTTATCAAAGAAACGGTCACGTTAAATGTGGAAGGGATGAACTGACAAAGACCGCACACTCTGGCCGTTCGAAGACTAAGTCCTGTCGAGTGTACGTGGTGAGACGGCCCTGTTTTGGTGGAAGATGTGCTGCCAGGACAATTATTTTAATGTGTGGTAATGCTAGTAGTAGTTATGAAGTTCAGAAACTCTTAAAGTTTAGTTAGAAATAGTGTGATTAAAAACAAATAGTGTGTGATGTGGAGACGAAACAAGGAAGCAAGTAGAACGAGGCTAATTTTCCTCGAGTTGATTAATGGTCTGACTAGGGGCTACCACACTTGCTTCGTAGTCCAGTGGTACCGGGTTCAAACTTCGGTGCTTCCTTTCTGGGTTTTGGGTTTTCTGTAGATTTCCAAATTCCGTGGCAAATGCGGATAGATTACATCTTAACTGCGTTTATAATTTTCAGAAATTGCACACCAAAGCCATATTTAAATGCTTGTTTAAGGTGACATCAGATACAGAATTGTCCGTCAGAGAGTTTTGGAAAAACAAAATTTTAACATTCTCAACTGCACTAGTCTCATAGATAAGGCTTGACAGGCAGTGACATGTAGAACAATGGATTCTGCCTGGAGGAAATTATGGTCAGGCGATTTGATGGAAGAGATTTAGCAAAGTTTGAACCTTCTCCGAATCCATGTATAGTTCGCATTGCTTCCTTGTCTCTTATCTACAACACTGGCGGAGTATCTTTTACACTTCCAGCGTGGACTTACCACGTTTACAGACGGTATCTTGTCTTGCAGCAATTTTTTGTATTTCAAACGCGTTTTTTTTTTGGGACTGCAGAAAACATGTAAACACGACTATCGGATACTCTATATTCGATGCAACTTAATATATCCGCTAGCCTCAAGTATCGATATCTGACTAATTGTCTGCATGTGTTCAGTATAACTTCCATTATTATTATTGAGCACAATGCAGGCTTGATTCGGTAACGAAGAAATGGTAACGGAAGCGAGTGTTTAGCGGACGAATAATTTAATTTGCACTTGCTATTGTCTTAAATTGCTTTTATAAAATTTAATTTTTAGGTTTATAATTTTAAGATACAGGTTTCATAAGTCAGTGTCGCTATTTTTGAAATTTGTATTTTTTATTTGTAAAATATATAAAAATATCAAATATAAAAAAGTATATAAAACAAATTTAAGTAATATACTCCGTTCACGATTCGCAGACGTCCACGTCATCGTCATCAAAACAATGTTGCAAAATTTATTTGTTTCTTGTTTACATGTTAGGTTACACGACAAATGACAGAGCGGTATGTGTCAACACTATACATTCGCACCAACATAAAACTGTATTCGCAGGATGTGAAGTTTAACGTTCGATAGGTATTTTATTGCTTTTGTGTTGGTGACTCTGAACATTTTAATAATGACGTGCACGTCTTCGAATGATGAACCCGCTATACAACTTAACTATCCCAATCACTGTTATCAGAAGAATCATCGCCACTAGACTCCCTTGCTTGTACTTTCTGCATCAACATTTGCTTAAAATTTCCAGCAGGTTGTATTTGGTTCTCATTGTGACTAGAATTAACAGTTTGGCTTAGTGTAGTGTCCTGAAAACCTTTGAGCAGATCTGATATTTGGTTTAACATTGCTAACGAATCATCAATTGACGTGGAATCATCTCGATTGTCTAAAAATTGATTAGAAACATTTGGTAAGCTGCGTTGTATGCTAGATGGTTTCTGATAAATATTTTTGGTCGATAGTGACAACTTAGGTGGTTTGGGTGCTGGTCTTGGAGGAACTTTTGATATGCTGGTATTAACTCTACGTAATAGTGGACTGTTCGGAGCCGAAGTACTGTTTGGCACGTTTTTGTAACGGAATGTCCCAAAATGGGGTAATTTTGAAACTGTTTTGGGTGACGTGATGCACTGCTCTTGGTTGTTGGTTTTCGGGAAAACTTGTATGGATGCTACAACAGACGGCACAATTTCTGGTTTGTCGTGAAGAAATTTTTTATTGATATTTTTCTTTTCAAAATAACTTTCGATTTCTGCAGGTGATAATTTCATAACATCAGAATTTTTGAAACCTACGTGGAAGTTATGCTGCGGCTCAATTGGATTCGATATATCTTTCTTGGATAGTTTTTTTGACTTTTTCTCTTTAACGGGTTTTTCTTCAATGACTGTAGATGATATATCCTCTTCAGAAATTCGATGAAAAACACTTGCATTGAAGCTGTTGGCCTCGGAGGAGCAAGCGAAATTAAAAGCGAAAATGCATTCGTCTCCTTCAAATGAACTTAAAAATGTTCTTGGGCATATAAATTCTAAGTTTTTATTAATCTCGTATTCCCATATCATCAATTTTCTGATAAGGCAATACATCCGAAAAAAATGTTTTTTCTTTTTACAATCTCTGATCAAACATAGTACGCCGCAATCTTTGTATATCCATTCTGAGTGATCTGGTGGCTCTGTGTAGTAAAGCTGGGCAACTGTTGTAACGAGTGATATACATTTGCGATCTAACATATGCAAAACTTCTTTGTTTTCTTCTCGAGAGAGCAGTGACGTATATTTGAACTTTTGGTTTTTCGTCATTTTAAATAGAAACTGAAAAAAAAGTAATGAAGCATTAGATTTTGTCTAATGAATTGAAATATTTAAATAAAGTGGTCGTTTTAGGTTTTTGTTTTTATTTTATGAACAGTAAATCTAATTATACACTATGCATATCGAAAACAAGTTTTCATTTTCATTTCAATTTAGGCATAATTCTCCACATTATCAAAACAGAAACCTATGTTGGACTATGAGAAGTTTCACCCTATATCCAGAAAAAGTTAATATTTGGGTGAACATTTTCTGAACTCTAATTTACATAGGCCCATTCATTGATTTAACTTAAAAAAAAGAAATATTTAGGAAATTCACTAGAATTGAACATTGCATATTCCAAAATATTGTAGCCAACATATTGTTGGCGATTGATCTTGACAAAAAAAGTCAATATGAAATAAAATGTTAAAAACTAATTGGGTGTATTGGGCAACATTGGTTCTTGATACCATGCATTAAATAATTGAGACACTTGATTTCAGTGCATGTAGAAAATGTATTTTGAAAGAATCAAAAAAAAACTTTAATTCATACTTATTCTTTAGGAGACTCGACAAAATAAACCGTCACACTTTCCCAAAGAAGAATGTAAGAGCTGTTGAGAGGGCAGACAGAAAAACAGACATGTTAGAGAGTACTGGAGAAAACATGAAGTTTACCCCACATCGGCTAGAATAGCTAAACGATATCCATCCAGCCCAGCTACAGTCACAAGTATAGAGTCTTTCAATAAGATGTTTCATTTTCAATAGCCCGTCATTTTAAGAAAATTTCGTGGTCACGGTTCGCAAAACTAAAGCATTTTTCGGTCGTCGTGAAGTGCCTTCTCGGCCAGCAATTGTAAAACTGGTGGAAAAATTTGAGCTGTTGGGACAAGTTAGTGATGTGAAGAACCGAACTCGTGTACATCGCTCAAGAACAAATGAGAATATTGTTGTTGTAGCCCATAGTGTTGAGGAGAACCCAGGTTTGTCCATTTCTCGTAGATCTTCGGCAATGGGCATTCCACGAACGTGATTTCAACGTATTTTGCATAAAGACTTAGGTCTTAAGGCTTTTAAAGTTCCGTTAACACAACAACAACTCACGCCTACCGACCATCAAAAACGTGATGTCTTTGATAATTAGGTCCTTGAAATGCATAAAACTAATCCGGAATTTTATCGAAAAATCAGCTTGAGTGATGAGGCCCATTTTCACCACGGAGGCTACCTAAACAAGCAGGATTGCCGCATTTGGGACTCAGAAAACCCAAGAATAATTGTTGAAATGCCTCTTCACCCTCAACGTGTGCGGTTTTTGGTCTGGCAGGGTTATTGGATCTTACCTTGTCGGAAATGAGGCTGGAGAAACTGTTACGGTGAATGGATTGCGCTATCGAACGATGATTAATGATTTTGTATGGCCGGAATTGGAAGACATTGATATAAACGACGTTTATTTTCAACAAGACAGTGCTATTCGTGCCACACAAGTAACGATACTATCGCTTTTTTGCGTGAAAAGTTTCCTGGCCGTGTGATTTCTCGAAGATGCGATCACAATTGGCCACCGAGATCTTCTGATGTAACACCTTAAGACGTTTTTCTTTGGTGCTACGTGAAAGATAAGGTCTATGCCAATGACCCACAATCGATTCAAGACCTCAAGTAAGGAATTCGTAACGTTATCGAGGACATGCAGCCGCAAAAGTGCAAATTGGTGATGGAAAATTCCATGAAAAGAATATGGTTCTGCAGGCGTAGCCGTGGCGGTCATTTGGCTCTGATATTGTTTTCTATTATTAATGGCATACTCTCCTCTTTACAATTAAATAAACATCCGATGATTTTGTTTAAAAATATACTAGTTTTTTTTAACATCAAAATGAAAGCTCTTATTGGAAGACGCTGTATATGCAGCACTCCGTTCAATATAATTGCCATTACTACTACAAACAAAATCCATGTTTATACCTGTTTAATATTATTAGGTAAGCTATGCTCTGTTATTAAATCATTTTACAAAGATTAGGGGCTGCAATTTATAAAAATGTCCAATAAGGTCAGAATGTGAAAGGTTAAGATTTAAAGGAAAAACATATGACACTGCAAAGATATTATTACAGGAATTGTGTCCTGGAAATAAGCTGCTATTGCAAATAGAATTTTTTTTTTAATGTGTGGTGCAGTGACTCTGTAAGCTGTATTACTTGTCTGGCTATCAATGCAACTCTTGCGGTGTAGTTTGGTGTGTGTAAGTTGCGTTTTAAATGGCTTTGTGACAGCATCTTGCTCACAACAGCGAATGGCAAGTCGATTCGGGATTAAACTCTCTGAAAAAATGCCACCGTCCCTCTAGAGAATTGAACCCCGGCACCTATCGTCCTCTCACAACGATAGTCAGCAGCCTAACCACTGCGGCCATCGACCCGTTGAATAATTAATAGAGTAATGTCAATAAAATAGATTTAGGAAGGGTTTTTCAAAACTTTCTACAAATACGTGTGATAGAATTTCGCTACAATTTAGAAAAACTTTTGGAAAAAATTACAAAGGTAAGGTCTACTTTACTCGCCCTAGAAGTTGCGTGGTGTGGTAAGGGCGGTTTCAGCCCCCAAAGCCCTCTCTCCCCCCTCCCGTGGGTGCGCCGCTGACCATAGGTAGAGGATGCCACCGCCAGGAACCAGGAATCTGTTACACCCATTATTTCAATCCATACAAGCGGGACCAATTACCAGTAAAAGCTCTTTTAACCGGCATTCTAACAATCGGCACGCTCTATTAACCGGCATCATCTGCGCAACTCACGAATGGCTTTTTCCGGTTACGTTCGGGGCCGCCTCGGGCACTGGCAGATGTAAATAAACACTTCCCGCCAATCTATTGGCAACCTGTTGGTCTTTGCACGCCATTCTCTTTGTCATTTAATTAGTGTTCTTCAGTTTTTCTACGTCTGATGTAATACTTAAAATACAGATTGTGCACAGTGTACTATCAATGATTTGATTAGTTTTGATCGTGAATATCACTGGTTAAACCTAATTCTATCTACTCTACCTATATTCTATTAACCGCCAAAATCGATTAACCGCAACGGCCGTGGTCCCGAACGTGCCGGTTAAAAGAGCTTTTACTGTATTAGTATCTATATTTCGGTTGGTAGTAATGGATACCAGGATACAAAAGGAAAGTCCGATTGATATTAATAAACAACTATATTATCTGTAAGTCATCCTAACAGTTACAGTTTAAAGAGTATGCTTGAATAGAAATGAAATATTATTCCAGGTATTCAAAATAAAACCAGAATGAATGACTCATATTTCGTTACATCATTTGATGTAGAATCGATACAGAATTCAGAATAAAATTTATGTTTTCCTTGAATGACTGTATGTATGCACAGTCGAATTTTTAGATCTTGTCCGGTACGTCATGAGTAATATCAGTATGAATCGACTAATATGTCATATTGACATTTCTCTTTAATGTACGTTAAATGTCGGTGATGAATATTTTACGTATATCTGTGTTTAATTACGTTGTTAATGACGTAAAGGCCTAAAAATTCGACTGTACTTATAAGGCTGTGTTTTGACTGACAGCTCTTTGAAAAGGAGAAGGGGAGGCGTCAAATTGTGTATAGAACAAAATTACAAAATAAGTCTTATATATTAATTTTCATGAATGCTCTCTGTCATAATTAATGAAAACGTAGGTACTTTGGTGTTTTTTTTTAATTGAACCTCTAAGGAATTTAAAAAGGGTGGTAAAATTTGTATGTATTTATTTATGGTATACACTGTTTGTATGCTTTGTTGATTTATACATTTATACAACAATGGGGGTGACAACATATACATATGTAGATTCGGTTAAAATGAAAATACTGTACAGGGGTGGGATTCCGTATAGTGTGGAATTCCACAGGCGACATATATTTGACATAATTCATATTCTGCGCTCATAGAATTCTAGAGTTTACCTGTACTATCGCTTTGAAGAGGCAGGTAAAAACGTGTTGCGAAGACAAAGAAAACGTAGAAATAGAGATAGCAATAGTGTCTTTATAATGAGTGTTGGATATTTGTAGCTAATGTCACTATTATCACAGATTAAATTCATACAGATACGAAACTCTCTGTCTATGCGCCTGCGTCAGGTTGCCATTTTGTAAATGGTGTTATCAAACTACGAAACACGTGCGTTTGTTTTTGTGTTAGTATCCTTATTATATTTTTAAGAATTCGGTGAAATATCCTTTTAAAAACATTTACTTTTGTGTAGTGTCAGATAGTAGCAGTGTAGTATAATTACAAGTAATAGACATTTTAATTATTGTGTATAATAACGTGGCAGTTTTAGGAAGTGTTAAACAGAAAGAAGGCGCAGGTCGGGCGAAAAAGCGTACAGAAGAGCTAGTTAATAATGTAAGAGAAATTATAAATAATGCACCAAGAACTTCCGTACGAGCATTATCACAACAAGTGGGTGTATCAATTGGCACATGTCATACAATTTTGAAAAAGGACTTACATTTATTTCCATATCGCATGACCTGTTATCAAGAAATCGACTATCCCAGAAGAATAACGTTTAGTCAGTGGTTCTTAAATAATTTTGATAATGACCTTGACAAAACCTTTTTTTCTGATGAGTCATGGTTTTATTTGAACGGATATGTTAACTCACAAAATATGAGGATGTGGACTAATGAGAAACCACATAATATTTTTGTTGAAACCACACTTCATTCGCAGAAAATTGGTGTATGACGTGCGATTAGTCGAAGGAGAATTATTAGCCCTATTTTTTTTAGCGGAACCTTAGCAGGAGAAAGAGATCGACAAGAAATTATTATGCCATTTATCGAACAGCTTGACGATGAAGAAATAACACAGGGTTACTTTCAACACGACGCAGCTAGAGCACACACAGCAGGTGAAACAATTAATATGCTGCAGCAATTTTTTCATTTATTATAATTATTGTGAATTTTATATTCCAAGCTCAGCATCAATATTTTAGTAATTTCTTGTGTTGCAAACTATATAATATGTACTTACAAAAAAAATATATAAATTTGAAAAAGTGTACCAAGTTTATTGTAAAATTATATATTTTCTACCAAAAAATTGAAGTTCAACATATTTCGATTTCACTTATACTGAAGTTTTTCAGGTTGACAATGTGGGACGTTTTATTCCATTGACGATAAAACCAGAAATTTACATTTTTAATGTTTTTTCAATATTCAGATTCATTCAGTAAATAATAAAGTAATAATTGTCTCTCAATTGTATTTTATAAAGTAATAGGTAGGTAATTCTCTTTTAATTGTATCTTACCAAACAATAGTTTCTGCATTAAGAAGTACCTAGTATAACACATTATTTTCTCTTCAAATTTAGCGAGTTCGTAACACCACTTTCAAAATGGAGAATTGCCGTGACAATGGGCTCAAGGTCACGAAATTTGGTCCCAAGAAATCAAAGGTGCCGACTGAGAGATTCGTATCTCTATTAATTTCATCTGTACTATTATTATGTGGAACACGTAGTTTATTTTATTTATTGAGATTTCATGTTCGTAAAAGGCGCGTTAAGGTCAATAGCAGAAAATTGGAAGCCGAAAATGAATTTAATAAAATGTTACCAGTACATATTTTATTAGCTAGACATCGGCGAAATATAAATAGACGGGAAATTATATAGAGTTGTTGCCTTTTTCCATATTTCGGTCATATTCTGTCGGCCTCTACTACCATTACATTTATTTGTAATAAGTTCTGGATTTTTGTCTGCCATTTCCAGAAATATTTGCCAGTGGTCATTTGTTACCCTCATATTTATTAAAACGAATACAATTTATAATTATAATCCGATAATCCACAGTATCCACACACAATACACACTAATATGTAGATATTAAATGGATATTAAATCAAAAGTAGAGTGAAGTCAGTGAAGTGAAGTTATGATAAATTATTACAACAAATCTTGGGCGAAATATCACCAACTACAAAACTACTAAATTACTAGAAAGTTACTAAAAAAGAATCAATGTTTTTTAGGCCGGTTATACAACCTTGGCGAGAATACGAGAGTAACCGATCATGAAGCGACAATCTACGGTTTACACACAGAATATCAATTTTAGCGATAGTTGCTTATTTTTCTGGAATTCAACTGTTGCCAGAATTCCACACTACACGGAATCCCACCCCAGATCTTTTGGTCGACGTCACCGAAGCAGCCGGCAGAAAAGCTAGTAAATCATATAATTTTAATCTGCCACTTTTTCACCTATGATTTGATGTCTAGGAATGAATTTCTTATACGTAAAAATTGCAACAAATAAAATAATGAAAACAATTTTTTGTCAGTTTAATTTTGCTTGCAAAGTACAGGTTTAATAAAAAGCTTTGAAATTTCATCATAAATATGTTTACTACATAAGTCAATATAAAAAAATTATACATAAGTAGGTACATATTTATTATATAAAATTGCCAGTGTTTAGATGAAAATATCTAAACAAGAAATAATACAGCTACGCACAAAATTAACTATCAAATTTTTTAATTGCTAAGGCACTGTTCCTTAGCAATTAAACTAGAAATTTTCAATTTTATACTAACCTTGAGATATTCGTGTTGCTTGAGAAATCCTTAAAGAACCACGAAACGTCAGAGATACACTTTCACTAAATAATCCATCAAAACTATATATTTGTGATTTCAATTATCAGGAAATACTTGTATGGAATCAATTGTACATACATAATATGTACATACATATTGAGCCAGGTAATGTTTAACAATGTTAGTCATAATCTCTTATCTAAACTTAAAAAGGATGTTTCGTTTATAGCATTGGTTTCGTAATATACATATGACATTTTAAAGTAAGCAAAATAAGTAAATATACAAGATAGCTAGATGTGTTTCCCAGTGATTTATTTATGTTGTACGTAGAATTAAGAAGTGAGCTGCTGAACGAATTATAAGTAGACTAAATACTGTATGTTATCAGACTAGACTTATTTAGTTTCTTAAAATTTAGTAAATTCCGGAAATATTAATATACAGGGTCCGTCAACGAAGCGGGGACGGAAGATTACATTCTTATTTGAAAGTTTGTCAAATATTTAGTCATCGGATATTGTTCCGCACCAACAAGTGCACGTTTTAAAAATATTTTGTTTTATACAGGGTGTTCCAGATGGTAATGCCAAACTAAAGTTGCATTTTTTTAAATGTAACACCCTGTATATTAATACGGAAAATGATCCGCGCTTGAAAGCTGGTTACAACGATATAATGTTGTATAGGCCTAAAGTTGATAGTTTCTGTGTAAACAATGATTTTACTTGATAAATTGATACATTTCAGTAGGCTATTCTGCATAGGGAAAAACAAAAGATTCGAAACCAACAGAGTAGAATATTTTTCACTAGTATGGACTGTCGTTACTATGTGAAATAAATTCTGCAGCTGCTCGCTTTATACAGGGTGTTCACAATTTTGCAAAATCGAAGAAATCTCGAAATTTTTAAATGGAACACCCTGTATATTTTTTGCTCATTGGAAAGCTCTTTTACTACGCTTTCTATTGATACCTCATTTGATGCACCTAGGATAGATCATTTTCTAATTATTTCTTCTTAAAGTTGAATTAATGAGAAATGCTTATATTTTTAGAAGCTAATTTGCATTTCAAACCTACTGTAAGATCGGATATTTGACAAATCCATAAATCCATAAATGGTCTATAATAAGAAGAAACTCCATTTAGTATGAGAAACAATTGATTTTCACTCAGCGGTGAAAGGTAACATTAATTTAATATAAAGTAAAGGTGTCAGTTTTAAGCTTGTATACTAATAACCAAGTTGTAAAAAGTTCTTTTTGTGTTATACAGTATTTCGTTCAATCTTTAAAAGAAATTGTTATAATGACTAATTTTAGTAGATACTCAACAAACGCAAGCTCCTACCTTCAATAGCTGTTACCTTTGAAATACCATCTATACTTACATCTCTCCACATACAGAACATTTAGAGCATCTAAGGCCACCTAGAAAAGAGATAGATCTAGAGTGGAGCGGTTGTAAAACATATACGGAATAGCACGCTCGCCAATGCGTTAATTCCGTATATGTTTTACAACCACCCCACTCTAGATCTATCTCTTTTCTAGCTAGCCTTACTCGCTCTAAATGTTCTGTATGTGGATTTTTCTGTATTGTTAATAATGCGGGCAGTTCGCTTTGTTTATTGATTACCGGTTTATTTGTTTCTCCCTTCTTGTAGGTTACACCATCAGTTTCTATAAATTTTTCTAATAATGTTTCAAATGCTTCTGGTCTTCTTTCAAGGTTTGGAAATCTCTCTGCATATACTCTACTTGCTAGGAGACAATTTCTTGTACACTCCTCAAGAATAAATATCATATTTACCATTTCTTGAGTAGGTACCTACTAAAATTAGTCAATATAACAATTGCTTTTAAAGATTGAACGAAATACTGTATAACACAAAAGGAAATTTTTTACAACTTGGTTATTAAGTATACAAGCTTAAAACACCAGATAACTTGATTAGCAGTGAATCTATTGAAAATGCTATATTACTTTATATTAATTTAATGTTTGCTTTCACCGCTGAATGAAAATCAATTGTTTCTCATACTAAATGGAGTTTCTTCTAGTTATAGACCATTTATGGATTATTTGTTGAATATCCAATCTTACAGTAGGTTTAAAGTGCAAATTAGCTACTAAAAATATAAGCATTTCTCATTAATTCAACTTTAAGAAGAAATAATTAGAAAATGATCTATCCTAGGTGCATCAAATGAGGTATCAATAGAAAGCGTAGTAAAAGGGCTTTCCAATGAGCAAAAAATATACAGGATGTTCCATTTAAAAATTTCGAGATTTCTTCGATTTTTCAAAATTGTGAACACCCTGTATAAAGCGAGCAGCTGCAGAATTTATTTCACATAGTAACGACAGTCCATACTAGTGAAAAATATTCTACTCTGTTGGTTTCGAATCTTTTGTTTTTCCCTATACAGAATAGCCTACTGAAATGTATCAATTTATCAAGTAAAATCATTGTTTACACAGAAACTATCAACTTTAGGCCTATACAACATTATATCGTTGTAACCAGCTTTCAAGCGCGGATCACTTTCTCTATTAATATACAGGGTGTTTCATTTAAAAAAATGCAACTTTAGTCTGGCATTTCCATCTGGAACACCCTGTATAAAACAAAATATTTTTAAAACGTGCACTTGATGGTGCGGAAGAATATCCGACGACTAAATATTTGACAAACTCTCAAATAAGTGTGTAATCTTCCGTCCCCGCTTCGTTGCCGGACCCTGTATAGATTTTGAACCAAAAATTTGGTACTATACTGATATACGGATATAGTCTGTCTCTGTGGTCTTTCCCGACTACACTGCTCCTAGGTTTTCTTAAGTTATTTGAGTGACTCTTACTTACTATTCTATTCTTATGTAATGTAGAGCTTCAGATTGGATCCTTGTGGAAGAGGCAATGGCTGAAAGAATGAAATTCCTCGAAGTCGGTAAGCTAAAGTCCTTGTGCAATTCGTCATTGCCACGATACAAGGTACTGTAGAATTTTATTGTTTTGTGCTTGCTTTCAAACGTTTTCTTGGCGTCCTGACTGCGCTCAACTCAAAATAGAACGAGAATTTTGTAAGTATTATATGAAAATCCTCGTTTATACGATCTAGTCCGATGAGATGGAAGTGTGATTAATCTTCCACCATGAGGCAAATTCCTAAAGTGAGATAACACGAGAGTAGTACAAAGGTAGATCTTCATCTTATAGTTCAAATAAGATCTGTGAGGATACAACAACCACATACTACAGTAAGCCCTTTTAACACAATGTATGATTTTTAAATCTGAGAGAAGAATCCATCAATACACCTAGATTCCTTATTTCGTCGCAGTCGTTTACCTCCAACTACACAGTCAATATCGTGTAGTAATTTTGATCAATCGTTCAATAGTAAAACACCTGACTTATCCGGATTTAAATATAATGAATTAATTTCTTTAATAGCAGCAGCAGACCGAACTGGAGCAAAGGAATAACAAATATGGGTATCGTCGACGTACGGTTGCGGCCAATATTATCTGGGCAGCAGTTTTACCCAATGTAAATAGATTTTAATTGTTACATAAAAAAAGTCGCCTGGAAAACTATACTGTCATATTGATTGATGAAAAACGTTAATTATAAAAATGCCACAGTTAGCTTTGGCCGAGAAATTGAGGCTTGTGACGTTACTTAAGATTCCAAATACCAAAGAATACTGTGCATAACATTAAGAGAATATGGGATGAGAGACAAACGTTTGATAAAAGATTGGGTAGTGGTAGGCCCAGAGTTACAATGGAGGTTGATGATGGTAATTTGGTTGATGTTATTAATTCGCGAAAATCCGTTAGTTGGGAAAGAGTTCAAGAAGCATGGATCGCATTAACTCCAAATTATACTGCAGAATTAGTAGCATCAATGCCCAGAAGGTTAAATGTTATTCAAAAAATGGAGCTGCTGCAAAATATTAATTTTTTATATCATTTGTTTATGTTTTTTAATATTTAATTTTAATGTTTAATATTTCCTACACCAATTGCTTCTAATGCTACTCCATTTTTAGCTACACTGATCCTCTTCGGAGTACTCAACTCAAGATATTCACTAAAGTAATCTTTTTTATTTATTAAATGATCTGAGCATCCAGAATCCATATACCACAGTAAATTTGAAGTTTCTTCTTCATATTCACGAGGTTCACTACATAAAAACACATTTCGGTCTTGTTCATTCTCTTCTGACGTAGATCCATCTGTTAAAAAGGACCTTCGGTTGAAATTACCTCTTCCTCGACTATAATTTTCATTATTTTGACTGCCACTTCTACCTCGGCCTGAGCTACCCTGGACGTTATCTCTTCCTCGATTTGAGCTTCCATGCATGTTATCTCTTCCTCTACTTGACCCTCTTCCATGGCTGTAACCTCTACCTCGATTATATCTTGTTCCTTGACCTTGTCCGCTGTCGTGTTGTTGACCGATGTCTGTTCTATATTCTCTACTGTTTCTTACTGAACATTGATACTGTTTATGTCCCTGTTTTCCACATGTATAGCATAAAAAGTGCTTACTGGTGTTTCTTTATCTCTACCCTGTAATTTTTTTCTTTTTTCTTCTTCTCCCAGTAATCTATTTTTCACAAAATCTAATTTCAGTTCATCATTTGTTTCTAATGCTGTAATAACAATTTCATAACTTTTCGGCATTGATAATAAAATGTAGTTGATTTTCTCTTCGTCGGTCACATCAGTTCCTGCATCGTTCAATTGTGAAAACACCTCCTCCATTCTTACTAAATGTTCCGTTAACGGTGTCTTTTCGTTATATTTTTCTTCCATTAATCTTCGTCTTAAATATAATCTACTACGTACTCCTTTTGACTTAAAATTGTTTTCTAACGTTTTAAGCATTTTGTAGGCTGTCTTTTCTTTCTTTAAATACTCTAAATGGCTATCTGCCACTCCATTTATTATTATCGCTTGAGCTTTTGCTTCCATAGCCTCATTTGCTTCATTACTTGAGAAGTTTTCTTCTTCAACAGCTTTCAATGCTCCTACTTCTCTTAAAATCGCTTTTATGCGAAATTCCCATGCCGCGAAATTTTCCCCGGCAAAGGGAGTAATTACATATTTTATATCTTTGGCGGACATTTTTTTTTTTTTTATATTATACTCATGCCTGGGCCCATAACCCTGATAAGAAATATAGATCTCCTTCTATGTATGTAGTACTGATAAATAAAAGTCTTCTACGTATTCATTTATCTTATTAATTTACAACAGAATATATACTTCTAATGCTACTTACATTATTTCAATACAACGAACAACTAACTGTATATTTTATACGTTAATATATGGTAGATGACGCCACGTACTTTTTGGCGCATCATTTCAAACTAAACTAAAACTAATATAATAAAACCTGAACGTTGTTCTCAACATAAACATCAAAATTTTCAATTTAATTTAAGAACAATAATATGGTTGGTCAAAACCAAACTAATTTCAGTTAAAAGACAACACATTTTAAGGTAATGACTATTGATTATTGAGATAACGTAGATTGTAGCAAAGCCTGATTTACCAAATTTGTCTTTCAGCATTGTTTACATGCAAAGTGTAAGATTTTTGGTACTGAAAAAGAAACGTATTTTCTTTTTATAAAAAGATGATAACTTTTTTTGTGAATGCAATGAAGAGAATGTTAGAAGTTTACATTCAGTTTCAATTGAAACTAAGAAAGCGCACAATGGAAGGAGTACTATGTCGAAATAAATGTACAACTTATAATAACACAACTGCCATGGGTAGACTACGAAAATTACAAAGTATGGTGGGAACGATGAAAGCATAATTGTAGGATATAATGATATTCGTCAGAGACAAATGGAATTAATATATCGTCTGAAGGAAGAAATTATAATCACATTTGCAGATAATTTTCGCAGGGATGGAGCGATTAACGTTATAAATTATTTGATATAATTATTTGCAGTACCTACCTACTGTAATAGTTGATGTTTCACGCAAAATGTATGTATGTACCTATTGTGTTTGATTGTTACAGTGATAAGAGCAGTGATTCTGGAATACCCACATCATTATCAAATTAATTATGGTTGTTTTCTTTATTACAAAATAAAAGTATTTTAAGTTATGTATCTTTCATTGCGATTAAATTTGAAAATTATAAAACCTGTTTATTTGATCATCGTAAGCAACATGCCCGAAATTATGATCATGTTGTACATACAGGGTGAGGCATTAGTGCGTCAAAGCTCAATATATCCATTAATATTGTAGATATCAAGAAATTTTATGTACCAAAATCATAAATAGTCTTAAGCTACATATTTTAAAATACAGGATATAATATAATATACAGGATGTTTCATATTGCCAGGGAGAACTAAACATACATTTTCTTAAATGGGACATACCTACTATACATTATTTTAAATTTAGATTAAGCGTATCTTTCTCATTCCTTTGATATGAGGTTTCATTGAGTTGTATCGAATATTTCAGAAGTTATGGCCAATTTTATCTGAAAATCATTGTTCATTGTCATCAGTGTTCACCATCCTATGTATTTCACACGAAACAGCTTAAAATTATTTTCTCACTGGAATAACTTTTTTATATTGTTAGTTTTATAGCAACGTGATATTTTGCCGATATGGCAAAAACTGTGTACAGGGTTATTCAAAACACAAATGCATTATTTTCTCACTTTATTTAAATGGATCTAAAATCGTTGATTTCTGAGATATTAATATTTTCGTAGTGAAAGGTGAGCTTTTTCAAAATAGTTGTAATATGTCAAATTAGCCATGAAAAAATTGTAGTAAAAAGCTATTAAATCATAAATTGAGAGAAACTTGTTAAATACAACGCAACTACAAAATGTTAAACTTATGCCAGTGATTAATTTCTAATGATTTGAGCCAAAAGTCCGCAATATAGCACATTTCACAATAAATATTCAAAATGTCCACCAAAACGATGAAACAACGTTGTAGTCGTTCTGCGAGTGATCGATTTACATTTCTATACTTTTCTTCTCCATTTAAATAAAATGAGAAAATAATGCATTTGTGTTTTAAATCGCCCTATACACAGAGTGATTTCAAGGACTGTGGACTCGTAATAACAATAAACATCGGTATCACCACACAGCACAACTTTGATTAATTATTCGGGACACGTCTTTCGAAAACGCATAGGTTTTCATCATCAACCGAATACCGTTGCGTTTTCGAAACACGTATCCCGAATAATTAAAATTGTGGTGTGTGGTGATACCGATGTTTATTGTTGTCGCCCTATAAGTACACAGTTTTTGCAATATTGGCAAAATATCACGTTGCTATAAAACTGTAACAATATAAAAAAGTTATTCCAGTGAGAAAATAATTTTAAGCTGTTTCGTATGGAATACACAGGACGGTGAACACATGATTTTCAGACAAAATTGAGCATAAATTCTAAAATATTTGGTATAATTCAATGAAACCTGATATCAAAGGAATGAGGAAGATACGCTTAATCTAAATTCGAAATAATATATAGTATGTCCTATTTAAGAAAATGTATGTTTGCTTCATTCTGGCAATATGCAACACCCTGTATATATAAAAATAATTTAAAAATATGTAGCTTGAGACTGTCTATGATTTTTGTACATACAATTTCTTGAAATCTTCAATATTAATGCATACATATATTGAGCTTTGACGCACTAATGCCTCACCCTGTGGTGTGAATTGGGATCCGGACCCAAATGAAATAACGGTTCCGGTTCTAGTGAAAATTAAAGATATCAGTTCAGGTCCGGTTCCGGTATCAAAAATGATATTGCGGTCCAATTTTAATAGTTGACTTTTTAGGTATATAGCCTGTTCTGTTAAATATGAATTTAAGACTTTGTCAATTCTTATTAATAAAGACATAAGAAAAGCGCTAGCTTTATTATTATTAGTAGTAGAAGTTCCAGTGTTATATTATAGTTTCTGCTGATTTGGTTGCTCAACTGTTGTGTTTTCAGAGTCAGACTGATCAAGATCAATTTCTGCAATAATAGTTAAAAGCATCAACCTGGTCCACAGTTTCTTCAATGGCTGTTTTCCCTTTCTACTTTATTAATATTCAAAATGACATAAAATCTTTTAAACAATTTAACCCACTGAACACCAAACAAGTTTTAACTAAAACACCGACGCGTTTCAACAGCAATGCTGTCATTATCAAGGCGATAATAAAACTAAATTAAAATAAAATCTACAAAAACAGGTAACCTAAATGTTATGCACGGTCAATCCGATACGCATCATCAATTTCCGATTAACGAAAACAATGACGAATACGGTATAGGGCCATTGTCACACTTCATTACACATGACTTATTTTTATATATTTCTAAACTTTCGAAAACATTTAGAAACTTACAATTGTTTATTTGTCTAATTAATTTAACATTCGTATGATCGATGTTGTGATCTGTTTCAAAAATGTGTTGGGCAACGCTCGATTTCTCAATTCTATTAAATCTAAGATGAGCCATATGCTCTTTGAATCTAGTTGAGACTGCTCTCCTGGTTTGCCCAATATATTTTTGATTACAATCTTTACAATTGATTTCGTAAATACCTGACTTTTCTAGAGGTTGTATTTTATCCTTAGGGTTACCGATGAGACTTCGTAAACTAGTCCCAGAACTGTAAACTATTCTGAGATCTAGCTCTTTGAAGATTTTACTCAAACCTTTAGTGATAAAGGGAGCGTAAGGGAGGGTCACAACGGGTGAAGCTTTAACATCCTCTCGAAAAGTCGTAGATTCTTTCACAGTTTTCTTATAATTAAACTTCCTAATTAACTTATAGATATACTGAGGCTGGAAACCATTACACTTGGCCGCATCTTTTATAATTTTAAGCTCTTTCTCATACCTCGCCTTGTTCAAGGGAAAAGTGAGAAGTCTGTGGACCAAAAAATTCAGGCTTGTCATTTTGTGTTGAACACAATGATGGGAGTCTGAAGGAATGTAGCGAAGTGTACTGGTTTCCTTTCTATACACGTCAAACTCTAATCTATTGTTATTTCTAATTACTAAAGTATCTAGAAAGGGTAGCTGACCGTTTTCTTCTCTTTCACAAGTGAACTTTATGGTTTCGAACCGATTATTTAATCTATTGAGAAAATCGTCAATATTACATTTTTTAGTGTCAAATATAGCTAAAATATCATCCACATACCTCAACCAAACCCTAGGAAAGTATTCGCTCTCGGATTCTAAGTCCTTTTCAAAACGGCTCATGAAAAGGTTAGCCAAAAAGGGCGACAAGGAGTTACCCATTGCCGTTCCTTCCAGCTGTTCATAAAAACTCCCGTTGAATTGAAAAATGTTCTGTTTCATACAGATGTCAGTTAAGCGAATATATTCCTGGACACATTGTTGACTCAAACTATTTTGAAGCAACAAGTCCTCGAGGTATGTCAAGGTGTCTGAAATCGGTACACTAGGAAAGAGAGAACTAACATCAAATGAAATCAATATTTCACCCTCCAGCAACTGAATATTTTGAATTTCTTTAATAAATTCTAACGAATTTTTTACTGCAAAACTAGGTTGCTGTATTGGCAAATTATTAAATTCATTAGTCAGCCATTTGGAAACCTTATAAGTCAGTGCGTCAATTGCCGAAACAATTGGCCTTGCCGACTTGCCAGGTTTGTGAATTTTAGGTAAACAATATAATTTAGGGATAAAAGGATTGGAAACATGTAGCTTACGTCTAACATCGGCAGTAACAAGGTTGTTACAAGTTTTAAACACATTGTTGACGTCTCTAATCATTTTCGGTAAAGGATTTTTTGAAATTGACTTATAAGGACCACTACTCAACAGGTCATTAACCCGATCATAGTAGTCCTCTTTATCTAAAATAACAACCTTGTTCCCTTTGTCAGCTTTCAAATAAAAACAATCTTTTTCCCGCAAAGTTTTAATGATTTTAATGTTTTCGGATTTCTGAGGTGATTTATAGGATTTCAAATTTTTTGAAATAGTATGTTTGCAGGCCTCCCTAACAAACTGCTTTGTGGGCTCAGGAAACCGCTGGATAGAGGATTCTATCCCGGCAATAACCCACTCAACATTCGATTCAGGAGTCTGCAAACCAAATTTCAATCCTTTATTCAAAAGATTAAGTTCCCATTCACTAAAGGTTTGCGAAGAATGATTTTCTACTATATTAATGGTATTCATCGGAACATGATGTTTATTTTTAAAAAAACAACCTAACTTTCTTAATTTCCTATCATGAGAGAATTTCTTATTCTGAACTAGTTTACGAAGTCTCATCGGTAACCCTAAAGATAAAATACAACCTCTAGAAAAGTCAGGTATTTACGAAATCAATTGTAAAGATTGTAATCAAAAATATATTGGGCAAACCAGAAGAGCAGTCTCAACTAGATTCAAAGAGCATATGACTCATCTTAGATTGAATAGAATTGAGAAATCGAGCGTTGCCCAACACATTTTTGAAACAGATCACAACATCGATCATACGAATGTTAAATTAATTAGACAAATAAACAATTGTAAGTTTCTAAATGTTTTCGAAAGTTTAGAAATATATAAAAATAAGTCATGTGTAATGAAGTGTGACAATGGCCCTATACCGTATTCGTCATTGTTTTCGTTAATCGGAAATTAATGATGCGTATCGGATTGACCGTGCATAACAATTAGGTTACCTGTTTTGTAGATTTTATTTTAATTTAGTTTTATTATCGCCTTGATAATGACAGCATTGCTGTTGAAACGCGTCGGTGTTTTAGTTAAAACTTGTTTAGTGTTCAGTGGGTTAAATTGTTTAGTGTTCAACTTATGCACCAAGAGATCCAGTGAAGAACTTCATAAAATCTTTTCTCGATCTTTCATATTCTTTATTACCATTCGTTCGTGTTGTTAATTGGTATTCTTGCCAATAACCGTAAAATGATCCCAATAAAGTCAGCTGCTCATATTGCAATTTTTTAGTACACTATCTAACACGTTCTAAGATTAATACAATTTCAATAATTCTTTGCCACACCCATTCCGTTTTTAAAATTATGAACTTTTGTAAGCTCAATTTCTTTAGAAAAATCTTTTAATTGGGGTTATCAAAAAATGAATATTATGAAACCGAGAAAAATGAACTAAAAAACCGAAAAGAACCGATAAAATCTATAGAAAGGAGCAATGTCGCACATCAGTATAGAAAAGCTATAGTATATAACGAATAAACAGTGGATAGGCAAAGTTAGCGCCTTTAATAGGGTCCCAATAGCAGACCCTGCAAACAAGAGAAGTAATGATTCCTGGATCAGCTTTCAAACAAAACGACAACACGGAAGGTTGTTATATGATGAATGTCACATAACAGGCATGTAAAAAATCCGTTTTATGAGTCGGTGGTTACCTTATTCATTCAGTTTTGTTTTTTCATATCCCCCGTATATTTTCTCCATAGTTTTTTTTATTACCGATAAATTATATTGGTATACCAATCGTATAAAAATTACAGAATTTAATTGAAAATATAGCAATTTATATGGGGTTCAAACTTTCGCGGCCCAGAACCGGTACAATATTGACTACTATAAAAAAAATCAGGAAAATGAGTTCAGATTTTTCAAGTTTTATTTTTTAATTTCTGTATGGTGGCTTACTAACTTTTTCTCCGTGAAATTTTATAGCCGTGTGCAGAAGATATTAGTGAACCCTATACAGGAGGGTCGTTCACCAAAACACCCATTAATTTTCAAACTCTCAGCGGTTGTATAAAACACTTCAAAAAGAAATTGTAATAAGTAGGCAATAACATTGATCATTTTTCCTGAAGATAATCTTCTGGTATTTATTTCATTCGAGAATATTGGAATATGCCCCTACCGATATTACTTTTCTAACAAAAAAAAAACATAAATATAAGTATAATTATTTGGTTAGATAAAACTTTAAGTAATCATTTAAATAATCTTTATTATAAAATATATTTATATATCACGCTTCACTTAAATTTAATACTAATAACATATTTTCATCTTAGGTACTTTTACAAAAAATATAAGAACAATTCTCAACGCTTTCCCAGTTTCGATGGTTTGGGTGTCAATGCTGGCGGTGGTTTCTTCAATTGCTCACTATAATTACAGCGCAGATCAATTTTAACTTTTGTATTTATATTATTAATTTTAGTTTGATTGCTTTTGTTGGAAGCACTCTTATTAGACTGTGCCGATAAGACATAATCATACTCCTCTTCTTCTTCAACATCTACTATTTCAAGTTTTGTTGGAGTATTTGGCTTCAGATTAACAACTGGTTCTGGTAAAGATGTGCCTTTATTTGGAATACTTTCCATTACCACTAAATTAGAATATTCTTCTTCCAGTTCTGTAATTTCTAGTTTCTTAAAAGCCTTGTAATTTTGCGAATCCTTTCTGTTAATGCTATTTTGAATTGAAACTAAATTAGTATACGTTTCTTCCGGTTCTGATAATCGATTTTTGTCACCATCGACGACTAGATTACAGTATTCCTCTTCAGGTTCAGAATCAGGGGTTTTCTAGAAACATACCCAGCTGATTTATTTGGAATTGGTTGTTGCAAAACATCGTAAATTCGTTCTTCATCATCATCCTCTGAAAAATCGGAATTAGTCATTATGGATTCAGATTGAAGTTCTTCGATTGTTTTCGACATCCGAATTGGTGGAGGTGTAGGCGGTAATGGCTTCTTAGCTTCCTTTGGCTTAGGCAATTCCTGCTTGATTTTTTGTAATTTCTCTGCTTTGGACTTTTCTAATTGTTGCGCTTTTACGTCTTCTATAACATCGTATATTTGTTCTAAATCTTCATCCTCTTCAGTGCCTTTGGATTCTTCTCGATCACGTGCGTATACTGAATCGTATTCTTCCATTATTTCTGGTGGTACCAAAGCTTGTTTCGGTACATATGGAGTGTGATGATTTTCAGGGAGTTTAGGTAAAGGTGGTAATGGTTTTGTTAGTTTCTTCTTTAACCTGCAATTAAAAGATCTTTATAATTTTTCATCTAGATTAAAATTTAAAATATACTAACGTCGCTGCATCAGGTACCTCTTCTGTTTTAACAGGTTCGTACACATTTTCCTTTTCCTCGGGTTCATCTTCTTCTTGGGGATTACAATCGACTTCTTCTTTGACGTTGTTCTTTTTGTTTATGCACGCTACCCATTGAACCATATCTTTAGGGTTTGAGCTACAAACTAAAAAGTTTATCTTATTCAGATATAAGCTAAAATAAAGGCAAAATTATATCATACAACAGTTTTACTGAATACGTACCTGAAATGTTTCTTGTGTAGTGACGCATATTAACACAAACGTTTTCGTTTTGGCACCTTCGGTTGGCTTCGCAGTTAGATAGGCTAAATTTAGGCTCTCGAGTGGTTTAGGGCTACTTTTCGTGCTGTATAATAGTAGCCAATTTTCTTTTATTGCTGCAAATATCCTCTTTTGACGTTCGAATACGAAAAATTTACTTTTTCTATCCAGCGGACCCAATTTTTCGGTGTTGTCGTCAAGTTCCTTGGCGGAAAGCTCTGAAACAATATTATGAGTGCAGGTGTATGATTTATTTTTAATATAGAAAAGGTGCAATATGTGTTCCACGTACATACATTCTGAGAACATAAAATTCATCCCTGACATACACATAGTGCAACATTTCTCGTGATATTTGTTTGGATTTTGTGCCTGATACGTTCTTTAAGCTCGTCGGTTCTGGTTTTGTCACGTAAACCTTACTTCTGAGGTATCCCTATAAAAAGAAATTACGTGAGGTAATGTCAGGAGATCTTGTCGACCACTCGATAGGACGTCGTCTTTCTCTCTCGTTGGAGAATTCTGGATTTAGCTGATCAGGAAGTAAGATCGATAATGATGGAATAAAGTTTTTCTGAAGAAATCTTAGACATCTTTGCTCATTAAGATATTCATCGAAAAATTTACCAAATACTAAGTAACAATCATATATGCAAAGCAAGATTGGCGGGCCACTGTTTTCTACGGCTTCCATGAGGGTAACTCGGTTAGATGACGTATTGTGCTTTCATGGAATCTTAGATTACTCGACCTGGTTCTACCCCAAAAATCTAGTTGACCGTCAATTTAGTTAGTTTGAATTCATCATATGCATATGCATAAATTTACTCATTTTTTTACTGTAATACTGAATTTTTGCCTAAAGTGTTGAACTTAGGTATAGGAAATGCTATAGCAAAGTTGTAGAATATTTAATTCTGCGATTGATCAATAATATACAGTGTGTTCCATTTAAATTAACGGAGATTTTTCATATTTTTCTTGGTCAAATTCGACAACAGTTTCTGGGCACCCCTTATACTGTAGGTCAGTTTCTGACATGGTGTTTTGAAGAACCATTATTACCTAACATTTAATCAAAAAATAGTTTTTGTGTTAATTAGCGTAAACACAAAATTTGCGATATTATGATTGACGAAAAGTTATTAGAAAAACATTAAGCCAAATATTTCAAAGACCGTCAATTTTTTTTATATGAATACCATACATAAAGTCCCCTTTATTTTTCATATAGATTCAAAATAAATGATAAAAAATATAGATTTGTATTTAAAAAGTTACTGTTATCTGTACAAAGGAAATGCCCTATATGGTCGGAATTATTTTAGGTTTGTAGATCTCTCTATTATACATATCTCTTATCAACCAAGATATTGGAGAGAGAGTTTACCAAGCAGTGATCAGTTAATATCCCTGCAAGAGATTTTAACTAGCTGATTAAGACTGAGACTTTTCCTGTGTCACTCTTATACCTTGGTTCGTGCGGTTGTTTCGGCCTCTTATGGCACCTTAACACTAACTCGAAGTCAAATCTGATGGCCATGATAATAGCTTGGTTGTTAAATAAGTTCATACTACCCTACGCACAAGTCTGGATGGCATTTACTTCAGTTAGGAAAATGGAGAGAGGTGGAGTTCCTTAAGCTGATGGCTCCGCCATCTTCCCTTCGAATTCTAATGCCCGCGCCTCCCAACGTTTTGGCAACAACCTTCATTTACAGTCGTAAACTTTTGCTGTCTCCCTACTGGGAACAGCTATGTTCTCTTGTCGACCCTGTCTGTTCGATATAGTTGAAGATGGGAGATATAATCTCCGCCTTTGGCAGGACATGTTTTTCAACCACTACTACATTTTAGCTTGTAGAATTCTAAGGTTCCTTCTGATTACAACGAGACATCAGACTCATGATACCTAAATAGGTAATTTTCTGGACAGTTCAAGAATCGCCTGAAGAGTTTCCTGTTGGTTTCGTATCTAGAGAAGTCGTTATTCGATCTGGAGTCCCACTAGGGTCCAATCTTGGACCACTCATATTTCTACTTTTTGTCAATGACTTACCAAAAATTATAAGCTGTGAAATGTTAATGTTTGCAGATGATGGTTAGTTGATCCTACCGATCAATACTGCAAAGGATTGTCTGATGCTTCAAGACAACTTAAGTAAAATGAGGGACTAGTGCGTAAATAATCGTCTAACTTTAAATACTACTAAATGCAAAACAATAACTTACACGAGAAAAAGAATGCCTATTTTATACGACTATACCATAGATGGAAATATTTTGTGCCGTTGTCAAAACGTTAAGGATCTGGGCATTCTGTTTGATACTGATTACTTTTGTCGATCATATTGACACTGTTGTAGGTAACGCTTCCAAAGTTATGGGTTTCGTCTTATGGAATGGTAAACAATTTAATAACATATGTACTTTGAATAAAAAAGTTAAAAAAAATTATTATTATTATTAAAATGCTTATCAATAATCTTATATCTAAGTTTTTGAAAAGAAATGAAGTGAGGATTCCATGGCACATAGAATTTTAGGGACTTAAATAGATATGGAGTGTCCTTGATTGAATACAACTATGCCTTAAGGAAAGCGAAATAGGAATTGCGGAGAAAGTTTTATCAGGAACAGGAGACTTCAGAATTAAAAAAGTTCCTGCAAAAGGAGCAAACTAAAATCTTGCATAGAAAATAATTCAAGACATTATTATTTCTTAAATGATTATTAAGTCGCCGGAGAAATGTTCCTTCAGGTTCCTATTTGGGAATATTTAATTTTGCTAATTCACGTACATACCTTTATAAGGGCACGTTGGTTGTTCTTCTGATGGCGGTATTTCCGCGCATACGATAGGAGTATATTCATTATCTTCATCTTGTCCGTCTTCATACGTTGGTTCTTCCTCTACTATTAAAATTAGAAAGATTTTAGTATCTCTATTGTTACCAATTAAAATAAAAAATAAAAATTTACAGTTCAAATAAAGTTCTTATTTACATTACTCGCTAAAATGATTTCGTTCCAGTTTACGCGTTCTACTTATCTCGGAAAAACCACGATAAATTCGATATATTTAATATAAACGTTATACGAGTTATCAAATTGTACATAAAAATATATAAAAATGAGCTTGTGCGAAGCAATGCGGATGTTGCCTTGTAAAATGGGTATTAGTACATGATAATGTGAGCGTATATATTTGTATTCCAAACGGAAAGCAAATGATGTCAATTAATTAAAATTGATTTGTTTAATTAACATTAAAATTGTTACGTGTCAGATATTAAAATTAAAAAATTAATAATATAACAATACGATAATCTATGACATAGGAAGATTGTGTTGTTGTTTGGGCATTGTTACAATAAGGTTGTTTCTGTTCAGGTGGTGTAAAAAAGGCATCTTTAGTGCACTAAAGGCGCTAAAGTTAAGTTTGGAGTTGATATCTAATTAATCTTGGCCCGTTCTTTGTATAAATAAAGCAGCAACTTATTAGTTATTAGAAATATCGTTAAAAACACCATTGAAATATTAAAAGCTACTCTTTGTCCGGGTATTTTGTTTATCCATATTGCGGTAAAAAAATTCTCTTCAGACGTCAAAAGAATTGTTTATTTTTATATTTTTTAATTCGTTGTGGCTGCTTATACAATCTAAAATAAGCCACTAATATTTATTGCTTCAAATTAAAGGAAAAATATATCGGTATACTTTTATCTCTATTGTTCTTTACACTTTAGGTTCTGTCATAGTTCTGTTTAACAAACGGAAGTATTTCGATAGACGACGGTTTTTACGCTTTATAATTGCAATAAGATTAGACTGTGTTATTTTTACAAACCTGATGGTTTATTCATATCGACATATTCATCAGCATCCGTTGATAAGGCCACGGACACTTCTGATATCTGCGTGAGTTGTGTTTTAGATCTCTGCACCAGTTTTCTTGCGAATAAGCGCTGATTTTCGCTGAAGTGTTCATCGTTAACTTGAGTCGTTAGGAAATCACAAATATCTATATAGAAAGATTGTAAAAGTTTTACAAAATTCTTATCACAATATATAGGGTGAGATTAGAGTTATATGTACAGAAATAAAAGTAACAAGAAATTATTATTATATATCAACCAGATTACCACATACTTAATATAAACATACATAGAAACACGAGTAAGTATTTATGTATGGATACAATATATACCTCGGATTTAATAATCTAAAATTTGAATATTTTGTATTGTTTTTATATTAAATAACTGTATTCTAATCTACAGTATTATGTCAGATTTTCAAAATAAAATTGTGACAAGCTCGAGTTTGTGAAAGCACTACAAAAAGGGCGATCGTTCGAATACTTAAGAAATATTCTTCCTCACAGTTTTGTGCAAGTATTCAAGGAAAAAGGAAGCATCGCAAAACAGAGCTACATTAAAGGAAAAAAATCATCATTACTTCAATGTTATAGACATCTTTATTTTTGTACAGGATGTGGCACTTCCTCTGATTGGAATTATTACAAAAAATACAAAAAAGTTTACCTTGATGTTTTAACTACTGCCAAACGAATGTTTAATTCGGATATATTTTTGGAAACTGATAATAAATCGAGGGCGATTTGGAAAATTATAAACAATGATGGATATAGCAAGGGTAGCGACTGCAATATATCTTAAATAGAATTTAATAATGAGCGAATCATAGATCGAAATAGAATTGCTAAGGTTTTTGGTGATTACTACAACAGTATTTCTACAATTGAATCGGATACGACCTCTCACAATCGCCTTCCCCATGGTAATATCAGTGCTGTGTATCCTACAATGTATATTTCCCCAATTACTGAATACTGCACGTACAATGCTATTTTAAAGTTAAAGAAGTCTAAGTCGCTGGTCCGCTAACATTATTGTTTAATAACTCCATTGATACATGTACATTTTCGAAGATTCTTAAAATTGCAAGAGTGGTTCCTGTTTACAAGTCCGGTAATAAATGTTCTATAAAGAATTATCGCCCAATATCTCTGCTACCTGCTACCCACACTTTCCAAAGTCTTCGAAAGGCTAATGGTAGAGAGGATAACAGACTTTACTAGCCGACATAATATTATAAAAATGAACAGTATGGGTTTCAGAAAAGTAAGTCAACTTCCACAGCAATACTGCAATTTATTGAAGATTTGTACTGGCACCTGGATAGAAAAAACAAATGTGTGGGTGTATTTATGGACCTCACTAAGGCCTTCGATTTAGTAGATCATGCTTTATTATTGAAGAAATTGGAGTCCTATGGATTGCGTGGAAATATTAATTTATGGATAAAATCATATCTATACATCATAGGCACCAGATCATTGATGTCAACGGAGCCCAGTCTGGAGCATACAGTGTGAGTTATGGTGTACCCCAAGGATCAGTGCTTGGACCACTTTTTTTTGTCCTTTTCACTAATGATTTACCTAATATTAACACAGGATATGCTGAACAAGTTCATCGCATGGTTTGGTCAAAATCATTTGTTACTCAATAGGAATAAATCACTCTTCATCAATTTCTCAACTCAGCCACGGACAACCGAGTCATCACTTTTATTAAAAGCAGATGGCAAATCACTTAAGCAAGTAGCGTGCATTAAGTTCCTTGGTCTATTTATAGACTCAGGACTGTCATGGTACAATCATACTGAACAGCTTTGCCATACTCTATCTAGTGTGTGTTATGCTCTTTATCGTTTGCGACATAGATGTACTGACAACATATTATTATTCGGCTTTTGAAGCGAGAGTGAGATATGGTTTTGCATTTTGGGGATGTGCAGCTAGTATGCAGCGTGTGTTTATATTACAAAAAATGACAATAAGAAATATAATTGGATTGAGAAAATATGATTCTTGTAAACGCTGGTTTAAAGAAAATTTTTCCGCTACCATGTTTATATATCTACGAGATATTATGATTAGTTTACCGACGTCTACCTCAACTGCTTGTAACGGGACGCGATATTTTATATTATTTTATCTTTCAGTCGCATTAACCTGATAAGGGAAACAGGTATTTATTAGATGTAGTAAAGAATGGTATTTATAATTTAAGAAATGAAATGCACCTATTCGAATATATTCCGTAATTACATATATAAGTTCCCTATGTTAAATCATTCATATAATTATAATAGTTTGAAATTGTAATAGTTTTAACCGCCAACTGTAAAACATGTGACTTATGGTGTAAGCTGTACCTGCGTAGGGATTCGCATCGCTTCCTCCGCTAAAAAAGGACACTTTTCGCTAGGCCACGAGAGAGAGTAGTTCGCTTCGCAGTTAGTTATACATCTTTGCCAGTTCAGGGCTAGTTAGTGTACCAGTGTTATTACATTTGGTAAATTAATCAGTACAAAAAGGCCGTGTTCACGGGGATACCCCGCACGAAGTCACAAATAAAAATACTGATAAGCAGCAAACAAGAAAGGACACGCCCGAAGCCCATAGACTAGGCGAAGAAGGAAGCGGACATCTTGGTGGATCGAATCAACGCCAGCAAGTATACGCCGATAAGCGAAGAATACGTATGTACGTACAGGTATTTGGCCAATAAACTTATATGCTACGAATACGAGCTCGTAATAAATAGAATCATTTGTATTAAAGTTAAATTGATTCCGCGTTCGTTGTTAAGTTCACTATTACGTATATATATATATATTTTTCCGTTGTAATTATTTAGAAATTAAACGCGTACGTAGTTATAGTAAGAGTAAGATAGGTGCATCGTTAATGTTAAGATTCTGTTTAATATTTATCAACTTTTGTATTTACATATTTATTCAGTTAGTTGATTCAATATATTTGTTATTCGTTCATTTGTTGCATTTTCATTTATTCAGTGGTAAATCAGATTGCATGTTTTGTGTTATTAATTATTATTTAAATAATGTAAATCCTCCATTTACCGCACGCACCTGAGAACGTATAAGGAAAAGATTATAAGAAAGTTTGTAAAGTAAGTATCTGTTTTCTTGATTACGTTAGAGCGATTGCTACCGACATTTTGCTAGTCAGGGGAATTAGTTTATTCATTTCGGTATCAGTAACGTCCGTCGTTGTGGGTTCACAGGGCGATTTGTTAACTTACCGTGGCGCCCAAGATTATAAACACATATTATCACAAAATAAGACCGATCTGTCACAATATGGCGCCCGACGTGGGGCCATTCTATCACAAGTGAAGACCGTTCTGTCACATGCTCACTTTCACAATTACCAAACACGTCACAGAAACGAACTTATGATGCCTATACATAACCTAGCGCTCACTGAACACAGTCCACTTCTGTCTGGAATTAGATTTTACAATAAGCTCCCACACTACGTAAAAGATACCACAAACGAAAACATGTTTAAAAGAAATGTTAAAAATTATTTGCTTGAACATTGTTTCTACAGTCTCGCAGAATTCTGATTAGTAAGTGTATTGTTGATTTGTTTTGGAAAAGTTGATTTGTTTTGGATAATTTAATTTTCTTTTTTTTTCTCTTAGTTTTAAGATTTTCATTCATTAATGTATTTTTGACTATATCCGATATTCTTTAATGTACCTCAATTGTACATCTTTGTGAATTTTTGGGATTAAATATATATTATTATTATTATTATTATTATTACACTAAACAACACTAAACAATTAAACCCACTGAACACCAAACAAGTTTTAACTAAAAACACCGACGCGTTTCAACAGCAATGCTGTCATTATCAAGGCGATAATAAAAACTAAATTAAAATAAAATCTACAAAAACAGGTAACCTAAATGTTATGCACGGTCAATCCGATACGCATCATTAATTTCCGATTAACGAAAACAATGACGAATACGGTATAGGGCCATTGTCACAATTCATTACACATGACTTATTTTTATATATTTCTAAACTTTCGAAAACATTTAGAAACTTACAATTGTTTGTTTGTCTAATTAATTTAACATTCGTATGATCGATGTTGTGATCTGTTTCAAAAATGTGTTGGGCAACGCTCGATTTCTCAATTCTATTAAATCTAAGATGAGCCATATGCTCTTTGAATCTAGTTGAGACTGCTCTCCTGGTTTGCCCAATATATTTTTGATTACAATCTTTACAATTGATTTCGTAAATACCTGACTTTTCTAGAGGTTGTATTTTATCTTTAGGGTTACCGATGAGATTTCGTAAACTAGTCCCAGAACTGTAAACTATTCTGAGATCTAGCTCTTTGAAGATTTTACTCAAACCTTTAGTGATAAAGGGAGCGTAAGGGAGGGTCACAACGGGTGAAGCTTTAACATCCTCTCGAAAAGTCGTAGATTCTTTCACAGTTTTCTTATAATTAAACTTCCTAATTAACTTATAGATATGCTGAGGCTGGAAACCATTACACTTGGCCGCATCTTTTATAATTTTAAGCTCTTTCTCATACCTCGCCTTGTTCAAGGGAAAAGTGAGAAGTCTGTGGACCAAAAAATTCAGGCTTGCCATTTTGTGTTGAACACAATGATGGGAATCTGAAGGAATGTAGCGAAGTGTACTGGTTTCCTTTCTATACACGTCAAACTCTAATCTATTGTTATTTCTAATTACTAAAGTATCTAGAAAGGGTAGCTGACCGTTTTCTTCTCTTTCACAAGTGAACTTTATGGTTTCAAACCGATTATTTAATCTATTGAGAAAATCGTCAATATTACATTTTTTAGTGTCAAATATAGCGAAAATATCATCCACATACCTCAACCAAACCCTAGGAAAGTATTCGCTCTCAGATTCTAAGTCCTTTTCAAAACGGCTCATGAAAAGGTTAGCCAAAAAGGGCGACAAGGAGTTACCCATTGCCGTACCTTCCAGCTGTTCATAAAAACCCCCGTTGAATTGAAAAATGTTCTGTTTCATACAGATGTCAGTTAAGCGAATATATTCCTGGACACATTGTTGACTCAAACTATTTTGAAGCAACAAGTCCTCGAGGTATGTCAAGGTGTCTGGAATCGGTACACTAGGAAAGAGAGAACTAACATCAAATGAAATCAATATTTCACCCTCCAGCAACTGAATATTTTGAATTTCTTTAATAAATTCTAGCAAATTTTTTACTGCAAAACTAGGTTGCTGTATTGGCAAATTATTAAATTCATTGGTCAGCCATTTGGAAACCTTATAAGTCGGTGCGTCAATTGCCGAAACAATTGGCCTTACCGACTTGCCAGGTTTGTGGATTTTAGGTAAACAATATAATTTAGGGACAACAGGATTGGAAACATGTAGCTTACGTCTAATGTCGGCAGTAACAAGGTTGTTACAAGTTTTAAACACGTTGTTGATGTCTCTAATCATTTTCGGTAAAGGATTTTTTGAAATTGACTGATAAGGGCCACTACTCAACAGGTCATTAACCCGATCATAGTAGTCCTCTTTATCTAAAATAACAACCTTGTTCCCTTTGTCAGCTTTCAAAAAAAACAATCTTTTTTCCGCAAAGTTTTAATGATTTTAATGTTTTCGGATTTCTGAGGTGATTTATAGGATTTCAAATTTTTTGAAATAGTATGTTTGCAGGCCTCCCTAACAAACTGCTTTGTGGGCTCAGGAAACCGCTGGATAGAGGATTCTATCCCGGCAATAACCCACTCAACATTCGATTCAGGAGTCTGCAAACCAAATTTCAATCCTTTATTCAAAAGATTAAGTTCCCGTTCACTAAAGGTTTGCGAAGAATGATTTTCTACTATGTTAATGGTATTCATCGGAACATGATGTTCATTTTTTAAAAAACAACAACCTAACTTTCTTAATTTCCTATCATGAGAGAATTTCTTATTCTGAACTTTCCTATCGATTGAAATAAACATGTTCCGCTGAAAATCACACTATAGTTGATATTCAACATCATTAAGATCTAATGTTAAAAATTTCCAAAGTTGTTATTATTATTATTAAATTTAAACGGGTCGATGGCCGCAGTGGTTAGGCGGCTGACTATTGTTGTGAGAGGACGATAGGTGCCGGGGTTCAATTCTCTGGAGGGACGGTGACATTTTTTCAGAGAGTTTAATCCCGGATCGACTTGCCATTCGCTGTTGGGAGCAAAGTGATTAACAGCGCGGCATCATAAAAGGCGATATGATGCTGTCACAAAGCCATTTAAACACAACTTACACACACTAAACTACACCACAAGAGTTGCAGTGATAGCCAGGCAAGTGATACAGCTTACGGAGTCACTGCAACTAAGCACCCACTACACATTAAAAAAAATTATATAGATTCGCCTGGGTTGATGTACAAAAAACGATTACATATGTATGTTTAAAATCTTGTTATGGGAGCACCTAACCTAAATAACTGTAAATCTATCTTCACTTAAATGAAAAGCATTATTACGTGCTCGATTTTCTATGCGCCTTCTCAGCAGCATTAAATTTTGCTGACGGCGACGAACAGCTCGTCGAAATACGGGAAACATATTTAAAAAAATTAACTAGAAAAAACTCATTAGTCAAAATGTAGGTAAACGTATGTTGGCTTTTACGTATAGAAATTGTTTTCAAACACTATAATAATAATACTTTAGTTTAACTAAAATCTGACGCAGACGTGCGCATAAAAAAAAGGAATAACCGTATTACAAAATACACACCCGCGCAGTTGAGTATCAAATAAGTAAAAAAAGTAGGAATATTGGTAAGAAACATAATCAAAGAAGGATAGAAATAGATCTCGACACCCCTTTTGGTTTCGAGGACGAAGTGTCAATAATTACGAAACGACTACGACTTTTTTGTGTTCGGAATCCCGTTTCTTCGATTAAATATGGTGGATTCACTTCGTACCGCCGGAATTCCATAATATTTACGAAAATAAACATGCGGTGGCAACGCTGTAAAACGAAGCGCCGGAATACGATAGCAGTTCTGAATTCCATTTTACGATATAATAGCTTTGTTTTGGTTCGGAATTCAGGATTAATAACAGAACTGCGCGGAACGTAAGCGCACAATATTATAATTCCAGAATGGTTCCGAACTTTTAATAACCAAAACACATTTTAGGAGCCTGTTACTGCCACCTTTTAGATACAGACTAAAATACAAACCAACCAAATATCTATAGCGAATGTTCTGCGCTAAATCTTTCAAATCCTGTCTCTGTCTTAAAATACCACTCACTTTTCATAAATTTTATTCCCAGGACAGTAATTAACAAAAAAAAAAAAATCAAATACAAACAGAACAAAATCACAAACCTTAAAAGACAACGTAAATATCAATGTCATTGATGACGAACGTATCGAAATAACTCGAATTTCTGAACACATGCACCGATGACGTAATTTCGAACTAATAATTCAGAATCGGTACTCATGGAAGTGCAAGAATTGTTTGAAATGCGCGTGCGCAACAACTCTAAAACCATTCTGAATTCTGAACCAAAACAAAGCTAATATGGAGAATCCACTTCGTATCGGGTACTCGGAATCCGGGGGCTGATCATGTTAAAAACAATCGAAATTGGGTTACTTTTGAGGTGAGACGTTCTTGCGAAGATGTTAGAGATTTATATATTTTGCAAAAGAAGTTCCCTGCTTTGAAGGAAATATATATGCAACGAAAAAAAAACAACATGCTAGCCTGTTGAAAAATACTAAACGTGATTATTATACAAATAAAATTACCTCGTCATCAAATCAATCTAAAGCGGCGTGGAATGTTATTAACGAATTGTTTGGCAAAGTAAAACAACATGAAAATATTGTTCTAAAAAACGATGAAGAGACAATAGAGGATCCTCTTGAAATAGCTGAAACTTTTAATAAATATTTCGTCGAATCGGTCGATGATATAGTATCAAAAATTTTTAATGGTGGCAATTGTTCAAGTACCTAGCGGTTATAATCATGTTTACAGTATGTGTGCAATGCCATTCAACGAATATGAGATAAAAGATTTGTTTGTCTAAGATTAAAAATAAAAGCTCCGGTGGACCCGATGATGTACCGTTCGTGTGAGGTTCAAGACTAGATATAGGCAATTATCGTCCATTAACAATTTCACCTAGTTTTTCAAAAATATTTGAATATGCGATGTTGGACAGATTACTTTCGCATTTAAATAAACACAACGTTTTAGCGTGCCAACAACATGGTTATCGATATAATCATTCAACACTTACCGCGATTCATGCCCTATACGAACATGTAATTAAAGCTGTTGAATCCGAAAAGTTTTGCGTGAGAATTTTCTGTGACCTGAGTCGTGCTTTTGATTGTGTTGATCATGATATTTTGTTGACCAAGCTAGAATGGTATGGAATTAGGGGTGTAGTAGAGCAATGGTTTGAGTCGTATTTGCGTGGTAGGCTCCAATAATTTTAGATCTTTTGTTTTACCTACTGAAAGAGGGGTTCCTCAGGGTAGCGTTTTGGGCCCTGTACTCTTTTTAATTTTTGTAAATGACATTGTTGACTTTCTGATTAACTACAAAATAATTATGTATGCTGATGATACTAGTGCTATTTATTGTATCAAATAATAATACATTAGAAATGGAAAATCAGTCAAACGCAGTTTTGAAAGATATGACAACTCTGTTGTTAGTAAACCACAACAGACTATATTTAAATGGTAATAAAACAAAATATGTGATTTTCCATACTATTCAAAATACAACGCAACTTGATTTCGATATATCTTCACAAAACAACGAAATACAGCGGGTAAGTGAAATTAATTTTTTAGGTATGACTATGGACGAGACATTATCTTGGAGTACTCATTGCCAGAAAATTATAAATAAATTAAATTCGGGCTGCTATCAAATACGTAATCGGAAATTTTCATATTCCTAGGTTTTTATTGAATTTAACCAAAAACTCTCCCAACTCTTTGGGTTTAAAAATATTCAACGCATTACCTCAAAGGTTTAAACAGATTATAAGTAGCAATAAGTTTAAGAACAGTATTAGAGTATTCCTAGTAGAAAAATGTATATATTCTCTTGAAGAGTATTTTAATGAATGTACCCTGTAGTTTCTGTGTTTATTGTATATTGTATGTAACTGACGAATTTCACGCTGTATATGTGCATAATGAAATGAAATATACAGAGTTTCCACGGCCGAGTGGGACATAGGGAAAATACATGTAAAATCGGTTTTCGGTGAATATTATCTCCCTAATACTACTTCATCCAAATTTAAGTGCCGAATATTATAACAACTGGGTTAACAATGAACATTTCCACAATCATAGTACAAAGAATGTCATTTTAATAAATCCAAAAAAATTATTATTTTTAAACCTATTGTACATGAATTCCTAATAAGGCTTTTAACACGTTAGTTAGTGCAAGTGGCCGTGACGCAGACGTTCACGTGACGCCTTAATAACGTAAGGCACAGATTGTTTGGGGTTCGAATCCGAGAAATGAATTTTATTTTTTATTTTTTTTAAATCTTGATTAAGTCTTGTTGTTTATTTTGACAAATGATTCGTCGTTAGTAACAATTAAAAATCGAGTAATATAATAGCACGTGATCATTTTTGTTATTGTAAAAATTATTCATTATTTACCTTAATCCTCAAAAAATCGATTCTGTAGTCTTCAAAATCTCTGATTTTTGTAGTGTTATTGAATTTGTAGCATTATTGTTGGAGATAAGAAAATAAAACTAATCTGCCGGGATTCGAACCCTAAACAATCCGTGCATTTGCGTTATTAAGCCGTCGCGCGAACCATTGCGCCATGGATGCTTGAACTAAGTCACGTATTAAAAGCCTTATTAGGAATTCACGAACAGATTTAAAAATAATAATTTTTTGGCTTTATTAAAATGACTTTCTTTGTACTATGATTGCGGAGATGTTCATCGTTAACCCAGTTATAATATGCGGCCCTTAATTTTGAATGAAGTAGTATTAGAGAAATAATATTTACCGAAAACCGATTTTACATGTATTCTGCCTATGTCCCACTTGGCCGTGGAAACCCTGTATATTATTATTATTAAACTCGTACGTAAAATCGGATTACGCTCTGTTTAATTTGACAATCGCATACGAGTTACCACTTCGCGATTACATTTATGATTTCTGATGTTCGTATATCAATTGCTCCTAAGTGTACAGTGTACAGCCTGCTTTAGATATCAGATACTTCCGCAATAAAAACTGGTAAATAACAAAACGGTTTCCTCTAAATAAAAATCAAACTCAGATCAATATCAATAATTACATATTATAATGTATTGATATACAGGGTGCCTGGATTTCGTATGGACAACATGGAAAAATTTTTTTATTTGAAGACATAGAGAGACGGTTAAAGCAAAAAGGTGTAGATTCAAAAGCTCACTAAGAATCCATTTTCAAATTTTACTTGTCATGCTTCATTTGATTAATATTGAAGAAAAACTGAAATCTCCTAATTTGTTTTATTTGCCGTTATTTTTTTGTTACTTGAGATATTAAGATGCGGTTTGAAGCAATTCAAATTGTAATCTAAATACTTTTATTGACGCTTAATAAAACAAATTTCTTTTGCGCAAATTTTTAGTAATCTCACTCAACCTCAAAATTTTAAATTGGAACTGTACAATTTTTGTAGCTCTTTTAAAGGGAGATTTTAAGCTTATTCTGATTTCGGAAAGACATCACAACTTTTTGTTTATCACGTTATCTGTGAAAACAACACGGTTGTCACGATACGAACCTGTCAGAAGTGTCAATGTTATTACTTCAATTTATAACGGATAACTTAGAAAAATACGATGTATTTTGTACGTATATCAAAAGTTTGAAGAGCGTAAAACTAACATTTAATAACACAAATTTCATGTGTGCTTATTATTAGTAACTATGCAATTTTTGTTGCCCTTTTAAAAAAACATTCTTTTTAACCAATTATTAGGTGATGTGGTAACTCGATTTGAACTAATTCGCATGGTAATTTAAATACTTAATAAAGCAAAAATACAACTGTGCTACTAAATAAAGAGCAACAATATTAAATTGCTCAAATAAATCACCATCGTTTACATTGCAAAGTTGACACCGTCTCTGAATACTATTTATTATTTTGTGGACAATATTGGGATTAATGGTGTTAGATGCCTCAAGTATTGCTTCTTGCAATTCTCTAACAGATGTAGGACCATAGATTTTATTTTTATAAAAAATAAAAAGTTACCAATGTTGTCCCTACGAAATCCGGGCACTCTGTATATATTATTTCTAAATTTGAATGGTAGTATATATGATCGAGCAGGCAGGAAGAAGTTATTTGAAATATAGAAAGATTTTAAATTTCTAGGAAAGCTAAGCCTCGTTAAAATTATCATGAAGACGACTAAATCGGCGACCTGAAAAATTTGCTAGTACTAGGGCGATCAAATGAGAAAGATAAAAGGGCTTAATTAATACTAGGACTAATTGCCTGAAAACAAGTTCTAACTGAAGGATCTAAATGCTGATTTTGAGAATTTTTATTGAAATTCATAATATTATATATCTGACATTACATATTTTGCAATTTATAATTATTTTTTTTTTTTTTTCGTTTACCTTTTAATAACTTGTCGAGATCTTTACACAATAACTGAACATTAGCAGCTTTCATCGTCATGAGTACGAGTTAAGATTGAGTATAGTATATCGGTCTAATTAGGAGGTCACTTTAAATTGGTCTTCAATTAAGTTCGCGCAATACATAATATGTTGACGAATTATTATATTAGTTTAGACTTCAGGCTTTTCAGGTTCTCTTAAAACAAACACGTAAATCGCTTAAGTCGTGCGCGTTCCAAAACATGCATTTAAACGCACATTTAAATCACATTTTCACACAAATCACACGCGCTCACAGTGAAAAGAACAACACCACGAATTCTAAACGTAGAATGGTAGCGCGCCTCCCGCTGACTTGAGCGCGAGGCGTTGCCCGAAGCTATACGGGAATTACACGAGCCTAATTCAATATCTTGGTGGCTTACTCATCCAGTTTACAATTATATAAAAAAATAATACATACATATATGCATATTAATCTAATTGAGCTATTTGAAGCGTATTCATTCTTTAAATAGAACATCGTCACACAATTTTAAATAACTAAAATACTGTATTTTCTTTAGTATTCAAATTTCCATCAATTTAGTCCATGTTGAAATAGGAATACAATTCCAATACCTTGATATTACAGATTTTACTTCTTTGAAGCTATATTGTTTACACCTTTTTTTTGCCAATATTCTCCGGAGCTTTTCGATACTACCATCAAAATGTCAACTTATAGAAAAAAAAAGTTATACTCGTCTTTTAATTGGTAAATTCAAACCAGGCTTTATTTGGCTATAGCTACAAGCTGAAATAGAACCAGAACACCAAATTTTCATTAATCTCGGCAAAGAAGAGGAAGGCTCAGTGTAGTACGGAGATCAACGTGAAGCGGCGAACTGCGTGGCACGGAAACTCGAGCGTCCGTATCAAAGCACATTCTTCAGTATTATTCTGCTGGTAGTTGTGAGTGCTTATCAGTACACACATACTTATAAAATGTCGCATTAGGTACGTTGCGGAAACGACGTATTTCGAAGAAACTGGAACACGTAATAACGGAGTATACCGGATTTAGAATACAAAAGCGATATAGAATTAAATGTGTAAGATGCGACAACTATTTGACGTGTACCAGCAAAGATCAAGAAGCATTTGTCTCCTTCTTGAGCAAGTATGCATTATTAAGTCGAACATCGATAAGAAACGTTATGCTATCTACTCGTGATTATGTTGTAGGAAGAATAAAAGCAGAATTTTTTTTATGTGTGGTGGGTGCTTAGTTGCAGTGACTCCGTAAGCTATATCGCTTGTCTGGCTATCATTGCAACTCTCGCGGCGTAGTTTTTATGTGTGTAAGTTGTGTTAAATTGGCTTTGTAACAGCATCATATCGCCTTTTATGATGCCGCGCTGTTAATCACTTTGCTCCCAACAGCGAATGGCAAGTCGATCCGGGATTAAACTCTCTGAAAAAATGTCACCGTCCCTCCAGAGAATTGAACCCCGGCATCTATCGTCCTTCCACAACGATAGTCGGCCGCCTAACCATTGCGGCCAGCGACCCGTTTTGAAAGTGAATTTCAAAGTGTTATTGCCAAGGATTCAGATTTTCTCATACTAAGACAAATTTGTGAAGGTTCACAAGAATTACTTTAAATTTGCAAATACAACATCACTCGATGTGTGTATTTAATGTAAGAAACAAATTCTTGTAAACACGGTTTATTTGAAGTAGTATAGTATTTCATATTTATACCTACGAATTGAGTGTAGATGAATTTATAACATAACCTCAACCGTCAACTCATCATAATCCATACGTTATAGATACGGCAGAAGGTTCCGCGTACTGTCGTCAAAGTTTTGGTACTCACACATTTCACCAGGTATCGTTGGCATTGCTTTTTGAAATTTGAAAGATGAAAAGCGCGAAATTGAGTGTCATTGAGTTTCTGCATTGTTTCTTTTTATGCCTACACTCTAAGTACACGCATATGTGCTTTTTTTTTTTTTTTTTTTTTTTTCTTGATTCTGATGTATATTTACTCACACTTATTGTGATCTATTGTTGCTACATATACCTACTATGTTTGTATTTATAAATGATGTAATAGTAGACTCTTTACTGGAGATTTCTCTGTCTGAGTCTCAAACCGGAAAATAAATAAATAAATAAATAAATAAATTATGACATTATATTGTCATTCTGATTTTGTATGTTGTGTCGCAAGCGTCTTTTTTTTTTTTTTTTTTTTAATGTGTGGTGGGTGCTTAGTTGCAGTGACTTTAAAAACAGTATTAGTAGAATATGGTAATTTTTGTGATATTCTTGGAGAAGATATAATATAAGTTGAAGGATTATGCACTCTACACAATCTTTTTGAATAAAAAAGAGATAACAACAAGAACAAAAATGACGGTGCATCAAGCAGTATACTTACAAGTCTTAACCTATGGAGCAGTAAATTGGATACTTGACAAAAGACAAACAAAACGACTACAATCCAGTGACATTAGACAGATGCTGACAACAAAATCATTAAGAACTGAAGTAGAAGAAAAGAAACTGAAATGGTGGAGACATTTGACCAGAATGAATGAAAGTAGACAGGTGAAGCGGGTATGGGAGATAAGGAAAATCGGGAAAAATGGGAGAGGACGACCCAGAAAAACGTGGAACAGCAGTACGGATGAACTTCTGAAAAAAAGAGGAAAAACATGGAATGAGGCGAAGGCCGTAGCCAGAAACAGTGGCGTGAATTTGTTGAATCTGTGGAACTAAATTAAGAGAACTTTACACCTCGACACCTTCGGGTATAAGAGGTCTTTGAATATGTATGTATGCATGAAGGATTATGTTGGACGTGGTTTAGTTTAAACCTTAAATAGTAGTGTTAAATATCGCTTAAGGATGAAACTATCGTGTCTGTTAAATTGACAAGAGCTGACATATGTACTAGTTTTGACATAAACCAGTGACACTTTATTTTCATATCGCATTATCCCATACAAATTGAAGCAGTACAAGAAATGTTTAATGTCTTCAAGGCGATAACACCAGATACAATATACTTCGCCAAGGAGAGTGCAGTATACAACATCCAATTAATAGGTAAATACAAGATGTGTTATTAAGTTCTGTTATGGTTTAGACCTACATTCTAATAGTACTCTCTTAGTGGCTTTCCGAGATTGTTAAAACTTGAATATCTTTCGAGATCATTTTTATAAATTACCTAACCTTCGGTTTCGATATTACAGCTATACGTGACATATATCATCCGAATTGAAACTTCACGAGAAGCGTTAGGGAACGAAATTTTATTTCGTCGTGTTCCACGAAGATAACATTTTTGTAAAAATATTTTTAATGAAAATATAGGACAATATTCAGAAACTATATAAAGGCGCTTTGTTTTTTAGTTTAAAAGTTAGACATTCAATTTTCAATAATAAACAAACTTTTCGTGACCCAGTATGGTCTGTTTTAAATTTAACACATTTCACTAGATGGCGCAGAAACACGTCAACAAAATTTTATTAGAAGTGTCCAAAAAAGTATGCTTCATCCTAAACATTCTCTGTTTTACTCATACCGTAATTAAATATATTTGTTTCATTTTCAAGAATAAATTTATTACTATTTTTGTAGGACCTAACTGTACTATCTTCGTTCCAGAATAAGAACGAGTGATTCAAATACCGCGCCGAAAAGCTACTTGTTTTTGAGGGATGTTATTGGCTCTTGGCAAGTCCAATATTGAAAATAATGCATGCGATATCGGTCATATTTGTTTACTTTTCAGTATGCAAGTATAACCTCTCAACGTTTTGTATTTTTGTTCCATTATTATAACATTTTCCCGTTATAATTAAAATATTATGATATAATTATATGAGGAACAAAATTATTATATACATAATTATTTATGCACCTAAATTATTTTAAACTGCGTAAACTGAGTTTTGGCGCGGTATTTGAATCACTCCTTATTCTGGAACGAAGTATAAATAGTACGGGAGCTAGCAACGTTTAAAAAACAAGAATTTCAGGTCAGCTGATTTTTTGATATGTTGTCCTTATTGCTCCTCGGGTTAGAGTCTGACCCGTCTGGCTGGCGGTAGCGGTTGCTTATATTAGTGCGCAGCCTACCTGTACAGGTAATAATCCTAGATTTTAAAAGAATGTTAAGAAGTGTAATTTTTAATTTTGTCACTTTGGATAGGTTTGCCTGACATAAATTTTTTATTGCCAGACATTTTTATCGTTGCTAATTATATGCCATACGCGAATTTTTTTTATTAAAAATGTAATTTTTTGAACTTCAATGATGTACCTTTCATTCTCTCCTTTCTAATTTAGTTTTATTTTAATTTTAGTTTTTTTCTGTTAAAATATTTATATATCGAAATTTGTACTCACTAAAGCAAGAACAAGTAATGTACCTTTGTGATTGTTTTCTGTCTCATTCTCGGCAATAGATTCTGCATCTGTCTCTCTTTGATTACTAGCATCATACTGCCACACTTTATCGTGTTTATTTAAAGTTAAACAATTGAATTAACGTCTGGCAAATTAATTTTAGATTTATTTATCCGTAAATAAGATAATATATAAATACCAGACATAAAAAAAATACTTTGAATATTTTATTAAAAAACAAAGAAAATTCGCGTATGGCATATAATTAGCAACGATAAAAATGTCTGGCAATAAAAAATTTATGTCAGGCAAACCTATCCAAAGTGACAAAATTAAAAATTACACTTCTTAACATTCTTTTAAAATCTAGGATTATTACCTGTACAGGTAGGCTGCGCACTAATATAAGCAACCGCTACCGCCAGCCAGACGGCTCAGACTCTAACCCAAGGAGCAATAAGGACAACATATCAAAAAATCAGCTGACCTGAAATGCTCTCTCAAAAACGTTGCTAGCTCCTATACTAAAATAACTTATTATTTATTTTTCCTGATTTTTGAATCTATTCAAAATCACCATAGAAATAATACTCTACACAGTGTGACATATGTTTTAACTTGCACTGTTAGGAAAACTTTTGACAAAAAAAGTACAGATTTATCACTCAGCCTTTTGAAAACATAAACAAAAACTAAAAATGAAACCTCTCAATATAACTAACTCTTAGGTGCAAGATATTAATCTCTCTCTAAATATATTTTAAAACGTTTTTCCTGCGTTTTTCTTAAATGTACATAGAAAACATCTAAATTATTCAAATCGACAATAGAAATATATTCGTAAAACAAATCTCGTTTTACATATTAGCTCGTTGACAGTGTTCTGGTTTGGAAGGGGAAACACGTGATGCATTGCATATATTCATAAAAAGAACTGTCAATTCCCATTATAATAAATTATATCTACGTTAAAAGGATGAAAATGCCTCAATTTCGACTAAACGTCAAAGATATTTTTCACTAAATTTATTTACAAATCGTACTTTATTCGTAATAATACTAATACTAATAACCTTATTCGATGGCATGCGGTTAAAATATAGTAGATTCCTCAGTCGGTAACTGAATTAAACTTTTATAGCTTTTGGCCGATTTAGAAAGAATTAATTGTATATTTTGTATTAAACATGACGATATGATGCCTCCGGAGGGACTAAGCTATTTTGTTTGTAAAAATAACAACGAGTAAATAGCAATGAATTGAAATAATTTTGCATTTAGAATATAAGGAAAAAATCGTAGATGAATGCCAAATTGCGAAAATTGTAAATAAAGCATTCGTTTTTGCAAAAGCTATGTCAGTAGCTACAACAAGTTATATGATTAATATCTGTCAAATTAACTTTGGCACTTGTCTGTAAGATGTCGATAATTGATTGTGCGTATTAGGTTGCCTAATTTGATAAATTTAGGAAATAAGACAAAGAAAATATTTTAGTAATCGCTGCCAAAAACAAGGTTTATAAGGGTAAGTTGAAAAAAATCATAACTCAAGTTATCAAATTGTACGTTTTCTATTTAGTGCAAACAAAATCTTATGAGAAAACACAAAAAGATTAAATCCAAAATTGTTTACATAATTTAATGCAAGGTTGTGTATGTATGTATTTGAAAATGTACCTGTACTAAAAATAAATTATTTCGTTCTGCATAAATTATACATATAGTAAGAAATAAATATCAAATACAACAAACTTTTAAATGTATTATGGATGAAATAGAAAATTTGTTCATTTTTAAAAAACAAACGTTACAAAGAAATTAAAATGTTTGTGTATTTCGTTGAAAAATATATTTTTTTGTAGGAAAATAAGACAAGTTTGATATACACTATTATGTTTATTGAAACCAGGAAATATGCTGCAGATGTTAAGCAGTGAGGTAGCGTTCAAAATACCTTACACCCGCTACACCGAAGAATTGTATTATTATATGGGTACCTACTTGATCTTCACAATATCCGAAATCAAACCGTGATAGCACTGTATGCAGCTGCATATCTATATCTTCGAGTATACCAAGGCTTCAATGCGCACGCGTCACCTTTCTTTCCAGATTTCTTGTTTACAAAAATGGTTTTTGACATGAATCCACCTTGATTTTTTACAGTTTTAGAATAAATAGGTGAAAACGTGTGTATTTATTTTTTACCTTGGCTAAACTTCCGTATGTCGACCACTGAATTGACAATTTATATGCAGTTTAACGGAAAGTACACGTTTTACTGAGTTCAAAATGACCCCCCTTTTTTGCGGAGATCAGTCTAGGAAAAAGCGATGTAAAAAGTGCTATTTCTAAGTTATGTTTCACTGGTGTTTTGACATTTCTGCGAGGATTTTCAGCTCATCCAGTCAGAATTATGAAAGATCGAGCGGTAATTTAAAACGTCGTTTGGGAATGAAAAAATAGTCATTTATATTTTGTAGTATCTTTTAATACTGAAAGATTTCCGCAACTAAAAAACATATGTCCTCGTGTATTCTATTAAATTTAGTGCAAATACATTATATAAAATAGGAACGTATCTAAAGAATTAGTTTAGTTTTAATGGACCCCGGTTGCAATTAGGAAAAAATCGCTAATCGACATGCGCGGCGCGAACTAAATCACGCCCATTTTTTCAAATATTTAGTGGCTTATCCAGTGCATGAACTACGAAAGTTCCCCATGTCCGCGTTGTTCCCAATACGTTGATAACTTGTTAAAATTGAAGTTTTTTAACTTCCTCAAATCTTTCGTCCACATTTTTAATAAGGGAAACGTTCGAAGATGATGACAAGTTCCAACAACCGCATGCGATATTCACATTTGATTCACATCGTCCGCGTCCAGACTGCTACCAACATTGTAACTTCAAATAATCTAGGTGCATAACAGTCACAATCACCATGGTTACCGGGCATAAGCAAAGAACATTTTTTATAAATGAAATCGATGCATTGCAATTAATAACAATTAAGAGACATTTGACAAAATGTTAAATCTAATATTAAAAATATCTTCAAATTTAGCCAAAATAGTATGTAAATATTCATAATTTTTTCTTAATATTAACTTACACATTTAATTGTGTATATGACACGTAAATAATTATTTTAAAAATAAATTTTATGCCTTAACATCAAATTTCGCTGTTTAAATTTAATAAAACACAAAAGAAGAAATGTTTTTTAGTCACTGAAATATACTTATTAATTGTATTAAAAGATACTGCAAAATCAAAAATGATTATTATTTTTATATTCCTCAACGACGTTTTTTAAAATTGCCGCTCGATATTTCGTAATTCTGACTGGATCAACTGAAAATCCTCACAGAAATGTCAAAACACTAGCCAAACAAAACCTAGAAATAGCACTTTTTAGATCGATTTTTAGGTATCTTAGACTGATTTCCGCAAACAAGGGGGTTCGTATTGAACTCAGTAAAACGTCTACATTCCGTTAAAGTGCATATAAATTGCCAATTCAATGGTCCACATACGGAAGTTAAGTAATCCTCTCTCTTCAAAGCAGGGCTGTGCCATCACTCAAGATATCAAAGAAAAATACGTTGAAAGTTTATTTTACATACATATGTGTTCGTCATTGTATGCCAGACTGACATATGTAAGTATATCCAATGTATGCTATTTAAATATAAAATAATAAATAAAATTTAATTTGGCAGAGTTATTTATTTTGTTCCTAATAAAAAAGTTTGTATTTATCGCGAATATCATACCCGTCTGCCCGTATCCGCGTACATTTGCTTTAGTAGGTCCATTGAGAGAAAGACAATACAGAATGTTGTATTTCCTTCCTTTGATACTTTCGGTAAATTTTAACATAGGTGAAATATAAAATTATCCATATACCTATTTAGTAGTACTTTATGTACTTACATACATAGTATATGCATAATACACATTTCTTGTAAAACGTAGTCTAAACGAGATATTTGCATTTTTTTGCTGGAAGTACAAAACCGATCATTTCTTACAGCTTGAGAATAGTTTATATTCTACACTTACGTTATAGATCCATGTAATGAAAATCTGAAATACAAATATTGTAAAATAAAAGAAATAATACTTTGCTTTGTTCATTTAATTAAAGTAAATGGTTTAACAGTATTTACAGTATCAAAGAAACGGCTAAAACCGTCGATTATATTGTAGATATTTATAATTAATTGCAACAAGTTTATGGTATCTATAATACGCGAAGGCCATACACATCGTACGATTACATTCTCAACATTTTCTATTACCTGATAGGTAGGTACGCAACCGTGGAAGCGGAGATGTATATTTCGAAACTGATTTTAGCTAATTTAATATATTTGTTGAGATTGATATTAGTAGAGTCCTCTATATACTGCTAGATGTTTTAAATCGGCCATTTTTTTACGTGATCATCTGTTACGAATCGTCTATGGTATTGTGCCCACCTTAACGAATAAGCAAGGTAAATGTAAAAAATATTCTTCATTAATGTACTTACCGAATGATTTGTTTCTATTCTTAAAAATGATGTTCCAAAATGGTGTTGAATTGTTCCTACTTATATTCTGTGCGTAATAATTGTGGGATAAAAACAAAATCACATTATGCATAATAAAATCTTTATTTTTTCATAGAAGTCTGTACATATAATAAACAAATATATTACTGAAATCTAACGTTCTTTCAGTGAGTTTTATACCTATGTGGAAGTACAAATCTAAATATTTCTTTTCATAAACTTAAATATATGTAGATCGAAAACAATAAAAAAAAACTCTCATAACCTTAAAGCTAAACAACGTACAGTATGTTTTAAACATTCGTCAATTTAATTCAGAGACAAGTATAAATTTATCTGCAAAACGTGTTACATCAATGTCAAATATTAATTGTGAGATTGGACACATTCTATGTAAATGTTGCAAATAAACCCATAGTAGAAATCTTTACAATTAAGTTCTTAATCGCTGTCTATGACTATTGTTTTCAGCTGATTCAAATCAACTTCCACGATCATCTTTTGACCCAAGTGTAGGTATACCTGCACCTGTATCGATACATAATTATCCTTGTCCAAGGATGACCATCCAGTGTACTATAAATATAATGAAACGTTTCAACTTAAATAGGTATAGTTAAGCGTTCACTTACAACTGACGTGTTACGGTGTCTAACTTTGCCATCTTCTGTGAACGGTTCAAATTTCTGTAGTAAAGCCTTGCCATCTATTTTCCATATGCATGGTGGGTTTGTGGAACTGCCCTCTTGTGCATCCTTTTGGAAACGACGAACGAGCCAGTCTGAAAAAGAGAAATAAAATCGAGGATTGGATAAGTATTATCACAAATAATGAACAATAGCTTCCTTTCAAATAGAGTTGAACAATGTTGCATCACTCAAGCCGCGTGTACACGGGTCTGAACGAAACTTCAACGAACTCGATGTAGGGAAAGTAATTCAGAACTGCAGTTACTTCAACAACGATTCGCAAATCTTTCTAGAACCATGCAATGGATACCTTAAAAACCGAATACTTTTTTAATGAACGATTAAAATTCCAACTTCTAACGATTAAGAAGTTTATACATTGACCATAGACCAAATGTTGTATACTTTGCATAAGTACAGCGCAAAAATGTAAATGACACTCTTGGAAAAAAGTGACGAGCACACCTGTATAAGCTGAACGCGTCAAGATACATGCATAATTTTTTTTTGGAATTCAATAGCTGTTGGCTTCTAGTGCAGAGTATTTTAATTAAACTTACCTTATATTACATCAAAGAATTAAAAAATGTAATAATGTACTGTTGGTTCAACTTAACAACAAAGTGACCTACTTTACAGACAGAACTGAACATTTTTTTTTTGTTTACTAAACATTTTTCAAGAAAATGAATACCGAAACCGCATGTGATTGATCTGAGGAAAGTGTTACATTTTGTATACAGGGTATTCCACGAGAGCCGTTCGTTAGAAGTTTTCGTGATTAGAAAAAACTTAGAATTCTGAAATTTTGGATTTCAGGGTTATTCAAGATTCTGTTTCATTTAAAAATATTTTCAAGATCATACTACTTCCGGTTATACCGGCAGTCGCCACTAACTTCCTTATTTTAAATGGAACACCCGGTATATTATTTCATTTTTGGATTCCTGAGAAAATTTCATAGTGGGTTTCATCAGGTTTTCCTTAGATATCTTGATTTTTTTGAAAATTTTGACAGATGTATGTAGCTCTGTTTTGAGCATTGCGCTCTTTAACCAATTTCGATTGGTGGAAAGCACTTCTGGGGTAGACGGAAGCACAGATACTTTCGAATGCCATATTGACCACTGATTTATGGCATACAGGGTATCCAAAATTTAATGACCAATTACATCATTTTGAAAGTTGAAAAAGTTCGTTTTTTCAAATGGGACACCCTGTATTTTATTGGATGGTCGGATGCAGAATTTGATTCTGCATAGATTTGCTATAACATTCCCTATACCTATTCCCAGTGATTTTCTTGTTAATCCATATTTTTTATTTTAATGTGGTTTTTTGGTAGAAAATGAAACATCGCTTGCCTTTCGTAGCTAAATAAACGGACATTAGTACATAACATTTAGAACGAAATATAAAATAAAAACAAAAAATTGGAACATAATGACAAAAAATAATAAGAGAATGTAAAAGTACAATAATTGTTCTATATGACCTCCATTTTGGTCCAAACACTGAATAAATCTGTCATATACTCCTCGCGAAACAGATCTCCGAAGTTCGTCTGGACTTATATTAGTAAACTCACGGTGAACACGGTTCAATAATTCCTCTCTAGTTTGTACCAGCCTAGTTCTTTTATACGATCCCAGAGGTAAAAATCCAAGGGGGTCAAATCGGGTGATCTGGGTGGTCAGTTCCAAGGTCCCCGCGGGCCAATCCACCGATTCTCGAACATCAGTGACAATTGCCGGTGTACAGCTATAGTGGAATGTGCACGAGCACCATCAAGCTGATACCAACTGTTTGCTCTATGACGTGGAGGTAGGGCATTTAGAAAATCACTAACAAACCCTCTCAGTACCTCCAGATATCTAGCCGCATTTAAATTTTCATCGTACACTTGATAAGCCACTCTGTTGTCCATAATTAAACAAAAAATGTGGATTATCTTGTGCCCAGTAGTGAGTATTTTGGCGATTTGTAATTCCTTGCCTGCTGAATTTCGATTCATCAGTGCACATAATCTGATGAAGAAATCCCGGATCTTCGGTCATTTTCAAAATCATAAATTCGCAAAAGTTGACACCTCTTGCCTCATCACCAAGACGTAATCCGTGAACAGTTATCTCACAAAAAGGATGCATTCCATGTTGTTTTAATATTCTGTGGATTGATGGTTTTGAAATACCCAAATCCAGCGCTGCTGTCGAAATTGAACTCCGCGGATAAGCTTGAAAAAACGCCAACACATTTACCACGTTATCTTCATTATCAGTTACGGGCTTTAGGTTATTTTGAGTTGCCCTTACGTTTCCAGTTGCTATAAAGCGAGTTTAGATTCTTGCGAATTTTCCGGGAGTCATTGTTGGTAGGTCCGAATATCGTTCATTAAATAGTCTGCATGTTCGTCGAACAATTTGTCCACATTCACCGTGCGTGTAAAACAAATTTAACAAATCATTATTGGCATATTCTTCCACATTCTCCATTATAAACTGTACTAAAGCAAGTTAACAAAATCCATAGAACTGTAAGTAGATACCTCACGAATCTGTGCGATGATACTGCTTTGACATTAAATCAACATTGTTTTAATTCCTGTCAAAATCAAGGCTTACTAGGTAGAACTTTTGGAGTTTGATCACCTTTTGATAAAAAATAGGGATTAACAAGAAAATCACTGGAAATAGGTATAGAGAATGTTATAGCAAATCTATGCAGAATCAAATTCTGCATCCGACCATCCAATAAAATACAGGGTGTCCCATTTGAAAAAACAAACTTTTTCAACTTTCAAAATGATGTAATTGGTCATTAAATTTTGGATACCCTGTATGCGATAAATCAGTTGTCAATATGGCATTCGAAAGTATCATTCCTGTGCTTCCGTCTACCCCAGAAGCGCTTTCCACCAATCGAAATTGGTTAAAGGGCGCAATGCTCAAAACAGAGCTACATACATCTGTCAAAATTTTCAAAAAAATCAAGATATCTAAGAAAAAACCTGATGAAACCCACTATGAAATTTTCTCAGGAATCCAAAAATGAAATAATATACCGGGTGTTCCATTTAAAATAAGGAAGTTAATGGCGACTTTCGGTATAACCTGAAGTAGTATGATCTTGAAAATATTTTAAAATGAAACAGAATCTTGAATAACCCTCGAATCCAAAATTTCAGAATTCTAAGTTTTTTTTAACCACGAAAACTTCTAACGAACCGCTCTCGTGTATACAATACTGAGAATATTTACGATTTGAATGGAGGTAAAAATATATATTTTTTTTGTGAATAACATGAAAAAATGTGTTCATATGTAATATAAAAAAATACATACTTAATTGATATATAGTAAAAAATTACAGTGCGAGTTTTTTTTACAAATATTTGTATGGCGATGTTGGAGGCCATAATACGTTTTTGTGCACTTGAAATACATGCTCATCAGATTTTTCCAAAACACGAAGATTATTATCAACAAAATCATGTTTAGCCACGGAAAACACAAAATACACACAAGATAAGCAATATTGAGTTTACTTGATCTTTGGCAATTCTTTCGTTAAGGTGATTCTGGTTGATTTTTGCAGTGTGTAGTTGCTTTAGAGTTAATTATGGTGACATAAATTTGATATGATTGAATTAAACGTTATTTTTTTTATTGAATATTGATCACTTTCAGTCATCGTTAGACCTCTTCAAGAATTTATACAACAAATTAAGAGTTTGGAAGTTTTGTGAAACCTACATTTTTTTATGTGGTGGATGCTAGTTGCAGTGGCTCCTAAAGTTGTATAGCTGCAAATTATGCGTGTCAAATGGCCTTATTACGGCACTATGTCGCCATCTATACTGCACAGTAGTGAGAAATTTAGCAAAACATTAGTGCTATCTTTAGAAAAAATGAGTTTTGCACCCCAGTGACGATAAAAGATTTTCCAGTTTTTGTACTTGTTTGGAGTACTGTGAGATACTGCGTGTCCAAATAAAGCAGACCCATTCCTAAGAATAAGGTATAACAACAGTAATGTTCACTTGTAACGGACCCGCTTATAACGAACTTCTCTTATAACGAACCATTTTGAACGGCACTGAAAAAACTCCTAAGATCACCGCATTTTTTTCGTATATAACGAACACGTAAATAACGAACCTCCGTATATAATGAACCTTGTACATCGCAGGTAACAAATTTCAATTATCATTGTTTGTATAATTTAAGCGCCCCGGCATGACTTGTAATTATTATAAGGTAAATGATTTTTATTCGACGATTAACAATTTTTAATTTTGTAAATACTGTGTCATGGCTAACTAATTAAAAAATAATAAATGCAAATAGAATGTATTGTAGAAGATAAAAATACTAACTTGCCAATATTTCGAAAACTATCAATTTTCATAATAGACATGCTTATACAAAGTAACCCTTATTTTTAATGCCGAATAAGATAAAAATACAAAAATTGCCACTTTCTTTAAAAAAAAATTACTTTCGGTAATTTTTCCGATTTCATTTTCAAGCGTATATTTCGCATACTCTGTATTAATAATAGTAACAATTTTATACAAATAATATTTAATTAGGTCATCTACTTGAGAGAATTTACTTCAAATTAAATAATAAACTTCTCCTTATATAGAAAAACTGCTGCTAATTGATTATTATCTGCCTGTAAACGTCAAATTTAGCATAAGAATGTCAATAAGTCAAAAAGGGTTAGACTTAGGTATGTATATGAGATTATATACGAAATATATTTAGAATTTCACGTAGAATCTAAAAACGTGACAATATACAGGGTATTCCATTTAAAATTACGAAGTTGGTGCTTACTTCCGGTATACCCCGGAGCGCCGCCATCTTGAAAATATTTTGGGCCCATGGCCCCCATCGACTTCAGTATAATGCCAAAATTTCAGATCATTCCTAGCTATACTTTTCCCACAATCGATCGTTGCAGTTCCCGGTGAACCACCCTGTATAACTTCATGTTATTTCTTTGTTTCAGTTTATATTATTTATTATTAATATACATAAATATACTAAAACTTTCTTAACATACATATTTTTCAATTAAAACTGTTATAACGAACTTCGGATATAATGAACCTATCTTAGTGCCAAGTTGCAGTTCGTTACAACCGGACACGACTGTACGTTGACTATCCGTTGACATTAGTGTCACTTTTTATGACTATTTTGCAGATTTTGAGTTTAAAATATAAGATTATCATGAGTTTGTCTCCTGGGATACTCATCGAAATGTGCGGGGTTCCCAGCGGTGTCTTATAGGCATGGTAGGTTATACGTCTATCCATCGAATTATCGCCCTATTTCTATCATCTTGTCTTGTTTTTCTCAAGTTTTTGAAAAGATTATGAGTGCACGTCTATAAAATTACTTTGAACTGATCGGTTTCTTCACTAAGTGTCAATATCTCTATTTGTAATCTAACTCCATAAATGATGCATTTGCAATGATTGGAAATAACAAAAATGAGGCAAAATGCTATTCTGGCCGCTTCCAAATTTAAAAATTGTAAATCTAGGCGTTTCTCAAGGCTCTATTTTGAGCCCGTAGTTGTGATTACGTGCATTTCAATCTGTTGCATCTAGTAAGCCATGCATTTTCTCAATTAAACAAAAGCGTATCTGGATTGGGGTTGTAAAGGTGCAAATCTTTCTCTGTTTAACCAAATGTGTACCTCTGATCGTTTTATACTTACATTATATTATTATTATACAGGGTCAGGCAAACGTGTGGAAACACCAGATTTCTGGCAAAATTATGGGTTCTATTAAAAAATAACCTGCATGAAAGTTTTTGTAGTATTTTCATTCTACTCTATCGCATACTTTGATTTTTTACAACTTGCATTTGTTTCGAGATATGACGTCATCGGTGTTTCTTTTTAAATATATCACCCTGTATATTTGAAAATTTTTGGAAGGACACATTTTCAGGAATTACAATGGTATACGGTTTGGTAGGTGTGCGACTTGACATATTAAAGAAAACGTTGGATGAATATAATTGATCGTAATGATAACTTCGTCAATAATATTTTGTTCTCCGACGAAGCGATATTTTTTCTACATGGACCTGTGAATCCACATAACTGTCGCTACTGGAATGATCAGAATCCTCATTGGATGGAAGAAAAACACACACAATATCCACAAAAATTAAATGTATGGGCAGGTATAATCGGAGGACACACAAAATCGGACCTTTCATTTTTAGGGAAAATTTGAACGCTATTCATAATTTGCAATTGTTACACGAGAACATTGTGCCAGCATTGATTCATTTATTTCCAAACCCTATACATCCTGCACTATTCTCAGGTGCAAGATGGAGCTCCACAACATTACGGAATTGACGTGCATACATACCTAAATGTAATATTTCCACAGCGTTGGATAGGTCGAAGAGGATATATTGAATGGCCTCCGCGATCGCCCTTTAGACTTTTTCCTCTGGGGGCATTTGAGACCTAATGTTTATAAGAATAAACCTCAGTCACTCGAAGAGTTGGAAGATCGAATTAGGATGGCAAGACAGACAAAACGTAATTCAGAAGTCATTAAGGTCCTTCGTTGATAGACTAGGATACTGTCAGGCTGCCGAAGGTCATCAGTTTGAACATTTATTATAAATTGTTTTGTTTTCAATATTTTCTTGTAGCTTGTAGTTCCAATATATTATAAGATACACCGTAATCTCGTTTATATCCGCGGTCGCGAAACGTAAATATTCACTTATATCCTTCAAAGAGGGATCCCCACTCTTATTCCGTTAGCGGAGAGCAAAGGCCGTGCTACGCGCTGATTGGCTCATGTGAATACGTGCACTATCAGGTGGTGGATGCCGAGCGGATATAAATGAGTGAGGGCGGATGTAAACGAGGTTCCAGTGTATAAACTGTATATCATTGTAATTCTTGAAAATGTGTCTATCCAAAAATGTTAAAATATACAGGGTGATCTATTTAAAAAAAACTACCGATGACGTCATATCACGAAACAAGTGAAATTTGTAGAAAATTAAAGTATGTGATAGAGTAGAATGAAAATACTACAAAAACTTTCATTCAGAATATATTTTAATAGAACCCATAATTTTGCCAGAAATCTGGTGTTCCCAAACATTTGCCTGACCCTGTATATATTTCCACACATCTCAAATTTGTAAAAAGATTTCAACCAGTTTTCTTTTAATGATCAAATTCTTATAAGAATTTTAGTTTATATTTAGCAGCAATATAATTTACTAATTATTAATGCACGTTAAATTCTTTACGATATTATTAGTATTAAATTTATTTTATGAAATTGTTACTTACAGTAAAGTTATGTTGAAAAGGAACAACCGTGACTTGTTTTTCTGGAGAGATCGTAGTAACAGTAGTAGTTGTCGTAGTTGTTGTCGCAGTAGTTGTAGTAGTCTTGTTTGCAGCTGTCACTTTTACAGGAGTCTTTTTCGTTTTTCTGTTTATACCATTAACAGGTTTCTCTATGTATTCTTCTTCACTATCCGAGCTGTCTATATGAGTTATTCGAGGTTTCTTGCTTAAACGTTGGGAAATACGTCTTCTATTCCTTTTCTTCTAAAGAGTTTAAGACAACTGTGATTATTTTTGCATGCTACCTACCAGTTAGTAAATGTAATTTACCTCCAGTTCCATAGATTCATCCCATTCATCTCCAGAGCTTTCATACACGGGAGGGTCATCTTCATTTTCAGAATAATCACCCATTCTAGAATAAAAAGTGTGAGCTAAATACAGAGAAATTAACTTTTACTATAATACAGGTTAGGTTATAAACTACAAACAACTTTAAAGAATATAAATGTATGGCAAATATTATAAACCTGGAGTTCAAAACACTTCCGGAATTTTTTTGATAAAATACAACTTACGTGTGATTTGTAATTAAAGCTTAGATCGTTACGATTCCGTTAGTTGCAACTATGTTATATATTTTATGGAATATGCAATTTGTAAAAGTATGGCTAAAACACATGCTAAAATAAAAACATGCTTATTCTGATAATAACTGCAATATGGAGGGAAAACGGATTATCGTGATTCTAGAAAGTGCTGATGCTAATGTTATTAAAATTAAGGATTTGATTTTTACATATTTTTAATTTTTAATCATTCATGGATTATCAAGTATGTATTAATTAAATATTTACTATAAACACTTCCGTATTTTTTGTATAGAAATCTGTATTACATTCGGTATATCGGCTTAACCACGGTGTATACCTTTGGACGTTACTACTTAGATGGCACGAATAGCATCATTTGAAAATTATTCAGAAAATGATCCATTTATTAATTATTTAATTTCAAGTCAAGTTGCAAGTCAAAAAGTCTAACAATCAATTCCTGATTACATGTAATAACTCTATAGGTGTATACAGAGTGATTTTAAATGATTGACGATATTATGAAATTTCTGCTCTATAGTTGTTTATAGTTTTCCAAGTTGTGTAGTCGTTGTCCATAATAGTTATTTACGAACCAAGTGCGTGAAATCATATTTCGCGAATGAGTGACCAGTTTAAAGCGCGAGCCGTAAGGCGCTTTATGGACACGAATTCGCGAAATGTTTCACGCACGAAGTTTGTACAATATTTTTTGTACGAGAACTATAATAATAATATTAATATTATATTGTTAAATACGTAATCGTGTATGACACACTACTAATCTCTTGATATTAATTAGAAAAATTTGAGTTGGCAGTATTGATTATTTGAAATGACATTTAATTTAAAATTATCAAATTCAAAATGGTAATTTATATAATATTTGTTGCTGTTCTGACATTGAATTACATACCTTCCAAATATATCAATTTAATAATAATAATAATAATAATAAAGATTTATTGGCAACACTCAATACTATTACAATAACAGAATACAAATGAATAATATGAATGAGGTTAGGAATTTATGATTTTAAAATGTCACTAAATTAATCAAGTTCCAGGCACTACCAACTTTACTTTTACGCACTCGTGCTTAAAGTGACTTTTTACGCACGCAAATCGAATCGTGAAATGACAGGTTTTGATAAGCGAGTACAAAAATTTTATTTTTTGAATAGCTACATATGTATGTAGGTAAATAGATAAAATCTAGAGGAATTGGGTTTGGTCGCTTCTCTTCATCAAAATATCCACGATGTGTCATAAACTATTACATAATAGGGAGCTGAAAATAGCCTCTTCTAATTCATCCTCATGTGATTGATGTATATAACATTTAAAAAATTTGAGTGCAAAGTTTTACCACATTGATACTTTCATGAAAAATGTAGAGCCAATTATACGGCGTCTAGACATTGCTACCCAGACTCCAATTATTTGTGGATGCAACGAAATCTCGACAAAATTATTAAGGTTTTCTCTAATTTCCTAATATTTATTGTTAATATACAGTGTGACAAATGAAATCAGGCTCCGTCTGATATAGTTGTTAGATCTCAAAAATCAACATCAGGAGAATTTTCGTTATACTATATCTGTGCCTAGCAAACGCCTTTGTATGATATCAGGACTTAGCTTGCGTGCTGTATTGCGGGGATCTACACTTTTGATACATAGTGACGCGTAGCTGTTAATTTTTGGCGTCTAATTTAACAACGAAAGTGTTGAAAATTTTGAAAATCGAGAAAATGGCGAAAACTTCGTAGAGTGAGCAGAGATGTGAGAACTGGAAAATATAATTTTCAAAAATGTTGAAAATATTGAAAATGTCGAAGATATCCAAGTTATCGGAGATGTAAAAATAAAAGTATCGAAATTGACGAAGCTATTGGTATGAATATGGAAAATACCGAAAGAATTAAATGAATCTCCGAAATGTCGAAAATGTCGTAAATGTCGAAAATGCCGAATATTGAGAAAATGGCAAAAGCCTAAAAAATGTAGATAATGTAAAAGATGTTAAAAGTATCGCACAAAGATATCGCAGTATTAAAAGTGTCGAAAATGTTGAAAATGTCAACAATATTAAAAATGAAGATGACAAAGATGTTGAAACCATCGAAAGTGTCAAAATTGTTGAAAATCTGGAAATCGCAAAATTGTGGTAAATGATAAAAATGTTAAATGTCGAAAATGTTGAAAAGGTGAAAAATAACGAAAACGCGGCAACCGTCGTAAATGTTGAAACGCGAGAAAATGGCAAAAAACTTTCAAAATGTAGGGAATATAGAAAATGTCGGAAATGTCAACGATGTTGAAATTACCGACAAAGTCCAAAATGTAGATATCAAAAGTGTCGAAAATATCGAAAATGTTGAAAACGTCGACAATATTAATAATTTAAAAATGTCGAAGTTTTAGAAAAAGTCGAAAAAATTCGTAATGATGAAGATGGTGAAAGCACTGAAAATGACAAAATTATCGAAAATATCGAAAAAACTAATATAGAAATATGGAAATAAATGGCTGAAATGTTAAAAATTCAAAAATATTGAATATGTTGCAAACGTCAAAAAATGACGAACGTCGTGGAAATAGCAAAAATTTGGAAAATGTTGAAAATGTCAAAAATGTTGAAAGTATTAGAAGTGTCAAAAATATCCAAAATATCGATATGATAAGTATCAAATAGGGCTGGGCGAAGTATTGGTACATCGTCTAGTATTCAATACCATTACTGGTATCGATTCGCCGATACCCGGATAACATTGGTATCGATACCTGGGTATTGGCGCCTTGGAATTGATACCTAGGAATCAATATCTAGGTATCGACACCAACGAACTACGGTAACAACTACGGTAGGTATCGTAAAAAATATTTTTAGACAAATATTTATGGAACTAGTTTTCATATTGACTCAAATATTAATGAATGAGGATAGTTGTAATTATTCGCGTACAATAACAATAATTGTTATAAAAAAGCCAAAGTATCATAATATTGTAGATTTGACACAGTAGATATGTTATTGAACCGATTCAAGTACTCGGGATCGATACCCTGCACGGAATCGATACATCGGTATATATCGATACCTCGATTGATATCGATACCTTATACGAAAAATGTCGGTATCGCCCAGCTCTAGTATCGAAAGCGGCGAAATTACTGAAAATGTTAAAAATATGGAATATATCTATTGTAAAAGTTGCTGTCAAAAAATATGCGAAATGTCGAAAATGTTGAAAATATCAAAAATATAGAAAAAGTTGCATACGACGAAAATGCGAAAACGTACAGAATGTTGAAAATGTCGAAGACGTTGGAAGTATTGAAAATGTTGGAAAAAATAGTATCGACAAGTATCTAAGACGACAAAGATGTCGAAAGTACCGAAAGTGTCAAAATTATTGAAAATGTGGAAAATATTAAAAATACGAAAAATGTCGAAAATTTCTGGAATGACGGAAATCTCGCAAATGTCGAAGATCTAGAAATTGGCAGAACTTCGAAAATATAGAGAATGATGAAAATGTCAAAGATATTCAACGATTCGAAAGTATCAAAAGTGTCAAAAATATAAAAAATGTTGTCAACATACCGACAACATTAAAAATGTCAAAGATATCTTAGATGACGAACATGTGGAAAGGCATCGAGAATGTCAACGTTATCGAAAATACTGAAATATCAGAAATATCAACATCAAAAATGTCGAAATGTTTTCAACGACGTAAGCATCGAAAGTGTAGAAACTGTCAGAAAATGTTGTTAATATCGAAAATATTGAAATGTCCGAATTGTAAAAAATGTGTTAAATGAAGAAAATATGGAAAATGTTTAAAACGTCGAAAATATGGGACTCCCAAAACTGTTCAAATTGAAGAGCGGATATTATTGCTGAAGATCTAATGCTGAGCAACAATGCATGGTGCAGCAATATTTGACGCGCCATCTGTTTTCTAATAGATGCTCCACTAAAATTTAACCTAATTCAGCTAAACGCCATTTATTATTATTTTATCTTTTGTTTAACGTCAAAACATTAACACAAATGTATTATGTTAAATAAGAATGATCATAGCCAAAAACATTAAAATTCCCTGGGAATGAATTCAAATTATGCTCAAACATTTGAAATCGTGTCGTATTTGTGTTTCTAGGCTAGAGAGTAACCGTTGATGAAAATTTGCTGATATGAATAGAAGCGCAATACGTTCTTATTACGCAATAAATTCCGCAAAATGAACAAACATATAGAGTGTTTTAAGCGACCATTACACCAGATATTAAATAGAGCTAACTGTAAAATTTACTTAATGTTAGACTTAATTATATGTAATGGTGCCCATTACATTTTAAAAACCTTTTACTTCTAATGAAACACACAAACTGCACCGTCAAACGTGATTTTCACCTTTTACTACTCCGTACGTACACACAAGAGATAAAGCCGAATTAGATTGGCCCATCCTCCTAAAATAAAACGCGAAAGAAACGAAACCTCGTTTTAGTGCTCCGCGCCGTGTTACTGTACAAATAGAGAGAAACCGCTTCGTTCGCGAAACCAAATATAATCGAAACACTTAACAATAGACGAGAATAGCAAAGTAACAGCGGTACCATTTAATTAAACTTTGTTTTGTTGAGTTGTTGACAAAACAATTTGCATGCTCAAAGATCCTTATCAAATAAAGCACGAAAATACACCGCGCTAACTGCTATATCATACTAATTAAGGAATTAATTCCGTGCGAGCAAGTTTAAATAAAAAGTGGTCTACAACTTTCATCTCCTGTTTATTTGTTCTTTTTTTTTTGGTTTTTTGTTTTGGGAATCGTGTGTTTATTACAGCATTATGTGGAGCAGTTCTATCCAGCTGATGGAAGTGGAGTTGTGTACATTGATGCAATTCTTTTAAAAACATGGTCCAATTATCCTACCATCTGGATTTCCACACCAAACATGTAAAGTGAATCTTCTCCGGGTATTATTTTCAACAACAAATCTAGAATTTTTGTAGTGTGTAAAGATACACTCATCCGGCTACAACATTTAGAATTGTAGAATGAAATCATTAATCTTCCTCTAATTTATTTAAATAAAAACTGCAGAATTGCATTTTTTGCGGGTAATCAACTTCCACATTCAAAATAAACCAGTATATTATATAGGATGGAGCACGAAACTATTACCTACAGCATTTTAAATCATAATGTTTATTAAATCCTGTTAAAGTTAAAGCGAGGGACAAAATATCAGAATACAAGTTGAATGTACAGGGGCCTGCAATAGTGCGTCAGGTTTCCATACCTCTCTTACGAATGAAGTTAATGCTCAACAAAGTGCCATTTAAATTTTTCAAGGAATCCAAAAATGCAATCATATACACGACATTCCATTTAAAATAATAGCTTTGACTACAAGTCCTGGTAACACAAGAAGTCCAGTATTTGTCAGCATATGAATGGAATTCCTAACCTAATTCGTACGAGAGGTATGAAAGCCTAACGCAATATTGCAAGTAGGGAGGCTATGGAGCTTTTGGCCCAAAAAAGTCCATTTAATTAGTATTGGTGACCATACCCACTACTTTTTACATCCGGTCTGGCTGCTGGAAGCAAAGCCACGCTCACTATATACAGGGCGTTCCATAAATGTGGAATATATAGGGTGTTTCGTGGGTTGTTCCGCCATTTTGAATTTCTTACCGCCACCTACTTCCCGCCATTTTAAATTTTTTACATTATCATCTAGCAGCAATCGCTTCCTGCCTATACTACATCTCCTAACCTTATCATAGAAGAAACTTCGAGAATATTACATCATACCGTAATTTATCATGGACCTTTTAAACAATCATTTCAAATAAAAAAAATAATTCCAGTACTTCAAGCTCTCAACGACAGATAGCGCTAGGAAATTACCAAAAAAGGCAAGGTGGTGGTAAGTAATTCAAAATGGCGGGAAATTGGGGGTGGGATAAGAAATTCAAAATAGCGGGAAATAGGTGGGGGTAAAAATTTAAAATGGCGGAATAGACATGAAACTCCATGTATATTTCACATTTATGGAACACCCTGTAGGAGTGGGCGTGGCTTTGCTCCCAGCAGCCAGACTGGATAATAAAAGTAGTGGCCGTGTCACCAATGCTAATTAAATGGACCATTTTGGGCCGAAAGCCCTATAGTCTTCCTACTATTGCAGCAGCCTGTATATAAGGGCAGACAGTACAGGGTGGGCAAATTTCGATGTTTTAATAGGGGATCTCGGCAACTATAAGAGGTATCAAAAAACGGAGAGAATGATGGTGAAAACCAAATTTGGCTATCGGCTTTCAGTTTCGAGTTATCCCTGAAAATTCGATTTTCCCATTTTCGTTTTATCACGATATTTCGGCTATTTATGAAAATTGACAAAAATGACTTTTACGTTCTTCAGGCACTTTTTGATTAGAATGCAATGGCGTTAGAGAATTTTTGAAATGATATCATTAAGAAGAGGATTTTTTGGCCATTTCAATGATATATATCATGTGGGGTCTATTCGTTCGTTTTCACTGTATTATAGCAAAAAATCAACATTTTCCATTGATTTTTATCATTTCATTGCTTTTATTAGTAGGCGTGTGTCATTCAACATACATGAATCTGTCAGTAGGTTTATAAATAGTATCAATAGTTTAAGTTGATTATTTGATTGTTGCTTCACCTTAAAATTATAAATTTTCGATGGCTTATGAAAACTACGAAAAGTATGATACGTTGGAATGCTTTATTCTCAATAATAATAATAAATCTAACACCGGAAAATCTCATAGAAGAAATGACATTTGCAGAAGGAAAATGGAGGGCTATACAGAGCATGTTTAGCAAAATCATGAAGAACAAAGAGGAGCAAGAGCGGGCACGCCAAGCGGAGGCCAGATATCCCCGAACTCCTAATCCCGGCACCTTGTGCCGGGGAGAGGAGAAGTAGGCCAGACAAGAAGAAAAGACAGCCCAATCACCCTGACGCGGTTCATAGGGCCACTTGTCAGCTCTTGGGCTGACTACGTCCGAAAAAAAATAATGCTGAAGCTGTATGTGAAACATATTTTAATCGTTACTCGGAAAGAAGGCAACCTAATAAATCTATTTTTGACTGAATGAAAGAAAATCTCATTAATTTTGGAACGATAGCCAAATTTGGTTTTCACCATCATTCTCTTCTCGAAAAAACAGATCGAGGATGCGTGGTCCGTTTTTTGATATCTCTTATAGTTACCGAGATCCCCTATTAAAACATCAAATTTGCCCACCATATATCTAGTACACACCTGTAAAACAGTAATGTTTGTTGTATCATGGTTGTTCTTAACAAATTTAAAACCTGTTTCAAAGCAGCGAAATACTGAAAAAGATAATCCACCGAACTGATTATTTGAAAGCTCCTGTAGAGTGTCCATAATTTTGTAGTACATTGGAATGTTATTATTTATTACTTACGATTATTTGCGTCGCAAAACAGACCAGTTTGCTATTGTCCTGCTTCTTTACACTTGAAGTTTTTTCTGCAATTTCTGTTCTCATTGAATAAATTGCTGTTATAATGTTTTTCCTTTTTCTTTTATCTAGAGAATTAATAACGGAATACCAACCTTCTTCAAAGAATATCTCAGAA